>JAITYX010000106.1:1200000-1658310 GCA_021018815.1 Talinum fruticosum
TCTTAAAACGATATGTATTTTGAAACGGATGGAGGAACTTGTTAGAGAATATAGTACACTATTATTTGCAATAAATGTATGTGTGTGCCCTATGATTTATTTTGGTTGTTAATTAAAATCTTAAAAGAGCACTCATGTTTCTTTCAAGTTTAGGTGCCATCACTTATGAGTTTTGGCCCTCATCTCACTCAACCTACTACTCCCTCCATTTTAAAATGCATATCACTTTAATTAACTTTTTTGTTTCACCATATTTGGCACTTTACAATTCAAATGACATATTAATTACTAGTTTACCAATTTTGTCCTTATTAATTGCCTTGTTTTTTTCATTAATTTTCTTCATTTTCAATGAAATATAACGTTAACTTGGTCTTTTAACTCAAAATTTGTCATAAATTTCGTGTTTTCTTGGTATTCCCGTAACCTTAAAATGACATATATTTTGAAACGGAGAGAATACTTTGGAAATTACCTTATATAGAGACCTCCATTGGGATATTCTCACTTCAAATCAAATCATGGTAAATTTTACAGCAATATGTAATCATCAAATACATACACAAAACTCAACGAATAAAAACCATTTAAAAAAAAATCACACAATGAACAAACAAAACGAAAGAAACAAAACAATGAATTAATTTGTTACAAAATGATGGGTCATTAGAAAGGAGAGCAAAATCCAACACCAAGAGCCTCTTTTACAACGTGACAATAGAGCCTCTTTTTCCTACAGCAAGTGTAGGGGCCGTACTCTAAACAAACTTGACCTTCTTCTTGACACTTTCTTGGTTGTCCGAATATCGCGTAGATCAGCGGCATTATTGGAGCTGCAGGAAAACAAAAAAAAATTATTCATCTACTGTTTTTACGACGCTACAAAGTTATGCATCTCCATATATATAATCTGTGACGAACCCAAGAGCTTTGTTTAACACACTGTCCGGTTTTAAGTTAGAACTTGTTAGGTACTGTCGGGGACTGTGAATATAGGGACTATAATATATAAGAACTTACTTCCGGCAGTAGCGCAAACTCCAATGCCGGGGACTTTGGGGGTCGTCATGCATTCTAATCCTCCTTTCCCGCAACAAGCATAGTCACCGTATGGAGCGCAAGCATCTCCGAATTCTTGACATTCTTTCGAGGGTTCTTGATTTAATCCAGCCATGGTTGCAACTGAAACCATCATGATCGATTATCAACATTCAACTACGTACGTGCGATTCGTTATGAAACTTCATTGCAATGGTTATGAAATTTCTGGTATCTATTATAATTTACGAGTGATGGAGAAATTAATGTAATTTGTGTCACCTTGGTCGAATGGAGGGGAGAGTCGTGGGATACAGAGTCCACCACCAAGTCCTCTAGGAGGGACGATGCATTGTAGTCCTGGACAACAGGAATATGCCCCATAGTTCCCACAAAGCTGCCTCAGCCTCTGGCAGGTCGGTGATTGGGGTGGATTTGGATATGGATATGGATATGAATATTCCGCCCAACTTTGAGCTGAGAAACACACAAGAGATCGATGTAGAGTATTTATCGCTTTCCGTATGTATTTATACAGGTAAAATTTAAATTTGGCCTAAATTTTTGTTGTCCGACCCTAACGTATATATTACTGAATAGATATATTCAAAAGAAATATTCTCGGTTCATAATAAATGAACTCTAATGCTAAGAAATTTAAAGGTAGGAATGAAAAACCTGAAATAGCAAGCAAGGAAGCAGCTAAAATGAGGAAGAAGTTGATGGAAGCCCTCTCCATTGCTAATTCTTTGATTTGAAGGTAATTAGACCAACAAAAAGAGTAATTATATTATAAGATGTGATAGCTAATTGATTTGCCATTACATATTTATAGTACTGTTCGCAAGTACACCAATCTTGTATTATAAAAATTGATCACCAAAAAAAAAAAAAGGGATACCCTTGTCTTAGTGGTAGACAATATAATATCTCTCATTTTTTATTTTTAAAGATAGAGAGAGACATTGGAGATATAATATAATATTTTATTTTAGATAGAGTGAGATTTTTATTTATTTTTATTGGAAAACGATGTCAAACAAACTTGAAAGTATCAAATGATCATATTTTTAGATTTTGGATAAGTTATACTCCCTCTGTCCCATAAAAATTGTTAAAAGTTTTTATTTTAGATATCTCAAAAATATTATCAAAATTTCTCTATATATTATAAAAAGTGACTTTTTATTTGGAAGCTGTGAGTAATAAATGATACTTTTTTATATTTTTATATTTTTAAAATTTAATAACTTTTTACAAATAGGGGTGAATAATGATTCTATTTTATTTACCTGTAAGGAATTATAAGGTTGTAAGGAATTGTATTTTTTGAAAAAAACCCAAACTAGCTTCTTTAATCCTTATAAGCTCCTTAAATATAGTTTGGTAGATAGTAAGCCTTTGTTGTGAGTGATTTCTATACCAGTTATTAATTTGGTAAATAAACACGGATTATAAGTTCCCCCATCAATAATAAAGATGTAAACTTATAAAAAATTATCTATAAGAAAATTATTATAATTTGGAGCTGAACATTGGTCTCTATATTTAGATCTATAATTATTTATGTATTATAAATATTTTGATATTTTATTAATGAATCGTAATTTATCCTTTTTAAATTCGTTTGAATATTGATGGGATTGAATAGCTCAAAGATGAAGATACGCCAGCTAAATTCATGTTATTGCATATCTTTAGATTTTGTAGAGTGACACGTTGATGAGTTGGCTGCCGCCCTTGTCCAACCCCTATTACCTCAATTTTGAGCTTATAATACCCAAACATATTTGATATTTCACTCTTTTCTATTCCTAATTTGTAACGCTTTGGTACATTGATTTCAATATAAGATACAATTATATTGATTATCGTTATATAATTATATTGTTGCAGTAAAAGAATTTTAATCATACATACAACGTATTTAAATTTTAATTGCCCATTGTTTTTTTTGTAGCGAAGAATTTGAACCTTTCTCTGTCGCAAGAGAAGTGGATGCCCCCTCATGCTGTGGGTGTGTGGAAACTCAATATTGATGGAGCAAAACTCGGTTCATGGGGTTATGGATGTGTTCGGAACTCACTGGGCATTGTGGAATGGTGTAGTGTGTGTCAAGGACCGGGGTTCTTAGGTGCAGAGATTGAAGTAGAGCCTACGTGCTCGGGATGCGTTCGACGTTGGAGCAAGGCTTCTCTTCCTTAATGATTGAGAGTGATTGTGCTACATTAATCTCTAAGATCAATACTAAATTAAGCGTTGGTTCGGATGTAGGTTTATTTATCTCTGAAATTATTGATCTTTGTAAAATTTTTGCATTTGTTTCATTTTCTCATGTTAGTAGGAGGGATAATGTGGTAGCTCATTCAATCGCTCATTTCCAACCCTATGATCCTTCAATTATATCATAGGCGTGGATGAACTCGATTTGATTATTGAGTTAGTTGTCAAAGACATGTCTTTTCTGGTTGATACATAATATATAAAATCTCCTCTTTATATATATATATATATATATATATATATATATATATATATATATATATATATATATATATATATATATATATATATATAAAAGGATTTGCTTTAATTTTTAAACTTCTATCTTTTTGTATTAATTTTTATCTCCTTGTACAAAATGATCTTGAGCATTCAAATTGACGAAAATACACTTTTATTTTGAAATTACAATTATAAGAACTTTTTTATGTTCTTGTTTGTTGTATTATGACCTTAATAATTTTTAATAAAAAATAATATTTACCTTTATTTATTTTTTATTATTTGATAAATTTTTAAAAAATTGTCTGTAAATATTTTGATTGTTTTTCTTTTCTTAACAACAAAACTCACCTTCATTTTTATTATTATTATATATTATTTAAGAGTTAGGAAGACTTTATTAAAAATCATATAAAATAATACAAAGTTAAGGTGAATTTTTATATTAAATAAAAGAAAAAAATAAAACATCTACAAATTTTTTAAAAAAAATTATCAAATGACAAGAAATAAATAAACATGAAATTTTATTTTTGTTACTAAAATTACTAAGGTCAAGAAAATTAATCTTACAATCACAAGAACATGAAATTATAAATAAGAATAGGATAAAAAATTTAAAAGGGAGAGGCTAAGGTTCAAAAATGAAAAAGGCACAGCAAGGCTAGAATTCCAAGTCGAACCTGCAACATTAGAGTTATATAAAACCTCTTCCAGCATCCCCAATCATAATTTTATCTCATCCGATACAATTTATTTAAGAGATGATTTTACATAAGACTTATTATTGCTACAAATTAAGTACTCGTTTTAATTCAAAATAGTTATATTGTTGGTATAGAGCTCCTAATCTAACCCCGAAAGAGTTAGAATATTTATTACAACGTATGACAAAACATAGACACAAATAAACATAACACACCGAATTGCACCTCTTCATCTTAAAGGCAACAGCAAATTCTTCAGATCTCCTACAATCAATATGAAAGAAAATTTGTAAGGAAGGAAAAGCTCAATGGATAAATTTACGAGGCTAAATACATTCTTAAAATTTATCATTGTCAATTAATTTTAAAATAAAATTTTATAGACCGTATGCATTGTTCGATTTTATTACGGCCCAATTATATAAAATTAAATATATACTCACACAAATTATACATTAACGCTTTTCAAAATGTTGTTAAAGTTCACACCAATTAAATAGACTAGTTATAATCAGGGTTTTGATTGTTTCTTTCTTTGCAAATGTGTATGGAAATTACACAACGACTTTCCTCTCTCTGGCTTCTTTTGGCACGGCATGTGCGCGATTTAATTAGGGTTTTGATTTAGCCAAGGTACTCAACATGTATAATTAAATGACAGCTCGAGCTCAGTGTTGGTCGAACCAATGGCATAATTCCTTTTTAGTTGTGAGCGTTTAAAAAATTGTCTCATAATATCGTTTTTCATATTTCTTTCTTAATTAGAATACGTAAGTCATTATAAATTGCAAATTGATGCATTATTTATATGAGTTCGAATAGAATGATGTACAAAGTAGCAGAATTATACTAGGAAGATATATTTTGCTATAATTTGTTATTCCTTTTATTTCAAAATACTTGTCGCTTTAAAATTATGAAGCAAATAGTAAAGAAATACAAATTTTGTAACAAAATTTATGTTGAAAGACCAAATTGCCTCATATTTTTCATAGGAAATAAAGAAAATCAATGAAAAAAGAGGAGACGAAATGGCAATTAATAAGGACAAAATTGATATAGTAGTCATTAATACGTCATTGAAATTGTAAAGTGACAAATATTATAAGATCAAAAAATAATTAAAATAAAATATATTTGAAAATAAAGGGAGTACCTTATTTGGCTCGAACATCGTGGTGGTTAAGGAAGTTTTTTAATACAAACTGAAACACCAAGTACACGATTAAGTGCGCACACAAGTCCAGGACAGCAAGTATAATCGCCATAACCAGCGCATACTTGGGCGAGTTGTGCACACTCTTGTGATTCTGCCCAAAAAACATCCATGGTTAATTATTTTCGTTCAAATAATGCAACCTCAAAAAATCCCTTTAATGCGATAATTAAAAGATAAATTATATGTGAGACGTAATATAATTAAGATTAATTTCAATATAAATCATTATGCCCTTTAGGTAGTCTAATGGTAGAATGATTGTTTTGTACAAAAAGATCAATGTTTGATTCTCGTTATTAGACTGTGTGAATGTGTTATAATTTACCCATCCAAAATTCAAAATTTAGACTTATTTCCAACATTTTTAAAGTAAAAAAATTAAATGAAAGGCAGTGCAGAGTAATTAGAAAGTTAATTAGTAGAGGAAAACCTGATAAAGTAAGCATAAAAGCCACGAAAATCATGATCGTGACGAGGAACTTGATGGAAATCTTCGCCATTAGCCAACAAATACGACGAGTATTGAGAAGAATTATCAACTGAAATTTGAGTAACCCAGGCTTTTATTCTGTCCTGTAATTGACGTTTTTGGTCTATTTATAATCACCTTACCTTTCTTTTTTTTTTCTTTTTTTTTTAGCTGAAGTCTTTCACCATACTTTTTTTTTATCACCATACTTGCCACTTGCTATTTTTTTTTGGGGGCTTTTAAAATTATGGGGCTCCTCAACGTTATAAATGTAAATTCAGGATATAATTTTTTTCTTTGTCAGAGAAGGCTGGAATTATGGGGTACCCTCAACGTTATAATTCCACGATAATTCACTATGCAGTGCTCGGTGCTACTGTTGTGTGCGTGTACGCTACCGGTGGTGTTATTTGTAGCCACGAATTTGTATGACTTGGTTTTTAAAAAAAAAAAAAAATTGAACGAGGTTGTGATTTATTTTGACCCACAAGCGTTTTTCTTCGTCTCGAGATAATATTTCTATCACTTTAACCAACACTTTATTGGTTGTAATTTAAGTTTTTAAAGGGACTGATAATTCACTAAACTAATAAAGATTCTAAATAGTATTTACTAAGAAATGGATTCAAATTTAGTTTACATTAGTCATTACGGCCATGTTCGGTAAAATGGATTGTTTGAATAGTGGATAACTGTTTGTGTAGTAGACGATTGTTTAGATAATTGATAGTTGTTAGATTTTAAATGTTAGCGAGATAACTGTTCAACTGAGAGTTTGAATAAATGTATTCGTTAAATTTAGTGGTTGAGATAGTTGATTATTGTAAATTGACATGAAGGATATACATAATTTACTATATACAAATTAATGAAGTGATATTTTGTCAAAAAATATGAAACAGTATTTGTAAGTGTGAAAAACTAATATTCTTATCTTTTTGAAAAACTATTTAAAACGCTATATGCTACTACAAATATTAGTTGAAACATTACCTTATCGAACACTAATATTTAATTAATTACTGTTAAACATTACTCCAAATACTTTTGCCAAATAAGGTCCCTTCATCTATCAATTACTTTTCAAAGAATTAAATTTTTAAAATGTGTTTTCCACTTGTTTTTATTTTTACTGTAAGCTTCAGAACAAGATTGTATAAGTTGTATTTGTTTTTCTATGACATTCATCAATAAGCAAAAAACAAATCATACCCATATTAATTAAATTTTAGAAAGTAGCGCAAATATTCATACCCCTCGGATTTTTCAGATTTATGGCTCTAAATTTTTAAAAATCTCGATATTTTCCATATTTAAGATTATTTTGTAGATGTAAGAGTAACATATATTATGCTTTTAACTTGTCAGCGTAATAAGTTTGGCCTCCTCTCTTAAAAAACTCTTTAACTTCTCCACGAAGGACCCAACCTTCATAATCTGATAGAAATAGGGTAAATTTTTTCTCCGTTTTGCGAGAGTTAAGTCGATTATTTTTCTCCTCATTAGAGTGAATTGGGTTGTTCTATCATCTTGAGTGTGAGGTAAGTTATTCTTTCCTCTAGTGTGAGTTTGTCTTACCGCCTTCATATGATTTATAGTAGATTTAGAAATTTAAAAGTGATTTTCTTTTAAAGTATGATTTGATGAATTAAATCTTATCGCATTACATCTACTTATTTTTATATAGGAATGAGTTAATAATGGAATTTCATGTGGATGTTCCTTTTAAGTGTAATCTATCAAACAATATGGCATTTGCTACATGAATTTATAATGTAACTTTCACACATTTAGAAAATATGTATTGATATTGAAGATTTCGGTTGATGATGAGAATAATGTTACAAGTTTAGAACCAGTCAACAATACTACCTTATGGAGATAACGATTTTATTTTACCGTTTTAAATTTCCTTTTATTTGGAGATATTTCTTGTATGTATCAAATAATTTTCTATCAGCGACTTTTTTCTTTTCCTTATCACAAAAAAAAAAAAATTATCAACGTAAAATTTATGGCTATTTATTATAGAATTATGATAAATCATTTAATTGTAACAAGAAATGAATACATTATCAACATCTTTAATTGTTAGATTGCACTTCGTGAAATTAATGCATTATCCTTCCCAACAATATAATCATCGATTTTTAGTTTTAGTGGAGACAATTTCTCTCTGCCTTTGCTAGAAATTTTTTAAAAAGACACATTAAATTTAAACCGATAAAACATATAAAATGTGAAATTCTAGTGAGTCGGAGAATAATGTATTGTACTCCAAGATATACAATCTAATTTTGACAATATGTTGTGTTTCTGTCTCTAATGAAAAGCGACTTGTCATTTTTTTAATACAAAACTTACAATCATACCTTGTAGTTGGTTAAAATAGAATTTTTGACACATTTCTACCCTGAAGTATTGATTAATAATAAAAAGTGACTGGATATTGACCCCTCTCAAGTTCATGTTGGTAGTCGCTTTGACCAAAAGAATTGTCAAAACCAAGCCTAAAAATTCCAATACGAACATTATATAGGAATACATAAACTTTTCAAGCATCCAATACTACAATTTTTTCTCTATAATACGTAATTTATTTAAAAAACGATCTCATACAAAATTTATTAATGTGACAAAACAATTCTAACCTCGAAAAGAGTTAGATTATTTATCACAAAAAACTGCATAAATAAACACAAATCAACAGCAACGCAACGATGAGAGTACTTGTTCTTCCTGTTAATGGCATCGTCCAATTATTTTTCAGATCTTCTGCAATCGAAGGAAAAGAAGAGGTATTAGAAACTAACACATGCTTAATAGATAATGTTTTCTTTTATTTTATTAATCGTTAAGGAAGGTTATGAATACAACTCGAGAACAGAACTAATTATATTTTACTCTATGATAATATATACAAAATAAATATTATGGAAATATATGGCGCTTGAAATATAGGTTATTAGTGGTTAATGTTTACCAGGGTTATGATTAATGGTTAGTGATTGTTAGTGTTTACCAGCAAATATCAATGTCATCAACAGTTATAATAGTGTTTATCAGCATTTATCAGCGATTATCGATTAGTGGTTGTCAGTGTTTATCAATGACTAAATATTACAAACGTGATCATAAATGCTGAAACAAATGACCATACATTGCAATTTAAAAAATCAATAGTAGTAATTGAAGTACAAGGGTGTCCCTTCTTTTTAATAATAAATTCTCTCACCTTAGTTGGATGAAGCCGGTTGCTGATGCACATCCTTTTAAGGAAGCTTAATACAAACAGAAATACCAAGAACGCGATCCAGTGCGCATTGTAGCCCAGGACAACAAACATATGGGCCAGAACCAGCGCACGCTTGAGCCAGATGCCGACAGTCTTGCGATTCTGCCCCAAAATATGCATCCACGGTTAGCCCTTTCTCAAAAATCGTTCTAGTAATCACGATAAAGTCTTATAGTTGAGTAATTAACTTAAAAGTGAAAATAGACTAGCGTTCAAACTATACCATAATGCAGTTAAATTTACCCATTACATTATCCCGGCATACGTGATCGAAACTAACTTTAAATTTGTAGATTCGAGATTATGATACAATGCGCAAGTTTCGACTTATTTGGAAGACATTTCCAATGAAGATTTTCATGAACAGTAGATAAAAGAAGTGTAAGTGGGCAGAACCTGATAAAGTGAGCATGAAAGCCACGAATATGGAGATCATGATGAGAAACTTGATGGAAATCTTCGCCATTAGCCAAGAAATACAACGAGAATTGACGAGGGAGACTGAAAATACAGCAACTGAGACTTTGATTGGTTGCTTTGTTACTCCTCCACGCATGTCTCTATTTATAATGCTCCCTAATAATGCACTAAGACAGTAAATATACTATAAAATACTCAACACCCCCCAAAAAAACAAAAAAAAAGAAAAAGAAAATAGAGGACTCTTTCGCCATACTTGCCACTTGCTGATTTATGGGGGCATAGGAATTATGGGCAACACTATCTTATCAAGCTGGTCCGGTTGAGATTTGAGACTACTGTCGTGTACTTTTGCGCTACCACTAGTAGTATTATTAGTACCTATTTTGTTCATTTTAAAATATATATCTTTTTAACGTTATGAGAAAATATTAATAAAATATAAAATTGATGATAAAATTTATGTTAAAAGATCACATTGTTTTAAAGGGATAATTTTGGGTCTAATTCAAGAGGGCTGAATTTTTAGGGATTTTAGACACCTCTTAGGGTTCTTACTTGGCCAAAATAAAACCCCATTAGAGGGAGATTAGTGTAGAGATTTGTATAAGATTTTAGAATTGAAGCCTTCAATTTCAATTCAAGCATAAGTTTTCTCTTTCTCTCTTCTTCTATTCTTCTCATTTAATACTTTGATTGTTTAATTTAGTTATAAGATTCATTTTTTATTAGTCTAGATGTTAATTATAGTTAGATTTATTACTTGTTTTCATGTTTGAGTTTAATTATCTAGTTTATGTTCTTGTTCAAGTCGGTTTGTGTTAGTTTGTTCTTTAGAGTAGTTTTTATTTTTGTTTCATGTTTTTATGTCAACTAGTTGTTAAAGTTGATTGCTTTAATTGTAATTAGCCTTCCTAATGGCTAATTAATCTTTTTAGGCCTTAACCCAACTAGTTTATACTTTTTATTTGGAATTGTTTGTCATGCCCATCACTTGTTCGATGAAATGCCTGAAAGAGATTTTTCATCTTAATTTTTGGGTGATTGGTCTATCACTAAAAGGTAAAATCAATTTACTAGCGTAGGTAAAAAGGATAGTCGGGATTTTGGCATGAAAATAGCCCGAATCCTAGCTAGGTCTATAGGTTGTTACTCTTATAGTCTAATTGGGCTAACCCCACGAAGGTAAGTGGTTAGAACAGTTAGATTAGCTCATGACCCTCGAAAGTGTGGCTTGAGTGGCCTTTGATGGTGCAACCGACCACTCCTAAATACTTGCACAGACTTGGTTAGGTTTAGACTTGTCTTGATTAGTTAGTTTATTAAGTGGTAAAATCACAACCCGGGCATATTTTTATTTGCTTTCTAGGTTAGTTTAATCACCATACATATCTTATCTATGTTGATTCGCCTAGACAGAAAGTTTAAGATAGTTTTGATATTTGAAACACAACTCTCTGTGGACACAACCCGTGTTTGCCGGCTAGCTACAATTACGCTGTGCACTTGCGGTAATAAATTTAAGACTTAATTCTTCCTAACAAGTTTTTGGCGCCGTTGCTCGGGAGTTGTTCGTTTCAATATTGGAGCTTAATTGAGCATTCTTGATTAGGCATTTAATTGAAAAATCAAAAATCAAAAAAATAAAAAATCAAAAAATCAAAAATAAAAAAATTGAAAACATGTCTACTTACCATTATTCGCAGTATGAGCATGAATTATTCTATCTATACTTTGATCGACTTAATGCTCTTCTTGCTCTTTACAGTAACTTGTTTGGAGAAATGGGAAGTATTAAATGTTGTGTATAGGGGTGTGAATAGTGAAACCCATGCTCTTTTAGAGTATTGGGATTTTTGTGCAAAAAGTGTTGATGAAGTTTGGGATTTACTTGAATGGATTGCTTGGGATACTTGTGAATTTGAGAAGGCATGTACTGATTCTGGATTTTCATGTCCCGACCTGTTGCTTATCATTTTAGATCTTACATCCAATCCCCTTATATTCCTTATCCTACCCCTCTTTGGTGTGAAAAGTGTAACTCTTCCGATCATGATAATAGTTCTTGTCCTTATATTTCATCTCCTGAACAACATGCTGATATTTATAAATTGATAAGGGTTATGGATGAACAAATGAGCAACTTGCATGTCTTATTAAGATTACGGAGTCTGACCTATTGCATGAAACCGACCTTAGTCTTAGTTTTGCTAAAATTGAGACATTTTTCTATGATGATGATGATGACGATGATGATGAGTCCTCCTTTTCTTTAGAGTCCAAACTAGAGAAAGAGATTGACCCTCTCTTTACTACATTACCCACAATTGCTCCATCCTTACCTAGTACACATATGGACAACATTGAGTCCGCCTTTGGTATTGATGCTAGTTTAGATGGTGAGGATAATTTATATTGTGAATCGGAAGATGTTTTAGTTGAGGTGTTTGATCGGGAGACTCCTTTAGGGAGTCATGTGAGGTGGTTATGGTCGAGGCATCGCCTACTAGTCTTGATGTTGATGATCATGTGTCCCTTGACCCACTTGCTTTAATCCCTACTTCCTCTATTTGTTCACCACCCCCTTCCTCCAATATCATTTTTCCGAGCCCACTATCCATTATGTGACTTGTGATTCTGATTTGGATGTGGGGCATGTGGATAACTCATTTGACATGTTTGAGGGGATATGGTTGACAATATTGTGTCCCTAGGTACCTTTGGAGGTTCTAAACCTTCCCTTGGCCCTTATCATGTTTACCTAGAGGATCTGCCATAGAAAAATCATTCGGACCGCTTTCTTTGATCATTCTTTTGATTTTTCTAAGACATCCGATAAATTTAAGAGGGCATTGAATGTCATTGATATAGTTTCGCTTATGTTCTCTTACTTTCATTTGCCTGAGTTGCATGCTCAGGAATTTGATAAGCTCCTTAGAGCTACGACGAGTATCTAAGTTGGAGCTTAATCCGGAGATGAGAGGAGTGACTGATGTTTCTCGAGCCTTCTTAGTAGTGTTTTAGGAGGCATTAGTTTAGGTGCACCTAGCACCTAGCATGCTATATTCGTTCCCTCTCTTTCTCTTTTTCTTATATTTTCTTTCTTTCTTTCATTCTTTCTTTGTATTTTTTTTTCTCTCTGTTTTTAGTTGTGGATATTTAGGGTTGTGTTTTTCGCTTTTAGTGGTGGATATTTAGGATTGTGTTTTTGTGGGGTGATCATTTTGAGGATAAACTTTGGATTTTGTGAAGCCATGATGGTCATGATCACTCATACGTATATATTCATGTTTTTTTTCTTTTATTTTGTTTTTGGTGGTAGTGTTTTTGTACATAATTGAGTCTATTTTATTGGTGTGGTAGCTCCTTCGCTCCCAATGAGGAAATGAATGCATTTTTTTTCATCTTATTCCGTAATTCATTTAGGTATAATTTCCATTTCATTTCGACAGTCTCATAACCAATCATGAGGCGGATGAAAGTAAGATGGAATAGACCCGCTAATATGCCCAATGTCTCTGCTACAATAGGAGGCCTACAGCCATTATGTGGCATAGGGGTTACTCTCGCACGAAACTTAATAGTATACCACTTCTACGAATGGCCCGTACATTGTGAAATCTAGGTGCAGGGGAGGAGAAGTCATGCTTCAATGTTTTGAAAAAGAAAAAAAAGAGAAAAAAATTTGCAAAATTGCAAAAAGATTTTTGATTTTAAAAATTGTTTTTGGGAGTCTGTGACATTTTGAGTAGCTTTGACCCCTTGGTACTTGACTATTAGTTTATATATATGCATTATGTACATAATAGACTTTGATTCAAAATGTGTTATTCTATGTCCCGTTTGAACCCCACCATTCAATTTTTGAGTTAGTTTGGTTTGGTAGAGGAACCTGTGAGATTTTGAGTATTAAAGACTAATCCATCAATTTTAGTCTCATATTTCATTTCAAGTGTAACTCTTCCTTGGTGTATTTTCTCTAGAACTTGCTTTGTCTCTCTTTGAGATCACATTTAGCATTTGCATTATATAATATGATATAGACATTCATTCATTTGTTTCAAACTACATGAGCCAGAAAGTCACCCTAATATATATACCCTTTTTGGTAGCCCTTTGAGTTTTAACCTATTCTTTATTATACCTACATCTACTTTACCCTTGACCATATATATATTTCCTATACCTAAGCCAGGTCCGAGTGGAACAACACTTCTTGAGACGAGTAGTTTTGGGTTATGTATAAATGGTGTTTTGTTTGTTTCGTGGTTTGAAAACGGGGATTTATATTAATAAAAATTTAGATGTATCCCGTAGAGGTTAATAAACCCTTTGGAATTGAGTTGTATTCATAATTCCCATGCCAATAGTATTTGTTTTCAAAATAAAATAAAAAACCAAAAAAAAACAAAAAAATTGAGAAAAGTGAAAAAAAGTGAAAAAGAAAGAACTAAAAAAAAAAAAGAATAAGTGATTGGCATGATGAAAGTTCAAAAGTTGTTATACTTATTCCTTAGGTTCTCTTGAGTTTGTTTGTACTTGAAAAAGTGAATTGGAAGAGAAGTTTTAAGTCATATTTGGAAGTATTTTTACTCCTTAGTTATTAGGCCTTGGCTATTTAGCTTCACATTTCCTAAATTGATTCCTTTTCTAACCCATGAACCTTAGCCCCATTACAACCCTTAAAAAGTCCTCTTGGTTGCATTTGCATTTTTCCTACATAGTGGTGGAGAATTGAGAGTATGACCAAATCTATGGTAGGATGCGCTATTGGAATGAGTTTTGAGCGAACCATTATTATATATTTTAAACACATGAGTGTGAGTGTTCCACTTTATCTTAAAATGAGGTTCTACCAGTCAACTTGCTCATTATTTACTATATGGGGTGAAAAATTGGTTTGTGGATGTCATTAATGGAGGATCAAATGTCTTGATGTGTGCATTGTTTTTATATACATGTTAATATCCGATGTATGAGGGTGATATGATTGATTAAAATGTGCACAATTCATTCCCATTTTGTATATATGTTTGTGAAAATTTTTGAAAAACCCAAAAAGATTTCCTTTTTTTCTCTTTCTCTTTTGTTTTTCTTTTTCAAGATTTTGTGGGTATATCTTCTACAAACCCTCACGAGACCTCACTCGTCCACTTGGGTTACCAAGGGGTTTAAAAGAGCTTGCTGCACGTGCTAAGTGCAATCGTGATTCCTGCGAAAGTGAGTTAGGTTTTATTTATTTTTGTTTTACTCGAGGACGAGCAAAAGCTAGGTATGGGGGTATTTGTTTGATCCAAATATTACGTCATTTATACCCTTATTTACTTAGTTTTTGACTTGTAAAATAATTTAATTTAAAAATTTTTACTTATTTTTCTTACTTTTGTAGGTAATAAATCAAATCGAGACAAATAGCAAAAAGTTTGAGCTAAAAAGGAAGCAAAACGAACAAGATAATGGTGTGCACGAGGGCCGGTGCAACTTCGCATAGCTGTGTAGAAGTCGGATAGGGGCGATGCAGAAGTCACACAGCTATGCGAACCGACCAGAAGCTTTCAAAAACCTGCACGGCTGTGCAACTTCCCAATTTCGATTTTCTCGATTTTTACAGGTTATAAAAGGATAATCACGTGTTCGATGAAATGCCTAAAAGAGATTTTCATCTTGATTTTTGGGTGATTGGCCTATCACTGAAAGGTGGAGTCAATTTACTAGCGTAGGTAAAAAGGATAGTCGGGATTTTGGCATGAAAATAGCCCGAATCCTAGCTAGGTCTATAGGTTGCTACTCTTGTAGTCTAATTGGGCTAACCCTACGAAAGTAGGTGGTTAGAATAATTAGATTAGCTCATGACCCTCGAAAGTGTGGCTTGAGTGGCCTTTGATGGTGCAACCGACCACTCCTAAATACTTGCATAGACTTGGTTAGGTTTAGACTTGTCTTGATTAGTTAGTTTATTAAGTGGTAAAATCACCACCCGAGTATATTTTTATCTGCTTTCTAGGTTAGTTTAATTACCATACATATCTCATCCGTGTTGATTTGCCTAGACAGAAAGTTTAAGATAGTTTTGATATTTGAAACACAACTCTCTGTGGACACAACCCATGCTTGTCGGCTAGCTACAACTACGCCGTACATTTGCGGTAATAAATTTAAGACTTAATTGTTCCTAACATAAAGTGACAGATATTATAAAACGAAAAATTAGTTAAAGTAATATGTATTACGAAATAGAGGGTGTATATAATGTAGCAAAATTTATTTAAAATTTGCAACATAATGATTCATATTTATTTGTCCGACTTAACATTTAAGATAAGTTCACTAAAAAACTACCAAGTGATTGTTGATATAATGGTAAGCACTCCATACTTTCACTCTTTCCACAAGGGTTTCAAACTTGATGGAAACAATTTCCTTCTAAGTTAGACATGATTGTATATGTTTGATTGAATGCATAATCAATCTTGTAAACGTATCATGATTGTAGAGTTTGGATGATTTTAATTATGTGGTAGGTGTTGGATTGCAATAATGAAAACCCGTTTGCATTGCATAATTAATTACATTCAATTGCCGAGAGGTGAGTGGCCATTCCCAGGCTCTCCACCCAGGTTCAATCCTGGGTGGGCACAAATTTATCAAGTTTAAGGATTTGTGTGCTGTGGGCATACTTATGCTTGACATCCCCTCTCGGCCCTGTTAAACCTGTTGGACTTTCACCTGAGATTGAGGGCCCAATGGATGACCCCGCTTACCCTTAAAAAAAAAAATTACATTCAATCAAACAAGTATATAACAATTGGGCATGTTGTCATTATCCAAAACTAGAACTCTAGTGTATATAGGCTTTTGGTGTTTTAATCTTCTTTTTAAAAGAAAAAAGTGGTTTAAACTTCTATACCCAATAATTCAGTTTTGTGTCAACTACTATAGCATGTGGAATTTGATATCGAATTTCATTGGGATGAGTTGGAGGTAGAGCAGCATATCTATAAATTAAAGAGCATCGACCAACTATAAACTTGCAAATCCCACAAATTTTGTAGGACATGAAATCAACAAATAATTAATTAATTTTATCTCAACCAATCAATAGACGTGCTCAACAATCATTAAGGTAGTGATGAGGATGAAAGCTCATTATGTAATATAAAATCTTATCCTCCTCATAACAAAAAAATAAAATCAAGTTATGTAAGTTTGATTCTCATATATTTTCTAATTGATACCAAGTTGGGTGTATAGGTGAACATTATAAATTATTCTGTTATATACGGTGCTAGTAAAATTTCGTTCAACTCGAATCCTCGTATTTGTCATTAAGAATCGGTTACGGTCATCAATTATTGTCTGAATTTTAAATTTAGACACAATATTTTTCCTATTTTTGTTGTCTGAATTTGATTTTGACTTGAAATTAGCCTTGTCCGATTTATCCAACATGGAAAAAATTTGATATCTAACGAAAGATTTCGTCTGAATTTTAAGTATAGAACAATTTGTTGGACCTGAATTTGACCCAGACCTAAAATTACCTGAATTTTTATCAGCATTAGTTATATGCAACTTGGATTAATTAAAGGATTGGGATGATCTATAACTAATTAAGTTTCAATCATTTAACATTAATTTAGAGATAATTTTTATTTATATTTAATAAATTTTTAGTTTTAAATAATAATTGTTATATTTTTAAAAAGTATAATAAATCTTTTAAATTTTCTTTTGATCTATATAAATAAAAAAATGATACAATGTAATAAAAGAGGGAATCAAACTTGATTACTAGGTAGAAACTTTCAATTTCTTGAAATGATAAACCATTATATTCAAATACATTTATGACAAAGACGCTGCCGAATCCCCTTTCCCCCAATTTTTTTGTTTTTAAAAAATGATGAACAATTTCTGTTTGCCACTGTTATAAATACGAGATGGCAAGCTCTAGCTAGGTATCAGATGTCACATCTCAAATAACGATAATACCATACAATTTCTGTTTCCAGAAAATTGTGGTCTACACCTGCCGCTGCCATCAAAGTATCAGCAATGGCGAAGACTTTCATCAACTTATTGGCCATGTTAGCGGCTTTAATGGTTTCCATATCAGGTTTTATTCCCCTTTACCTTATTCTTTCTCACACAGTCTCAGTTTAATTCGAGTCCTATACATAGGACAATATTAATTAGAGAACTCCTTTACTATTTTGTACGTGTTTTACATGCAAAACTTTTAGAGGGCATAGATTAAGAGATATAACGAGACATAATGTGTAAAAGTTTTTGATCTGACTATAACCTCTGTCCAGTTACAAGTGTGGCAGAAACGACTTATTCCCAACCCCAGTCATATGAAACAGCTTATCGCCAACCACAGCCACCGGAGTGCCGGAAACGTAACCAGCTTTGCACTGCTCATGGCCCATACACCTGCTGTGAAGGACTTGATTGCTTCTTTCCTCAAGGAGTTGCTGGTGATGGACTTTGTCTCCCTCTCCCTGCGCCGGTGAAAAAAGGTGAGATATTAACATCATATTTCCAAATTGAATTTCAACAAGATTAATGTCTTGTAGCAAAAACTTACTGAGTGTCTTGCATTATGAGTTTCGCCATATGCAAAAACACTTAAATAGTATCTTTGAATCAGTCTCCCCAGCGCCGAAATGTTTGTGTGGATAATGTTGTCTATACCTGAATCGAAATTAGTGTTTGTCTTTATACACGACCCGGACCAAAACCGACCCTAATAGCTTTATCAGGAAGTTGACCCGATACAAAATTAATCCAAACTAAACCCAAACAACATTGATTTGAAGCCTGATCTGAACTTTACCCAAATCGAACCCGAATGAGATCGACCGAAGTTGACCCGAATTGAATGACCTAATTTTTAGTTCTACTCACACATACAGCAGATCAATTCGTAGGGCTTACATTGCTCCCATTATTGCCTCACATCTAGGATATGGTCATGTTCTTCTTACTGGTTATCATGGCACCCTCTATGGCACATATTAATAGTTTTCTTCTGAACTCACGCTTTGATTTGATCAGGTCTGCAATTTTTCAATTCTTATGAAAATATCCTCCCAACTAGCTTCCATCTCAACCCAGAGACTTTAAAAGGTAGATTTTGTCGATACCCACCTCTTCAGCATGTTTATGGGACACCTCCCAACTGCAAAATCCGTTTCAATGATATGGATATTCGTCCATGGAAAATAAGCTAAATTTCTTTCAATTATTTTGAAGCCCCCTACCTAGCCATTGGCGGCTTTCCCTTTACCTCATCCTTCTAAGGATAGAAGAATCCAACAATCTCTCTTCTTCCCCAATCCTTCAATAAGAAAATCATTCATTACGAAAATTAAAATAAAAGAGAAACAGTCGGAAACAAATTAAATATCGTCGCTTGTTATGTGTTATGTTTGTATTTATAAAAACATGTGTTGATGGATTGACGGTGTTGGTTTCAGTTGCAAGGGAGTGGGGGTATATAAGGAACCAAATGAGCAAAGAGAATGTAGGGAATTTGGGTATTTTTGCACCGCAGATTCGTACACTTGCTGTGGAGGCCTAGAGTGCATCATTCCACCAAAATTGCCTGGCTTTGGAGCTTGTGCTCCCAAAGGAAGTAAGTACCTCCTCCTCCTCCTCCTCCTATTTGATAAAAATTGTCAATTTTTTAGGGAGGGAGTATTACTTTTTAGGATCTGTCATGAAAAGTCCAATGGAAATGACATGATAGGCAGAGAAGTGGAATAAGAGTAGACTCGAAAAACTAACCCGGGTTTTGAAATATGAATCAAACTAATTACCCAAATCCAAAAATTCAGTCCAGCACTCAAAATAGACTAGATGTGGATTAGGAATTCAAATTGACATGGGATAAAATTTCTTCCGATAAGCTTATTAGATCAAACATAAATCAATTCAAAAAACAAAACTGAACCTGGATTGAAGGG
The DNA here is from genome assembly GCA_021018815.1 of Talinum fruticosum. Classification (NCBI taxonomy): domain Eukaryota; kingdom Viridiplantae; phylum Streptophyta; class Magnoliopsida; order Caryophyllales; family Talinaceae; genus Talinum; species Talinum fruticosum. Next base: position 1,219,625 of record JAITYX010000106.1, read on the forward strand.
CCTGTTAAGCATTTTCTTTTTCTAGGAAAGGTTTATTGGAGCGGACAAGCAAGGGTTTAAGGGGTAACCGTGAGGGTTTACATCACTATTGACCAACGCTGTTTGTAATTTTCCAGCTCCATTTCAGTCGATAATTGACAAGATAAGCAAGCAACGAGAATGTCAAGAGGCTGGCCAAATTTGCGTAAATAATGGCCCCAATAACTGTTGTGAGGGACTCTTCTGTCAATATGTGGACGACGTTGCTGGGGCTGGATTATGTGCTCCAATCTATTCCATTCCACCCACTAATTATTAAGACTGCAACTACTCTCTTTTCCTCATCCTTGATTTATTTTTCCAGAAAAATTGTTAGTTTAATTTTCATTGAAGTTCATGTATTTGAATACAATGCTACTCTAATTTCAAGATACAGTGGATGTTGAAGAAGATCTAATTCAAGTTAACTTTGTTATTGTTGGGAAAAGGTGGGTCGGTATAGTGGAAGCAAACTCTTTTCCCTCTTTGTGTAATTTAAGATGGGCTATAAAATTATGGAAATATAATAGATGGAGACACACGAATTTTTACATGGAAAACCCTCCAAGACGAAGGGAAAAACCACGGGACCATTGGTCCGAAAATATACTTCCATTATATGAATAGTAGGATTACAACAATATCTCCTCCAAATAAATTAGAGGGTACACTCGATACCTCACCCACTCGGGATGTAATATAAAATTAATCTCACCTAATTTTTGGTGGAACTCCCTTACCTGTTTTTGGTGGTACACTCAACTCTCAAGTGTTTCTCACTTGGATTATCTTGCTTGCTTGCCTCAACTCTCCCCAAAACCTCCAATTTATAGCACTTCATGAACTAGTAAATTGCTCTGCCAAACCGTGTAAATCTTTGCAAGGCAATCATCCACAATCCACTTTGTCAACATCATTAATTTGGAAGGTAGAAAATCTTGGTGTATTCATGGTAAGTTTCTTCACCTAGGTTTAGGCATAGCATACTTCAATAGATTTTGTCCCCCTTGCCTTTTGGTGTGGCAGCAATAAGTTTCCTCCTCCTTTCTCTCTTTTTTTTTATTCACATTATGTGGGTCCCACCAATTATCGAGGGAACCCAACAGTTATAGTATATATAGTAGAATGTTCCTTTTTAATGTGTCTAGGAATTGGAGAATTAAACTTTAGTCTCTTTTTAGAAATCAATCGTTGTATCACTAAATTGCCCCCAAAGAAATCTATTAATATACAACTCGTAAAAATTAAGAGTAAGTTAGAAAAAACGTTGCCCTCTCCATGTTGTAAAATGGGCAATAAATTAAATGCGAAATAAAGCTTGTGACATCGGTAATCACAAGTATATAATTAACCATACAGTACAAATAAATAAATGAGACACCAAGTTTTATGTGGAGAGCCCCAAAGTGCGGAAAAACCACTGAACCATTTACATGTTTCTTTAATCGTCCAAAAGTAAAATATTAACTACCATGCTATGATCGTGTTCAAGTTCATGATATAGTACACAAATGTCCGGAGAATTTATAGTACGAAGTGTTTTTTTTTTTTCTTTCTTTGGATTATAACATGATCTCTATGTCATGTGAAACATTATTATATGAAAAATTAATGTAAATAATTCATATATTGAATATTTATGTATAATAATGTTTCATTTTGGTTCATTTCCATTCTTGTGCACGGATGATATATTAACCACCATCTAAACCTGTGGGGCGCAATAATTCAGTTTTGTGTTAAATACGTACTAGTATATTAGAGTTAGCGTTTACAAAAATTTGGATTCGGATTAAATTTGGGTTAGACAAATCGGTCAATATTTAAAATTTTGAATAAATATTTAGTCCGATAACTAGTTTTTCAAGTAGAACAAATCGAACAATCCTAAATTGGGGGACAAAATCGGATTTGCATAATAGAAATAGAAAAAATCTTGTGTTTAAATTTAAAATTCGGATGAATAATTGACATAACCATACCCTATTTTTTCAAAAGTCACACAAATTCAAATATTGAAGCACTAATTAGAAAGTAGGAACTGCATTGGAATTATTTGGAGCTAGAGCATTATATAAGAAAGGGTCATGATATGTGTTTTGCATAAAAATGCTCTTAAAATGTCTTGTTTTGATCTATATTAATGTATTTTATGATTTAAAATCACTATAGTTTTAATAATTATGATTAATTATGAAAGTAAAAACTTTAATAATCATCGGTTATGCCGACAAGTATTAAATGACACCCTAATCGAATCAACTCTGTGATGCAAGGTGTGTCATACACATAATTTCATAAATATAAAAAATGATTGATAAATGACCATTTTAAATAATTTATAAGTTATAATACAATTATACTATTCAATTATACAATTTTTATTTAATTTATTACATAATATAATAATTTTTAAGTTGAGAGAAGACATTTAAAATGTGTCTTATACAATACACATATTATTTTTGTATAAGAAAAGAGAAACGTGTAATTCCCACAAAATATCAAGACGTGTAAGAGAAGTGCTCAACATATGCGAGGAGATTATTGCGTAATATTCTTATAATATAAATATTGTCATTGCAATAATAACTAAACTAACAACAAGGATGATCGAAGCTCGTATAGCTCAGAAAATACTTGTTTTTTAAAAAAATTATATATAAAGTCAATCAGTCATAAGGTTCCCACCGTTATAGCTTTATTTTTACTTAAATTTCTTATCTTGGTCGCGGCAACATCCACTTTCATATTCTGTGTTATATTTTACAGTATTCTATACTACCATAAAAAAATTAGCAATGGCGTGGACTTTTGTAAACTTCTTTGCCATGTTAGCGGCTTTCATGGTTTCCATTTCAGGTTTGTGCTGTCTCAATTGAATCAAACGTATATATCAGACTTGTTTCAATTGATTATGTAGTAGCTGATGAACTCCACCCGTACGTTTCTCTAGTCACAAGTGTGGCAGAAACAGCTTATCCCCAGCCGAACTCATTTGAAGGAGCTTATAAGCAACCCCATTCACAAGAGTGCCAGAAATTTAACCAAATTTGTGCTGGTTACGGCCCATACTCCTGCTGTGATGGACTTGACTGCTTCTTTCCTCACGGAGTTGCTGGTGCCGGATTTTGTGTCCCAATCCCTCCTCCTGTAAAACAAGGTACGTGAGACATTAAAACCGGTCACTGGTATTTACACCCGTGCGTTACACGGGCTATGATTAAAACGCGTGCATGTTGTTGTTGTCATTATTTAGAATATACAGAAGGTTGTGAACATTACTGTTTTCTGACAATGTAATGTTTAATTTTAAGTACAATACTCATGTACATCAAAACATAGAAAAAGTTTATTACATCCAACGTTACCAAACATTTCATCAGTGTTATCGATTGATTGCCAATGTGTTAGGAATTTTGAGCGACTTGATGCGGAGCGTAATATAGGATGTCTTATGATAATCAAAAATTCGAACAAATAAATGAAGGTACTAAATCAATGGACACAATAAATTTACGTGGAAAACCCAACTCGGGAAAAACCACGGAGGTGACAAACAATTCACTATGATTTGAGAAAATACAATAAGGATCACAATCGAACAATGATTTGATCAACGATAAGAATCTATAATTCTCTGACAATATTTCTCTCAAATTCACTCAACAATGTTGGGGAATTAATCTCACTGTATTTCTTTTTGGCTTCCACTTAATTTCTTTGGCTTGGCCTTCTCCCGTAAAGCCTTCACATATTTTTATGATAATGTGGGGATTTATCCCATTAATTTACTGCCCCACTTAACAAGAAATGCTCCTAATTTTTGCTAATAACTGCTGCCATACTTGTCCCTTAATTAACGTAATTAAGGACCTTAATGCTGCTGCCCATGTCCCTTGAACCAAGCTGGAAAATAGCTCCAAGACCCTAATGCTTGCTGAAAATTAGCCCACAAACAATGCCCACTTATCCCTTAATTAATGGGACTATTAATGCTCCAAAACCTCTCCACAAGTTCCACTAAATGGTTGCCCATGACACCTTGAATATCCCAGAAAAATAGGCAATTTTGCTGCCCATATTCGCTGCCCCAAAACCACGTAAAAAATGCCCAGAAACGCAACCCACAACTCTTCTAAAATCTGTCACATATATTGGAGATTTGAGCCACACCTAACACCATGGTTTCAGTTGCAAAGGGAGGGGAGTATATAAAGAACCAAGTGCGCAAAGGCAATGTAAGGAATCTGGGAATATTTGCACTGCATTTTCAAAATCTCAAGATGAAAGCACTAAATCAAAGAACACGAGGATTTATATGGAAACCCAATTCAGAGAAAAAACCATGGAGGCAACGAGTACAACAATTCACTATGAAATGAAAGAGTACAAAATGATCACAATCGAATCGACTATTTGATCAACGATGAGAATACAATTCTCTCTCAATCTCACTTAACAATGGAGGAGGAATAATAACCAAAAACTTTCTTCTCAAAATTGCCCAATAACACACTAAAAAACACAGCAGCAAAACTAACGGGAAACAAAACAATAACTGTTGAGAAATAGCCTTGGCACGCCCGTGCCATGTGGCACGGACAGAACCGTGCCACCCTTCAGTTTCCTCCTTGCTGTGCGTTTCCTGCAGCTTGTTCTAGCTCGCTTGGTAAGGCACGGTCATGACAAACACAGCTAGCCCGTGACATCAAAATGCAAAGTAAGGAAGATTTGAGACACATCCCAACAAATATGATTAATAGTTTGTGAACGTAAATGGATGTATGTAGTTAGGGAATTTCATAATTGTTTTTGTTTTTTATTTGGGTAAGCTGGGCCACACATTGGTCACCTATCTCAGGAAAACCCAGTAGGCGAACCACACCGAAGGAAGGGAGGCAGTGTCTAGGACACGCTAGCTCATACAAAACAGAATCGTACCCGGGGATGGGGTTGCTGCACAACATCTCATACCAATTGGGCTATGCCCACGTCGGTAATGTTAGATGAAAGAGTGTAAAGCCAAAATGAATGTCACTTTAAGGGTGGGTTTGGTCGGGGTGCAAGCTATTTTTAGGTTTTTCCATATAAAATGAATTTTCAACTATTTGATAAAAGTAAAAATGCACTTCCTTAAAAACAATTTTTAGCTGTTTGGTACATGGAAAAATAAACTTCGCAAAGAAATATTTTTAGCTACTTGGCAAACATAATACCTATGCAATACCTCTGCATAATGCCCATCATTCAGTAATTGTTGGCTTTCAAGTTTCACGAATCGTTTTCTTGCAGGTTAATTCATCGAGTACTTCACACAGTGGCTCTAATATCCAGATTACATTAGGAGCTTGAAAACAAAGAGGAGCAGCCTAAATTTCAACGGAAGGGCAACATCTATCTCAAAATAGACACCCATAAATGGTGAATTTGACAAGCTCGTGCAGGATAAAGGATTTTTTGTTTTTTTAAGGGTGGGATATAAGATAAATAGCTAACCTTGTCCGGCTAATAGGAGGTGCATAGCTTTAGGGAGGGTTTTTTCATCGTGGCTTGAAGAATATCCTATATTCATATTTATGACATTGTCTTCAAGAACTTCGATTTATCTAGAAATTTTTTATAAAGATTCTATTTATGAGTCTTTCTAAAATTTGATAGTATGGATTATTTTTTCGGTAGCCTATATTAAAAATTTGAAACAAAAATATGACAATCGCTGGTGGTACACATATAAATCTGTCCTTACATAGCAAGAGGTATAAGTCAGTATAATGAATAAACGAACATATAGCAGATAATACAAGGGAAGGAGAGAACCACAGAAGGAAAATTTTAAATGAAACACTCGAAGAAAAACCACAGAAGGAGAGAACCACAGAAGGAAAATTTGATCAATTTCTTGATCATGTTAGCGGCTTTCATTGCTTCCACTTCAGGTTTTATTCCATGACTTTCTACTATTTTCATATGCTTATTGTTAATATTAATTTTTTAAAAGTTTTTTCTTTCTGGTAATTCATTTCACCATGACTTTTGAGTTCGGGTGTGATTAATAACCCATTATAATTATTAATTTTACCATCCAAACAAAATTTCATCTATACAATTTTGAGCATTATTTATCCTACCATATTTCTTTTTCGGTCCGAAAGAGGAGCAAAGCCCTGTATCCCACCACATGTTGCAAATAAAATGGCTATAATTTATTTTTATTTCATATAATTTCTTATCCTTTATAATTTCAACGACATATCAAAAACTAATTCAATAATTTTATTTTTATTAATCTCTTGTCTTTTCCATATTTTTTCATTCGCTTTTTGGCAGTTTCAAGTTGGGGAGAAAAAGCTGATTATCCCCAATACGAATCAGAATCACTTAAAGCAGCTTATACTCCACCGCAGTCACCAAAGTGCCAGAAAATTAGACAACTTTGCGATGCTTATGGGCCATATTCGTGTTGTGATGGACTTGACTGCGTCTTTCCTCATGGACTTTCTGGTCTTGGATTTTGTATTCCCCTCCCAGCTCCCGTTAAACAAGGTGAGGTCTTAGCCTAATGATCGAGACTATAAATTATATATATAAGATCACAACTTTAATTTCCTCTTCCCCAAGACTGTTTTTGTGACCCATTTAAATTATAAAAAACAGATAAAAAGAAGTATCCACACAATAAAATAAACTAATTATTTTTTTTCCCGGGGGGAATTCTGATTGTTTTGAAAGGTCAACGTACAAAGCGGTACCATTGTAACTTGATCGAGCATATAGAATAATTAAATTTAAGAACTACTAACTGATACTCCTAATTAAATTTCGTTTCATTTTTTTCCTAATTTTAATTTGCAAAGCAAATTTAAAGAACTTACGATACATTTTATGTTAAAAATATGATACAAACCTTCTTCATAAAAGAATTTTTGTAAAAATATTTTCAATTATTGTTTTTTCAATTAATAAATGTAGTTAAACTTACAAGAGGTTAATATAACCCAACAGTTACAAAAACAATTAAAGAAAAAAAATAATATTAAGAACATCAGCGATAACATTGTCATAGGTCTGCTAATATACTTGCCCTTATTTGCTACAAAAATTATTTTAAAATTAACTTTTTAACTGAGCTGTCCAAGTTAATATAGGAAGATAAAAATATAATCGAAACATGCAAAATATCCAACATGTATAAACCTGAACGACTCTATCCATTGTTAATTGATTTTAGGTTGGAACATCACTCGAGTTTTCTGCATCACGTACTTGTTCAATAAAGACTCGATTTATCTAAAATTTGTCACCGATGGTTTTGTTTTCAGTCGCAAAGGGAGTGGGAGTATACAAAGAACCAAGTGAACAAAGGCAATGTAAGGAATTTGGATATTTTTGCACTTCATATGCTCCATATGATTGCTGTGGAGGATTAGAATGCATTGTGCCTCCTGAACTCCCTGGCTTTGGAGCTTGCGCTCGCAAAGGAAGTAAGTAGCTTCTTTTTTTTCTTTTCAATTTTTAATTTTAATCTCATAGAGAATTAGAGGGAAGGTTTAAATATTTTGTCTAAAGAAATCCAACCTTGAATGAATGATTCTAAACTTAATTATGCTATAATTTTTTTGTTTTTCAATGGATGTTGAGGATACCAGTCTCCTACATATGCATCTAGGTGTTTGCCCTTGGAGAAATTTGAATTCATATCTCTATAATAAAAGGTTGGTCGAGAAACGATAAGTTGAAATTATAGGCTTGTCTTGTGGTAGAATGACTGGTTTGTACAAGGAAGATCGGAGTTTGATTTTGTGTGCTTGTGTTATAATTTATACTCCAATGACATTATTTATTATCGAGTAGTGATTTTGACATGATTTCTTTGCAGCTCCCTTTGCGTCGCTAGTGGGCGAGATACTGAAAGGATCAGGAAAGTCATGTCAAGATGAATTTCAGGCTTGTATAAATTACGGCCCCATTAACTGTTGTGAGGGTTTTTACTGTCACGTTGTTGACTTCTTCCCTGGTTTCGGGGTTTGCCTTGCAATCTAATATATGTAATTTCCTTTAACACTGAAAATTGTTCCCTTGTATAAGACCATGAAAATGCAATCAAGATCTCCACATCTTTCTATTAGAAATCATGCTTTCTCTCTTATCTCGTTCTCTCCCACTTTTGCAATATTGTTTTATCGTGTTGGGTTAAACTTGGGCATCGGAGGCTCTATCATTGGAGCTCCACCTGCATATCAGGTGGGTTTCGCAAGTTCAGCAATGCCTTGGTCGCTCAGAAACTTAGTTTTGCTCGTCCTGCGGACCCTCAAATTAAGAGGATATGTGCTCACCTCCACCCCAAAAAAAAATTAAAAAAACAAAAACTAAGTCTTATGATTTATTAATTGGACCTATAATAAATTGAGCAATGCATATAAGTTAAATAAGGTTTTAATAAAAAACCAATTGGCAACAAATATGTCACAAGGTTATAATATACATGCTCAAACCCTTTTATCTTATTAATGTAGGACAGCACGACTTTCTTTTGTTGAGTATGGCTCAAATGCCCTCAATATTGCTAGATTCATAGTCGTGCCAGGGCAGTTTGCTGCCGTTACGTTTCCTTTTTCGGGCTTTCGATTGGCTTTCTCTAGGTTATTAACACGGCCGTTTTTTACCAGTTTTAGCAAGCCAGTGAGAGATTATCATCCCCTTCCATTATCAAGAGACACTCAGAATTTAAGTTGATGGTTGAAGGTTCAAGTTAATTGTCTACTCCCTCAGTTTTGAAATACATGTTGATTTAAGGTTGTACGAGAAAACACAAAATTTATGACAAATTTTATATTAAAAGACCAAATTACCCCTATATTTCATCGGAAATAAAGAAAATCAATGAAAAAAAGAGAAACAAGACAACTAATAGTGACAAAATTAATAAACTAGTAATTAATATGTGATTAGAATTATAAAGTGATAAGTATTATAAAACGAGAAAAGTTAATTAAAGTGACATATATTATAAAACGGAGAGAGTATAATGTAAATGTCCTTTTGATTAAACCGTGGATGTTGAGGAATATTACGTTGTAAGTTAGGCCTCACCCTTTTTTAAGGATGAGTTGGCCTCACAAGTGGTTCGGGTGCTAACGAAAATGTTGACAAGATATTGATAAAACTTAAATAAATTTGTTTACAACTTTTCATATTCTTCACAAGAGGAATATCTTTTTTTTTTTTTTGGATGGAGAGGATTTTGTTATTTAACAGCTACCCCAAAAACAACTAAAGTCAAAACATTCAATGATACAAGAGGTTGCCTTAATAATAGAAGGAACAGAACAAAAACAAAATCAAAATCCAACTAAACTTCAAGGCTTTGACCAACTGATAAACTATTTGACTCCCCATTATCCCTAATAAATTAATATTAATTTTTCAGACATACTGTTTCTATTTTTAAATACTTATCGTTTTAAGGTTATGAGGGTATATGAAGTAAATACAAAAAAATAACAAATTTATGCTAAAAGATCAAATTATTACCCCAAGTTTTTCATTGGAAATGAAAAAATTAATAAAAAAGCAATTAATAAGGACAAAATTGGTAAGTAGATAAAGTGACAGATAAAAAAATTAATTAAAATGACATATATTATGAAACGAAAGAAGTAATTGTATTTATACGGTGTTTCTCATCCACTTGGACAAGTGATATTTAACCGCCAACCTGTCATACCAATAATGAGGGCAACAACTACATATAATGTAGTGTAAAAAGAGCAAAGTAGAGGGAGAAAGAGATGACTAACAACAAACTAACAATGATGCAACAACATAAATAAATGAGGTCATATAAATTTGGTCATACAACATATATTATGCTCATATATATATATATATATATATATATATATATATATATATATATATATATATAATATTCTTATAGCAATTTGGGTATTCCGGCAAACGTTATAAATTTGGATCACCATGAACATAACCGTAACTAGCTACAATTCTATCGTCTAGTGTTTAATACAATTTCCTCCTAGTAGTATTTTTGCATCAAATATAGGCCATGGCGAAAATTGGTATCGATTTATCGGTCTGTGTTAGTAGCTTTTATGCTTACCATTTCAGGTTTTGTTCTTGCATCCCTTCAATCATGTTTTAATTTTCATGTGTATGTCTATGTAATGTATATTTCTCTTTGATTTTCATGTATCCCGTGACAACCCAAGCAGAGAAATATGGATATGATGAAACAAGTTATAGCCAGAAGCCAGAAACCAAACCAGAAATGTGCCAGAAATTAACCAAATGTGCGCTCTGTATGGCCCAAGTCGCTGTTGTGATGGACTGCACTGCTTCTTTCCCCTCATGCACCCTTTGGACTTTGTGTTTCCCCTACAACTAAACAAGGTCAGAGAAATTACCACTGAAAATTGTTCGATTTTAGTATTTGTACTTGTTTCCGGAGAAAATTGAGTTGATGATGTGAATGATGATTCAGAGAGAGGAAGGATTTATCGCTCCGGTGCTGAGGATGTGGCATGATCGATCCGAGTCCGAGTGGCAACTGCTTGAACCTATAAAAGGCGAAGCCCGAGTGGTGGATCCCGGGAACGCCCTCCGATGCTCAAGTTAGTATCTGATTTGATTGAAAGGATCGAGGAGAGCTTCCTCGATGTGTGTGGGGGATTCCTTGGGAGTCGAGAAGTTTTTCAAATATGGAAGTTCTCGGGATGAGTGTGGATGAACGTTGATGAATATTGAGAGCTTAGGAAGTTTGGAAGTATGATTATGAGTCAAGTGAGACTTTGTCAAATGTGAAAATAACATGTCCCATGGAGTTGAAAAGGTTGTGTATTTATAGGAGATTTTAAAAGGGTAAAACGGTACTTTACCATGGTTTAGGGAAACCCTAACCCTAATGGGCTTTGGGCTTTTACCTGGCCCGTTGAGGGTTATCTTGGGCCGATTCCTCCCTTATCCGACTAATTAGGCCCGGTTGGCTGGTGACGTGGCGGTTGAGCTGGAACGATCCGGAAAATACCCGAATTAGTAATTAAGCACTATAATGATTTATGCTACTTCCTAAGCTAGCCGGAGAAGAGGTTACATGTGGGTTTATGGATGCTAAATACTCCTTTCATTTTAATCAACTTCCTCTCTTTTGTTCAGTTAGTAATACTAATTGGTGTTAATTAATTGTTCAGTGACAAAGCATATACCGAATGACGACAATGGAACAAGACAGTGTTTCGAATCTGGATCGCTTTGTTCTCCATATGGTGAATACATTTGTTGTGACAATTTGGATTGCATTATGCCTCCTCAGTATCCTGGTGTCGGAGTTTGCACAACCAAAGGAGGTAAGAATCACGCCATCCGTGCATGCAAGTCTGGGTTGCTTCTGGGTCGGATATATCACATACTGTTTCAAATTCGAACGATATTTCATGACCATACCTGTTTTTTCTGGGTTGGTTAAATTCGGATAATGGGGTTGGACAAAATTTTGTGTATGAGTGCAAGTAGTATAACATGAGTAAATACATGAATTGGACAACTGTAAACAATTTGGTTTTTGATAAATATAATTGTAATACTAATGTTACTGATGTGTGGTTTCAGTACCAGTATTGCCGCAAAGTTTCAAAACGGATCACAAGAGTGTAGAGAAGAGGGTCAAATGTGTAGCAGCGCCGGGCCATATAAATGCTGTGAAGGATCTAAATGCCATGTCATTGATGCAGCTGTTGGTAAAGGCTTGTGCACACCAATTTGATCATCACATCACAAACAGCGAGGATCCATGAATGATCCATCTTCATGTGCTTAAAACTTGTGTTTAAGAGTTTCAGATGTTCAATTAACAGTTGCTTTGGTTTTAGATCCGGGTTTATTCATTTGAATTTCGATGTCGTCTTTCATGGTGTACTTTGAACAAGACTTCAGAAAATGTGGTTAGATATATTGTTTACTCCAACTGTTTTTGTACTTTTCCTGTATGATTCCGACAAATATGGTATGAGATTGCTAAGAAAACAATATTAAAATCCAACCTTTTTAACTAAAAATTTAAGTTGAAGATTACAGATTTGTATTAGGTTTTTAATAATTTGCTTTCATACGGCCTTTTATGGCTTAAAGACATAAGTTGATGATTACATTGCAAATTAGGCCTCACCCTACTTACCAGGCTGAGTTGGCATTCCAAGTTGTTTGGATGCTACTAACGAAAAATGCTGATAAGACACAATTAATCGAAATTTATAAACCAAACAATGTACAACTGTTGTCAAATGGGTACGAAAATGCATAAGAAAAAGGAAAATTTCATTTAATACCCTTGTACTTTGGCCGATTCCGTTTGATCCAATTTTAAAAATTATAATCCAAATAATACCCTTTTACTTTAGTAAACTGCAAACCGTGACCTTAACCGTTCATTTTAGCCGTTAAGTGATGATTTTTCATATTCTTGTACAGTTTTAATTGAAAAAATCCCTAAAACCCGCTTTCTTCCCCACTATGCCTTCATCGTCCAACCACCTCCTCCCTTGCCTCTATCATGACCCTTCATCTCACCACCAAAACCTCCATCAATCGCCCAACATGTCGTTCCCCTATTCTCTCTCCTCCCCTCTTCGACTCGAAAACCCGTAAAATCCCCTAATTTGATCGAACGCCGATAGGTTTAGGCCATGTTCGGCAAAATGAGTTGTTTGAGTAGCTGATAATTATTTAAGTAGATGATAGCGGTTAGCGGATAGTTGTTCAATTGAGCGGTTGAATAAATATGTTCAGTAAATTTAGTGGTTGAGTTAGCTGATTATTGTAAATTGACATAAAAGGATATAGATAATTTGCCAAATATAAATTAATGAAGAGATAATTTTGTCAAAAAAATGAAACGTTACTTTCAAATGTGAAAAGTTAATATTCTTAACTTTTCAAAAATACTATTTGAAACATTATAAGATACTGCAAACATTAGTTAAAATATTAGCTTACCAAATATTAATATTTAGTTGATTAGTATTTTGATTTGGTCAAAATATTAAAAGATACTTTAAACGATGTTACCAAACATGGAGTGGAGAGAGATTGGGTGGCTGGGAGAGGGTAGAAGAGACAGACCCAACATGGAGAGGAAGTGAGAGAAAGAGAAAGCCGGGAGGTTAGAGGGGTTAGAGAATAAGGGTTTTTGGATTATCATTATTTTATGAGTAGGGTATTTCGGTTATGTTATTTAAAGCTTACCGGTGTTAATATCATATGGGTAATATGTGGATATATGTAAACATAGAAGGGCATCATTTCGATAATGATTTTAAAAATTGAATCAGATGGAATCAACCAAAGTACAAGGGCAGCAAATGGAATTTTCCGAATAACAATGTATAAAAGTCAATGCTTAAGGCATATATTAGGATTCCTAAAATTGTATATGTTTTAGTAGGCATGACAATATCATATATGGGGAACAGTGGCAAATCAACATCGAGCAAAAGTAGACTTGGCACACTTTTACCAAATCTGAACCCGTCCAAAAAGTTAATGTAGCATTTGGGTGGATGTAAAGCAATGCAATTAACCTTATAAAGTATCATCATTGCATAGCCTATATAGTAATCATAATTGTACAGTAGGTGTTTGATCGCAATTCTTTCATATAACCAAACATAGTAATAGAAATATAATTACAAACTTGTTTATATTAAATGGTTGATTATATCGAACCAAATATTTTAGGGTCTTGCGAGTGATTTTCGAAAATCTCGTCCCGAAGTCAACCTCAACCTTATACTGGTACGATATGTTAGGATTGAAATCCACCATTGCAATCCCAAACCTAGCTCCAACATGTCAGATTTTATAAATATCGGGTTTTATAACTCAAGTGAGAATTCAATTCAAAATTAATTATGGATATGGTGTGACTCTGGATATATATCTTTAAGACCTCTTAATTTGTTAATTTGAGACAATATTCGCCTTTATTTTTCATAAGCACAAGCACATAATTATCTATACGACCGCCCACCCAAAACAACTAAAAGAAAAACATTCAATATGAAAAAATCAAAAGTCAACTAAACTGCAAGGATTGGACCAACTAATACACTATTTAACTCCCCATTAATTTTTTTTTAAGGGAATGTAAGGAATTCCTTGTTTAAGAACCAACTCAATTAAAAGTTTAAGCTAAAATTTAAAGGTTTATGAATATATTTATACTAACACTCCCCATTATTTTAAAATTTTAATATTTTGCTAAATATAATTTTAGGTTCTTTCGTTTCTGATGCACAGGTAACGTTTAACCCCCACCTAAACCTGTCACACCCAATAATTTAGTTTTGTGACAACTACTAGTGAAAATGGAGAATGAGTTGGAGATATAAAAAAATATAAAAAGAGAGATCACCAACCATAGACGTGTAACCCCCCAAAAAAAACCCTTAAGACATGATAATACACGTTTTAGGCATAAAAATAAACTCATCTTAACAATAATATTCTCAATCATACAGATTTTAATAGCAATTTGTGTATATTGGCCAACATTATAAATTGGGATCATCGTTAATGTTGATTAGCTATAATTTCATTTATTAACGATACATCGGTGTTTAGTGTAATTTCCTCGTCCTCATAACGTTTGTACATCAACAAATTATAGGCCATGGCGAAGATTGGTGTCATGTTAGCAACTTTTGTGCTTACTATTTCGGGTTTTGTTCTCCTATCCCTTTGATCTTGTTTTAAAATTTATGTCTCTTTTCTATTCTTCACTTCTATTTTTCCGCCATGAAAATTATTAAGTTTTCAATGAAATTTTTATCATTCACAAGACCCTTGCCTAAGATTTTATAAGCTTTCTATAAGCCGACCTTGTTATTACAGTAAGTTAATTAACCCCATTGGTTAATAGATGGTTGATTCTTCATGTTACCAGTGACAACTATGGCAGAGAAATATGGATATGATGAAACAGCTTATAGTGGCCAAAAGCCAGAAACCAACGCGCCAATGTGTCAGCAAGCTAACCAACTTTGCGTTGCATATGGCGGATATGGGTGTTGTGATGGACTAGACTGCTTCCACCCCCTCAATCAGAGAATGGAATTTGTGTTCCCGCTGCTACTGAACAAGGTCAGAGAAATTACCACATTTTTTCCCGTGTAAATATTATTTTTTCAGCTTTAGAATGACTATCCAATTTTGAGGGTGGCTAATCGGAGTTGGTTTGGGTGAATCATGTTCCGATTCATCGTTCGGTTTTATTCACTCCATTCAATCCACCCATTGTTCATGGCTCGGCTCGGGTGACTAACTGGTGTTGGTTCATTAATTGTTCAGTTACAGAGCCTATTACAAAGCATCTACCGAAGGACAAAGACACAAGAAAGTGTAAGAAACTCGGAAATCTTTGTGGTGTATATGGTCAATACACTTGTTGCGAACATTTGGAATGCATTATGACGCCTAAGATTCCTGGAGTTGGGATTTGTGCAATCAAAGGAGGTAAGACGTTATACATGCATGCCATACATGCATGCTTAATTAATTGCCATTTTATTTTCAGTTATTTTCAATTATTTTAGTAGAATTAAATCAAACAAATTTAAATTCGAGTCAAATTTAGATTCAAATGATAGTATTAAAATTTTAGGTAGTAAACTGTTAAAAAATTATATATTAAGGTAAAATTTTATTATTATGAGACCTTAAGTACGTAAGTGACTATTTCATTATTTATGGATATACCAATATTTTTCTTTATGATTGTAATTATTGTGTTATTCTTAATATTCTTGATGTATGATTTTTAGTTCCAGTAGTGCCGCAAATCCTGAAGAGGTTTCGCCAGGGATCACCAAAGTGTCAAGGAAACGGTCAAATCTGTAGCATTTATGGGCCATATACATGCTGTAGAGGACATGTATGCCATGTCATAAAGCCAGCAGTTGGTAAAGGCTTCTGTACGCCAATTTGATCATTATATTCTGAAATCTTTGCAGCGATGGGTGACTTCAGTTTGATCATCATATACTACAACAGCAAGGATCCATGGACAATTTGATCATCATATTCTGTAATGCCCCAAACCTGTTCACGGACCACGGACAATTTGATCATCATATACTACAACAGCAAGGATCCATCCAGTTTCATTTGTTTAAAACTAGTTGTTAAGAGTTTAAAATGTTCAATTAAGTTTCTTTAGTTTAAATTTTAATGTCCTTGATGATCTGCCCTGTAATCTGAACAAGAAACCAGAAAATGTGGGTATATAATACCGTGTACTTTATGTGGTTGCTGCGTAATTTTCCTGTATGAATTTCGAAAAGTATTGCTATTAAAAGTACTAGTTTTAGAGCAAATCAGTGATTGCAAATTTATTTTTCATAGGGTCAGTTCTAAATCATCTAACTAAAAGTTTAAAGTTGATTTATGGTTGAAGGTTCAGGTACGTTTCACAAGACCCATTTGTATGAATCCCCTTTTAACTTGAGATGTGGATGTTGATGAGGAATATTATGTTGCGACTTAGAGCCTCACCCTTCTCGGGCTGAGTTGGCATTCCAACTAGCTCGGATGCTGCTAACTAATGAAATCGTTGATGTTAAGTGGTGCCACATATTAGAGAATTTTAAAAGGAGTAAATGATATAAAAAAAATTTTTAATTATATAATAATAATAATTACATTGTTATAAAATTAATTATATATTTTTAAATTATATATTTTATTATTTATTTATATCAAAAGTATAAACACTAGTACTTAGAATGATTGTAACGTGATTACTAACTTTATATTCACTTTATTGTTGCAGCTAGACTGTGCTTGAGGAGAAATGGACCGTGCTCCAAGATGACCCGAGTTGAAGGTCTCTAGCACCCAACACGTGCAGGTTTTGTCGGTGGACATGGCCTGTGTGGGCTGTCAGCAACTCATTTCCTACAGTTTGCTTTATGGTTGTTCGTCCGTTTGTGGCTAACTTTCAGCTGTTTCTTTGGGATTATTGCAAGGATAATTGATGGGTTTATTATCTTATTTTATAGCCTTGTTTATTTCTAGTAATGGGCCTATAGCTCCAAGCTCTCTATAAATCCCACCATTTTCATTCAACAATTTCATCCCAATTTTAACAAAATCATCCACATTTCTACATCATTTTTATTTTTGTGGATTTATTTCTATTGTCCACTTTTATGTGTTGTGAGTGAGTGTTTGAGAGCATTTCTAGTATCTTTTGTTGTAATCTTGTTATGTTGTCATGCCCCTTGAGATAGAGTTTTGTACTCATTCATTTTAGTGGATTTTATATTTTGGTCCATGGTTTTCTCCCTATTCGGATTCTCACGTAAAATCTTGGTGTTTATTTTTACTTTGTCATCTTATCTATTTTTCAAATATTTCACATCCTAATCACTTCCGTATCCAATCATGCTCTATTTCCTAACAACATCTACATGCAACTTCAATTCTTTTCAATCGATCAATCAGCCCACTTGATCCACCAACAACTCATCTTGTCTTGTGCGTGCCTTTTGTAAATCTCACCCCCAAGTGAATTTAATTTTGATACTTTGCTGGGATCGAAATCCATTATCATAATCCCGAACCTAGCTAAGATACGTTCAATTTTATATAAACCGATCCTTAATCAAGGAGCAATCATATAAATTAAATGAGGTTTCAATCCAAAACTAATTAGCTATAAATATATGGCGGCTAGTAATTCCGTAGCTTAAATCCAAAACCAATTTATCAATGTGACACGGCACCCATGTCTCGTATACATTCTACACAAGAGCATTATGTTTACTTTACAAAGTCAAAACCTTCAATGATGCAACGATTTGACCAACTCATAAACTATTTGACTTCCCATTATTTTAACTTATTATAGTATTATTATGCTAAGTATGATTTTATTTTCTTCCATGCACAGGTGATAGATCGCCATCTAAACCTGTCATACCCAATAATTCAGTTTTTATGGCAACAACCGGAACAAATGGAATGTCTTTGGGATGAGTTGGATCAGGTAGGGCAGCATCACAAGAGAGAGAACCAACCATGAACGCGTAAATTAAATCTCAGAAGTGCTCAAGGACATGAGGGCAACAACTTCCTCTTTTTTTTTTTTTTTTTTTTTTTTTGCAAAGGTGAGTGTGGGTCGTCTAATTAGACCCTTATCTCAGATCTAGAAGTGATAGAAGTGCAAATTGTTTGCCGCCAAATCAACACTCTCTTAGTGCTCAAAATCTGTATGTACGAGGAGATAAATGCATTAATATACTAAATCATAACATATATGAGTATTACTATTATTGAAATGCTTAAACTAACGAGTAGGATGAAGCTCATGATGCAACAATATAAAACCCTATCCTCTTTGAAAAAAAACGTCATATATGTTTGGTATAACGTTGTTATTCTCATACATTTTCTAATAGCAATTTTTATGTTGGCCAACATTATAAATTGGGATCATGAAGCTACAATTCCCATTAACGATCGTGCATTTTTGCATCAACAATATAGGCCATGGCGAAGATTGGTGTCAATTTTTGGTCATCTTAGCAGCTTTGATACTTACTATTTCAGGTGTTGTTCTCCTATCCCTGTCACAATACTCGTGTGTCTCTTGTTCTTTTCTTCTATTGTTTCTCCTACATAAAAATCGCTAGCTTTTTTATGAGATATTTTTGTGAATTATGCTTGTGAGACAGTTTTTAATTTGTAGTTGTACTTGCATCTTATAAACCTAAACCATATTTTTCCTTGTGTATATATGTTAATATAAGTGACCAGTGAGCATTAGGAACCTCGCGGTCCTTGCCCCTTGTAAAACACCCCCCGATCAACCTGAATTGAAATAGCGTTGACCCGATCTGAAGTCAACTTGACTGATGCCTGAAATTGAATGACATGTTAGCCCGGTTTACATAGGAGTAGAGCTCTTTCATCACAGATTATTACTAGTCTTAAGATCAAGACTCAAACCTGAGAAGGACCTTATTTGAGTGGAATAACTATCAAACCACTTGTGCAAATGCGACTTATATAGGTAGCGTTCTTTCACAGCATATTTTTTCTCATTCACAAAACTCAAATCTAATACTTTATAAGCTTAGTATTAACATGGCCCTTTGCTTTCCATCTTGTTACAGTTACTGATGGTTGATTCTTCATGTTTTCAGCCATGTCTCTGGCAGAGAAATATGGATACGATCAAACGAGTTGTAGCCAAAAGCCAGGCACCCAAGCACCAATGTGTCAGAAAATTAACCAACTTTGCATTGCTTATGGCGTTTATGGCTGCTGTGATGGACTACACTGCTTCATTCCCCCTAAAGCGAAGACTGGAATTTGTGTTACCGCTGCAACTAAACAAGGTGAGCACTTCCAAAAGCATAAGCGTTTCTTCATCTCCACAGATACCAAATAGTAAACATACTGCTACTAAATGGTGTTGATTGAATTTTCAGCTACAAAGCCTATTACAAACCA
This sequence comes from Talinum fruticosum, assembly GCA_021018815.1. Classification (NCBI taxonomy): domain Eukaryota; kingdom Viridiplantae; phylum Streptophyta; class Magnoliopsida; order Caryophyllales; family Talinaceae; genus Talinum; species Talinum fruticosum. The sequence goes on from JAITYX010000106.1 coordinate 1,239,173, forward strand.
TATACCAAATGACAATGAAACGAGAAAGTGTAAGAAATTTGGAGCGCTTTGTGATTCTTATGGTGAATACACTTGTTGCAAACACTTGGATTGCATTATGCCTCCTCAGTTTCTTGGCGTCGGAGTTTGTGCAATGAAAGGAGGTAAGACATTATGTATAGCATATATATACATGCATGCTCAATTGCTGTTTTGTTTTGTTTCCTTTACATTTGGAAACAAGCAAGTTTTGAGAACTAGAGTTCGAGTTAGGGTTGGCAAAGTTTAGGCCTGGGTTTTTGGGTTGGATAAATAGGACAAATCAGACAAATATAAATTTGAGTCAAATTAGGGCTCATATAAGAATTGGAAAACCTTGGGTCGGATTTGAAATTTGGACGATAAATTCAGTTGCAATAGTTGTCTTGCAATAATTTGTCATGAGACAAGCTCATTATAAATTTTGTTATTCTTAATTTTGCTCGCTCAGAAAATTTTTAGAATCCTAAAAGGGGAGGGGTGGGGGGACAAAAATTGTAGTGCTAATGTTGTTGATGTGTGGTTTTTCAGTTCCAGTAGTGCCGCTACTCCTTGCAAAGTTTCGCAACACATCAGCAGAGTGTCAAGAAAACGGTCAAATGTGCAGCATTTATGGGCCATATACATGCTGTGAAGGATCTAAATGCCATTTCATCGATGCGGCTGTTGGTAGAGGCTTGTGTGCACCACTTTGATCAGCAAAAGTTTCTTTTGTTTTAGGTCAGACTGAATCCGTTTGAATTTCAGTGTCTTTGATGATCCACGGTGTATTTTGAACAAGAAATGAGAAAATGTGATTAAATAACTATGTACTTCAGTTGGCTATGTAGTTTTCTTGTATGAATTTCGACAAATCTGGATTAAGATTATGAAGAAAAGAACGTTCAAGTTCAACCAACCAAATAAACAGTGATACAATTAGCTCGCATTATTAATAAAATTACTGATTAGTGAAAGCTAATTTATATTTTGGAGACAAATCTGGAACCATTTCAACGAAAAGTTAAAGTCACAAGATGAACACACTGTTAATCGGAAAAACCAAAGGTACATACATGGTGTCAAATGGGCATCAAAATACGTATACGTACAGAAAAATACATACAGGAAAACATCGTTACTAGTCTATGCTTTAGGTATGCATCAAGCGAATATTGACCCATATGGCTATGTTGAGTCAGATCATTTACCATTAATTATGAAGAAAAAAATTAAAGTCACAAGGTGAAGTTTGGAGGCGTTCTCCTCTGACGTGTGTGTTCCAGATTGCAGACATGTTTTGATCGCCTACGAAAATATTGGGAAGAATATGTAGTCGGGCTAAGTTCCTATCGGGGCCTACTCCATTCTCGATTGTTTGGGTATCTCGAATGTGAGCTGAATAAAGATGTGTCAAATTGTTTTGAATTCAGAACACAATGATCATGTCAGATTTTAGATCGTTTTGAATGAAACATAAACATGGATCGGATAAGTTTAATGAAACATAAACATAACAAGAAGTTTAGACTAACTAGAACAATATCGACAGAGCTTATTATAAAAGCGTACAGAAAAGGCTAAATATAGATGTGTCAAATTGATTTCTTTTCTTTTATGATACTACAGATTTCTTCATGTTAAGCTTATAGCTCGGTACAATTATTATTGGATAAGTTTCCGACCAAAAGGGAAAACAAAAGTATTAGTAGGTTTTTTCTTGAGTGGTTTTAGCATAACCTCAATATAACCAACTCCTTGAAAAACCGTTAAAGAGGGAGGGAAAGGAGAATCAGAGAAAGATTAGCTAACAAGAGAAATTTTAGGCACCTTCTTGTTTTCTATTTCTAAGTGTTTGATTAAAAACATCCTCCTACGCATTTGCCATTCGGGACGAACACTAAGAGGGGACAGAGCAAGAAAGGGGAAATGGGGAACAAAAGATACTGCTAAATTTCTCTCGTTCTAACGAAACCGAGAACAAGTACCTTTTGGTTCTACCTTTCCCTTTCTTCCCCACGAAAGTTCCCCGGGTTCTCCACCATCACTCTTCGTCTTGAGACGTTGTCAAGATATTGACATTCAAGTTTTCGGGTCCTCAAGATATTGGCAATTTGCCAACTTTACAATTTTGCAGGTACTTTGTAAATATTTGGGCTCTTCAAAAGTCACCCTTTGGACTCGTCATTTGGTTACTTTGGAAGGTAAGAAAACATAAGGTATAAGCCAACAAGTCCGATGGCAACAATGGGGTGTTGTACTTGTGTCGCACCAGAAGAGAACAGGAAAGAGAAGAAAGACAGAGTACATATGCGCAAAAATCCAATGGAAAATCTCTGAAAAGGATTTCATTAAGGTTGTCTTTGACGGCTAGCATCAAAGAGCTCCTCCATAAGAAATCCAAGTCTTCCTCCAATGCCTCTTTCAAATCAGGTGAAAATTTTCGCCCCGCTTTCACTTCTCTTTTTCATGTCATAAAAAAATTCGCAGCTAATTTTTCGTAAAATCTAAGGTCCCTTTCCCTCTATCTACTGATTCAGATGGTAGCAGGCATAGATTCATTCAGGAAGAGATTGCCAAATATGGGAAGGGGAATATTACTTCTAAGATTTTCACATACAGCGAGCTATGTGATGCAACTAAAAACTTTGCGCCCCAGCATCTAATCGGTGAAGGTGGTTTCGGTAGGGTTTACAAGGGATACATATCGGACTTACATCAGGTATTTACACAATGCTCCTTCTTCTTTCGTCTTTCTTAGGTAACACGACAAAGAAAAAATGAATGTTCGGGAAAAAAAAAAAGTGGCAGTGAAAGTTATTGATTCTTTTATGTTTTTGGCTCAGATTGTTGCTGTAAAGCAGCTAGATAGGAATGGGTTTCAGGGGAACAGGGAGTTCCTTGTGGAAGTTTTGATGTTGAGCCTTCTCCACAATCCAAACCTTGTCAATTTGGTCGGGTATTGTGCTGAAGGCCAACAAAGGCTTCTGGTGTACGAGTACATGCCTAATGGTTCCCTCGAGGATCACCTTCTTGGTAATGTCCCATTCCATGATTTCTTCGTCTTCTTCTTCTTCTTCTTCTTCTTAATAATAATATTATTGTTTGAACTAATATTAGCTGTGGTTTTTTGTTGAACTTTTTGTAAAATCATTATATTAGTAGACCAAAAGCATGATGAAACTCAAAAATGATATGATCCAAATTAATAAACTTGACCCATGTACTCATTATCCAAAACATGGCCAGAACCAGAGAACCCATTTTGTGGAGCTTTCGATCCGGTGTAACCATTACTAACCATTGAGGCATATATTTATCTTATTTGAAATTTTTATAAACTCCTCTTCATTTTCTCTGTTTCCTCTTCTAATTGACTATTTTTATCCACAGATTTACCACCGCACAAGAAGCCTCTGGATTGGACAAGAAGGATGAAAATTGCAGAGGGGGCAGCAAGGGGACTTGAATACTTGCATGAAAGTGCCAACCCACCAGTGATTTATAGGGACTTCAAAGCATCAAACATACTGTTAGATGAGAACTTCAACCCAAAGCTCTCAGATTTCGGCCTGGCCAAGTTGGGTCCTACAGGAGATGAGACCCATGTCCTTACCAGGGTGATGGGAACATATGGTTACTGCGCACCTGAGTATGCAGCAACCGGCCACTTGACTGTTAAATCTGATGTGTATAGCTTTGGAGTTGTGCTCCTAGAGATCATCACCGGAAGGAGAGTCCTTGACATGACTAGACCAAGTGAAGAGCAGAACTTAATAAGATGGGTAATGTCTACTTTAAACTCTTTTCAAGTTTGCGTATAGTGTAGTAACCAGGCAATCAACACCATGAAAATCTAGTCTGGCGCAAATCCCCTATATATCTAGAACTCTTTTGTAGGGCAAGGTTTCGTACATCTGAAACCCCTTCCCTAGCCTTATGTGGGAGTCAAAGATGATTGTTTGGTATGTCTCACTGATAGTTTAATTTAGAGATATTGATCATATGCATTTTGAGGCAGGCACAACCATTGTTCAGAGATAAGAGTAGATTCCACTTAATGGCAGACCCTAACCTTGAGGGCAACTACCCCACAAAAGGTCTCTACCAAGCACTAGCAGTTGCAGGCATGTGTCTTCAAGAAGATGCTAGCTCGCGGCCTTTGATCAGTGATGTCGCTACTGCCCTCGAATATCTATCTTTACGAACTGAGTCAGATGATGCAGAAGGAGAGGAAGATGAAGATGAAGAGGACGAAGAAGATGACGATGATGAAGAAGAAGAAGAAGACTATGATGGGAAACATCCCAGCCAATCATTAAAACTGAACGAGTGGAACAAAGACAAGGCATGTAGTGCAGAAAAAGAAGAACAAAAGAGGAGAAGATCATACGGGTGACACTAACCTTTGGGTATCATTAGATGTTTTGAGGTTAGGCTTCATTAGTATATATAGGACGATCACAACTGATTGTGCTCAATTCTTAGGTTTTGGGTATGACTTCAGCTCAGTATCACCTAACATTTTGATCTTTCTAATATGTCTCATAATCCTCCGAGAGGGCATATATAAACCGGTGGGGATTTCCAGCATTTTTTGCCTGTTCTGGCATTTGTAAATATAAAAAATGCACTGGCCTTCTAATCCTTTTTGGTCCCCATTGCTGAACTGATTCTCAACAATGTTGTAACAAAATTGCTGTTTGGTATGAAAATAAAATGTTAAAGAACTTCGATTTTGCCATCTTTTTCTTCCCTTTTTGTATCATTCTGCAAACCTTCAATTACAGAGCAATGCCGGCATATAGACAGGGTTTTTCATCACACACTAACTAGGAATGCCAACCGCTTTTGACAGTAAAGTTTCGCACGATTAAGTGAAACCATATTTGCTGAATCCCGGTACTTATGTGGTTATTCCTCGAATTTAGGAATTTACCAGGGCATTATTGATACAAGCACAGATGATGATCAGAAGAAAATTTTCATGGTTCTGTACAGCAGTTAGCTCCCTAGCTGCTGCAGATCAATGTCAGCTATAATGCCGGTTATTGTTATGAGCTGATGATCCTGGAGATGCTCCTTCAACTTTATTTCAGTCCTGATTTCCCCTGCCGGAGAATCAAAACTCCATTCCATTTCCCTCCCAAATCAAATACATTTCGTTCCTAATTATCTCAAACAAAGTTGTAGAAACCAAAAAGTGAATGCGATCACCGGGCTTCTCTTTCCGTTGTCTCTTTTGATTTCTTACTACAAGACTCTTCTTAAATGTTTTATATTAACTTTAACTATATGTGTTAAATTAGAAAAAAAAAATGTCTTGTCATATTATACCATGTATAAGACTATCTTTGTTAGAAGATATTGAGAGACACACATGTTACGGGTGACTTTTATAAAATATAAGGATGACTAAGTATTCATTTAAAGTGACTCTTGTTACACTACAGTAATTAGTCGCCTTAAATAAGGGTTTAGTTATCTTAAAATATCAAAAAGTCATTTCTCTATAAAATCGTACTACGAAAACATTTTTATATGATGATGTTATACAAAAATTTATAAGACATCTACTACCATTGATTGCTCTACAACCTTTATCAACATTAGGGGATGATATTATTGTGGATTGATGATGGGTGTCAGCATCATAAGATCAATGATTATTTTTCTTTTTCAATATTTCAATTAACTTTTGTTGAATAATGGCTGGCTCGCCCTCCAAAAGTAATAGATACATATAATAATAACTCCAAAGATCAATTTCAATGATTTTCTTAAACAAAAATTGGTCGCGGTAATGTCACATCATACGATATTAGTGCCTGGTCTGTATGGCTATCACAACGAAAAGACAGTTATTTCACATTAATATCATATAACTTTTGTTTACAACTTGCAATGAAAATCTAACGGTTAAATGGTATTAAGTTTAGACAAATACCTTAAAAATAGGTCTTTAGCCATCAATTTAAATATTTTGTTGAGATGATTTTTATATATAATATTACAATCAGATAAAAAGAATAATTTATAACATTCACATTTCAAATTCAAATACTTCTATCTGTTTGAAAATATATGTCGTTTTAAGGTTATGTGAAAATACTAAAGAAATGTAAAATTTATAACAAATTTTATGTTAAAAGACCAAGTTGTCCTTATATTTCATTGAAAATGAAGAAAATTAATGAAAGAAAGAAGAGAAATAAGGCAATTAGTAAGAAAAAATTGATAAACTAATAATTAATATGTCATTAAAATTATAAAGTGACAAGTATTATAAAACGAGAAAAGTTAGTTAAAGTGACATGTAATATGAAACGGAGAGAGTAACATTTTACATAAAAAAAATATATTAAACTATATACATATTCTTAAACTTTCAACCAATCATCAATTTAAATAAATTTTATATATCAATTATTTCATCGAATTCGAATTTTGGATTCATTCAATTAACAACAAAAGATGGATTTGAAAGCTTGGGGGGCGTATGTAGTGTATGTTTCCCCACTCCACTAAGAGGTGGTAGGGACAATTAGTTGCATGTGCAAAGCACGTCGTATTGCATGGTGACCAAGCTGATAGCGAAAAGCACATAACTTTTCTCTCTTCCTTTGTCAGATACTCAGATCTTCTTCTGCCCCCACTCTCTCTCTCTCTCTCTCTCTCTCTCTCTCTCTTTCTCCCCCAAATTCCCTCTTTAATTGGTCGGAGCACCCCCACATCATTTATTATTACCTTCTCCTTGACATTATCAATCTTCTAATCACCCCCATTTCCCGGTAATTGAATATTCATGCTACTTGTATTAAATGTTTCTTGTCATTTATTTAATTCTGGGCATTCTTTTTAACATTTCATAGGTGCCCATCTTTCACATAAGACGAGTTCTTGCCTCTTTTCAGCCCAAAATTGAAACTTCCGGTGCGTTCTTTTGGGGTAAGTCTTCCGAAAACTTTCAATCAGATGATGTACTTTTCAATGATCTGATCCTTTTTTTATCTTCTTTCTGGGTTTTCAGATCTCGTTTTCTGATCGAATTTGGTTGTTGGGTCTGTAATATTGGGTATCTGATTGTCATCATTGGTCAATTGCTGAGATTTCATCCGTACTTTTTGTGGGTTCTTGTTTGATTTGTCAATTTTGTCGAAGAATGTTTTTTTCATTATTATTGTTGAGAAATCCTGTTTTTTTCCTGTTTGGGCAATGATTATCGTGATGATTCTGAGTAAAAGCAATTCCTTCTGTTATTCGAATTTGCAATGATTCCTGAAGAAAGTCGGGTTAAATCAACGTTGGGACCCCTTTTATTTGATCATCAACAAATTTTTAGTCTTTCGCTTGAGAATTAATGTTGATCATGAAGATTGAATTGCTGTTAGAAGCAGAATAGAATCCTCCCCAAATGATAATCAAATTGAAGTCTTTTATCGTGCAGTTCAACTTGGGATCACGGGGTTATTATACTAGATTAAGGCTTCAATGAGTTATGTAATTTTTTTTTTTTTAATGTCTCCCTATCTGCATATGCTTCTATTTATCGGAAGTCCGTTATCTGTCAAAAATCGCCCGACCTGAAATCTCGAGCTTCAAGAATCAAACCCAACATTACAACCCAAAACTGAGATTACTTGAATGCAAATGAGAATTAGTGGGCCAGACCCAACCTGATAAAGGTAATAATACACATTCAAAAGTCAAACCAACCCATGGATGCAATGTTTAGATGGACTCCTGCTGTGCCTTGATGTTCCAATGGAGTGAAGTTTCACATAATTCCTTTCTAGCTACTGCGTACACATGTTAGAGTATTTGCTGAAAATTTGAAGAGGTTTTAAGTTCAAAGTAACATTCTGTGTATGTATAGCAAGTGTACAGATGGATGTAACATCTAAAATATGCATTGGCAGGATGATGCACAAGTTGATTGCCTAGTTTGACATCAGTTCAACAAGCTTACAAGGACTTCGACTGACATTTTGGAGAGATATTTTTCACCTGAGAGAAACATGGTTCAGAAGCTGGAATCAATGAGAGGAGGTGGAGGATCCATCAGGGTAGGCACTGTTGGGACAATCGGTTCTCTGATGACACGGGAGTTAGAAGCTTCAAGTTCATCATCCCATGGAAATCTTATGCCAAGGATATCAGTGGATGAAGCGAGTAGCAGTGACAAGAGAACAAGCTTTAAGCATAGGAATCCCGAAAGTGGGGGAAGAACAAGAGCCCAAACACAACATAGAATCTCTGTAGTAAGTGCTACAACTCCGAAAAGACAAAAGCAAAAGGCACCACTGGATGATTTGGGCAATAGTCCTCTCTGCAAAGGAACTGTCAGAAAAAGCCAGGATTTCTCGGGTAAAACGCGAATCCAAAAGCGAAGCTCTCACATCCCCATGCTCAGCTCTGAAAACATCCATTTGGATAAAACGCCTACCCGGGAGAAATCCACTAGGAGAGTACCTAATCTTGTCCATGTAGTGGATATACATTGTGGGAACTCAACTGTATCATTAAGCAATAGGTTGAAGAAGCTCGGTTTCTCAAAGCTCTCCCAGAGCTTCATCTAACTAAAACAACTGACTTCCATGATCAGTTTTCAGGTCTCTGTAGTTGAACTTGAACTCAGCACCCCTGTTTAAACTTTTTCCATTTGAAACTTCAACCATTGAGCACATGATCGATAGGAACTTGCTTCTTCCTCTTTTCTTCATCTTCTGAGGAAATTTCTCTGATGTCAGTGGCTCGGATTTTTGAGCAATTTCTCTGCAGACAACATCTGATTGACTGTAGTGAGTTATTTCTTGCATCAGAAGCGACCCTATAGTCCCTTTGGTACCGATCTCAACAGGAGCTTTTGCAGCCATTATATCTGCAATCTGAACTCCTAGGTGTTTGAAGCGGGTTTAGGTGTTTGTTGGTAGGTTCAATTGCTTTCATCCGAGGTTACTGATAACAGGATTTATTAGTAAGATTGTTCACAAGAAGTGATCCTTGCCTCAAGTTCTTTATCTAAAGGAGGGAAATCATGGGAATAGCAAGAGCTAGCCTAGGAGCTAAGCAAAAAAATTGATGGGGTCACAATATTCTTGTTTTGACAGGTATTTGTAAATACCAAATTGCATTTAGTTGGCATTTCTGAGCTCTTGGGGGCCATATTTATTGTTGTTATGTAGAAATAGCGGTATCAGTATGAGTTGGAAACTGGATCTGTAATATTGTGAGATTGCCGTCATGGGGTTGCAACTATGTAATTTGATTGTCTCTTACTAGGAATGAAGGGAGATTCTCCTTCACAGCTTTGTCTTTTTGAAAAACAATAACATGATATGATGGATTTCTGAATAGATTGATTGGTACTCGTTGGCTAAATTGGATAAGCTATAGTATTTGGAAGGATTACAAATGTGGTCTCCATGAGTTTTACAGATTTCGGTAGCTTTATTGAATGATTAGTGTTGGGTAAGACTTATCACAGTATTTCACTTGGTGGCTTGATGAGAAGTAGCCCATGTTCTCCTGGACTTATTAGTTTTAGTCAGAAGATTGTGAGAAACAGGGGGGATCAGAAGAAACTGAAAAACTCAGAGAAACTATCAATAAAAAGTAGATATTTAAAAAAATATGGAAATTGTATGTATAGTTTAGCTTAGGTAGAAGGAACTAAAATAAATAATTGAAGAAATTTAAAAATGAAAGAAATTGAAATTAAAAAAAAAGACTAGAAGAAACTAAAAGAAACCTAAAAATAAGAAACTGAGCGCATGTTTGCTCAGCCGTCTGAACTAGCATGTAGTAAGAGACGGTAATATTGCGTTCGGTTGGATGTAATCTATTTTATGATGTAAATAAAAATTGTAATTGTATTTTCATTACTTCCTTTGGTTGTATGACAGTGCTGCAATAAAAAAAATGACCTGAAACAACTGAGAAAACTGAGAATTAACAAAACCGAATGTGGTGAATTTCGAGATAAGTTTGGAGCCAATGTTTGATCTGAGATAAGTTTGACTCGAAATTGACCTCAGCTTGTTCATCTATTTATGGTTTTGATGATAATGTGAAGAATTAGGTCCTATAGCTCCATCATCCAACGAAAATGAAACAATTATGTTTTGTTCAATCATCTCCTCGTATAAAGTATAAGACACTGTTATTCATAAACTAAATTAGAAGAACACAGTTTTCTAAATAGCTCAAAATTGGCAAAATTGAACCAATTACGGGCTCCTTTCGTTCATTCTGTTAGTGCACCGCTTTCAATAAAGTACAGATTACCCTCAAAATGTGTGAATGTCTCACTTATCATCGCATGTTTCCTTCACGCAAGACATCGATCATATTGTAGATCCGTTTTCCTGCCTTGGCTTGCACCTGCATTTGGGATCAATTTTTCAGTTCACATGAGAGTTGGCAGACAGTGTGTTTCTCAAGGCAAAGCGGCATACATTTAGCTCTGCTTAGATCCTACCTAGCCGGAATCCACATGAGGCGGCATGGTGGTAGTTTATCAGACAATAAATAAGAGAAACAAGCCTATTACCTAAATGGTCAAACCAGAGAGGTGGTGTTTCTAAATGATGGGCCATCATCAAGGGAGTAATCCTATTTAAACTGGGAAATAACACAGATACTGTCCCCTCCTCATTTGAAGTCCCTGCATCACAATTAAGTTAAGCCCCTACTTTTTCAAGTATTCAAACTCTTCCCATGTAGAGGTTTTAGTTCTTTCCACATCGACATTGCTAATTTCAGTCCAACTTCATTGAATGATATCACAACAATCTAAACTCATCTATATTATAGCCAAAACCACCTAGTGTGAATCTCCCTTTATGTAAGGTCTGGCCATTTTCATATGTACGCAGTCTCATCCTCAAACACTAGAGATGTTGTATCTTAAAAAAAGCCCGCAAAAATATTTGTGAAAGAAGTTCAAAAGTTAGAACAGCTTGAGAACATTCGAAGACAAAATGGAACACTAAAATGAAACAATGTAAATCATCCAATGATCCATTAAAATCGAGTAGGGAAGGATCAAGGAGAATATTTGTTATTTTGGTGGTGGGTGGGGAATTCAAAAGAAGCATAGTCACCTGCTTTGCAAGGAAAAGCACAGCATCAACAGTGCCTTCAGCATATATAGATCTTCCACACACGTTATGTTGAAATTCAAATGACACCCTGAAGCAAAACAAGGTATTTGGTAAAAAGTCCTCACTGGAAGTTCAAAAAAGATGGATAGATGTAGGAGGAGAGATTTACGTCTGATCAGGCGATGTTAGATGGTACATATGGAAGGCATGACCTGCAATGTGTTCCTGTGGCACACCAACCATCTCCACTTGCTGTTTGGGATCACGAATTAGTTGTATCTGTTGAGAATGTTGAGCAAAGGATTAGGGAATATTATCAGCATTGTAATTTAAAATATAGCGGGAAAAAAACATATACATCACACAAGGGATGCAAATAGTTCATGCATGATTTGTTTTACCAAATCCAGAATACCCACAAGGAAGAGCTGCTTTGAATCAATGCCTTCATGTATCAAGATACAACACCCCCCAAGCACCCCCTCCAGGACAGGGGGATGGAAAACAAAACAAAGAGGGTAAAACTGCAAAATAATAAGGGGTTTGGGCAAGTTATAGGAATCAAGAAAACAAAGTAATTGACCTGTCAAGGTGCACAAGGGACACCAACCTGATCCATATCAAATGCCACTCCAAGTTTTTGAAAACATTGAATAACAGCTTTAGCAGTTCCAGATGCATCCTTTTTGCCGGCTTGATGAGATTCCATTACCTTTTCATGACAAAAGCATCAGTTTATACAATATTGACATGAACATATTCAAAACTTCAACATAGTCATACAAGGAACTATATTCAAAAATGCATAAACCAAGAAAGTGAGAATTTGGATTAGATCACTTCTAGAACAAAGCAGTACATTAGACAGCATATATATCATAATAGGACTACTATCAATTGGGAGTATTGCTCAACTAATCATGCCACTTCAATCACCAGGATACACAACAATGATTAATCTATATTAAATCATTCAAACATAGCTGGAGACAAGATAAGTGAGACATGAACTGCCATGAAGCAATGCTCAACCTCCATCCAAACAAACTTCATGCATAAGCATAAGACCTTTTCCTGTGACTAATGCTATAACAGAGAGAGAAATGCAAAGAGAGGCCTTTAATTTCTCATTTTTCTCTTTTCTTTTTTTTCCAGTAGCAGAAGGTTACCTGCAAAGAATATCCCGAGAATGCTCCAGGAAATTGCTCAGCCATGATTTCCATGGCAGCAAGAAATGCCACAACCTGCAGGAGACCAAAGGTTCGTTATTTAGTAAGGGCACTGCCACAGCCCCAAGCGATTAGAAACTGGCATAACATATAGAACAATATATAGGATGACCTGCTTTCCCATTTGGGGGATATAACAGCATAAATGTTTGAATCCTCAACAGTCTTGAGGAGCTTCTCTCTGTCTCCACCAGTGGTTCCCATCACAAATGGCACCCCAATTTTGCAATACAACTCAGCGTTATCTACAAATTAAATTATTGAAGAGGTCATTACACCCTCATAGATGATCACAGCAAAATGGGAAACATAAATTGGGCAGACCAAACCATAACCCTGGAGTCCCACCTAGGGTGGACAGAAGGGGTCAGATATGTGCAGCCTTAACCCAAGCTGTGGATAGATATGCAACTGGCAGTCTCGCAGTACTATAAAATAAACATAATGATCAAAAACCTTCTTTGTTGTTTCCTCTCCTTCAATGAAATACTAATGAAAACATCAGCAAGTTCAAGTCTGACTTAGGGTCGACTTCATCAAGTAGGCAACGCATCCAGAATAATGCATACATTTGAAAAAGTGGTTGAATTAGGAATCATATGTTTATCAGATATTTGTTTTGTTTGCTTCCTGTAAATTAACGCCCATTCAGATAAAAGTCTTTACACATCTCAGAAAACAAAAGAACAGAGGCAAGTAGCAAGTCAAGAATTATGTAAATTCATCAGCAGAGTTTAATATGGTAGATAGTACGCAACTACCATTCTAGATCCAACAGTTTAGACAATTTTTTCTCCTTCCAGGGTGGGGAGGGGGTGTTCATATGTATGCATGCAGCAGAAACATGCAAGGAAAGATAATTTATTTTTGGTTGTTTTCTGTTTTAGGGCATATACAATCAAAAGGCTAAACCCAAGTTTTTGAACAAATACTCAAGTCTAGCTCTCTAATGTCAATATCTAAAAGTACCTTTCTTCCCTTATTCTTTCTAACTCCCTAGACAGAGAGATGTGAAGAAAAAACTAACAATTGAGGATATATGTACCCAAAATACTGACAATATCGGGAAAAAGAAACTGCTATCAAACATAAATAAAGCTAAAGAACACGTGCAAAGAAAAAGGAACAGAACTTTAATGAGCACATGTCAAGTTGGATCATAGCTAATACAGAAATGGTCGGGATGGGGGGGAACCCCACATTTTTGGGGCAATAAGAGGGCAAGATGACAGAAAAGGCAAGACCACCAATGAATCTTTGCTCATGAACTCTTAATTGCAGTCAATTTAACTGATGAGTGATACTTCTTTTATGGCTAGGTAGATTAACTCTAAGTATGGTGACAATCAAATAGTTTCATTGCCATCTTTTCAGCTAAAGCAAAAGGCATCCAATTATACATTGATCAGACAACATAATTTAGTCCTTTTCTTTTTACCATTCACAGCAGCAGGCACGGTGTAGTCGACCACAATCAGATCTGGATGTTCATCATATACAGAGGCAAGGATATCTTCTCTTTCAGACTGACTGTGGATCTTAATTTCTTTGCCACCTACTTCGACAGTCTGTCCACTCTCATCCGCAGCACCAAACGATATAGGAACAATGTTTAGACCTGCATTGACTGCTGCTTCTATAACAGACTTTCCCATTTTGCCTGTACAACTATTGACCTATCACAAAAGAACCAGAAGTAACAACTTAAGCATAATTACGACCTCAATCAGAAAACATTTAACATTATCCATAAGCAGTGAAACAATGCCAAGTACGAGAGCGATCGCAAAGAGAGTGATGTCGACACTGATTTTGTGAAACAAATGGACATCATATTAATAAAAAAATCATATTAACAACAAATGGGATGTTCTATCTTCTTCCAGGTTTTCAAAAATGTAAACTATCTGATTATTGATTGTTACTGGTATTCTTTTCTGCTCTTCATCTTATTAGGAGCATTTATGTTTCATTGCACTTTAATGAAGAAAAGCGAACTTATGAGGTTAAAAATAACCAGAATAAATTCACAAAAGGCGTAATCCACACAGGGAGCTGTTTTGGTTGACTATACAGCTACAAGAAATGATTAGAAACACCACAGATTGGCCTGATCAGAATTGGTCCAAACTCAACATCTTCACAGTAAAAAATAGCTGATTCTGACAAGTTTAGCACTATTGGACGATATGTGTGCCATGTACCCAAGTAAGAGTAAGATAAATACAGAAACATGTAGTCAAGTCATTGATACGTGATAAGTCCCAAACTAGAAGAGAGAACACGATTTACAAAGAACAGTCATATTCATGCAAATTATCAGATAAAGCAAACATCAGCAACCATAATCTACATATATGTAGAGCAATACCATAAAGTCAAAAGATTAAGACTTAAAGAGGTAAGGACATTGAAAGCTAAGGAGCTAGGGAGCTAAAAGATTTAAAGGTTTAATACCATGATGGGCAGTCCAATACCCTTGGACTTGATTGAAAGATTCTCAACATTCTGTGCAGGTGAGTTTGACATTACCGCTGATACTGAGACCCATGATCTTCTCACACTGAAAACACCATTTTTCTTCATTCCACCACAATTAGAAAACGCTCCAAAATTCCCATGTGAGTAAACGTTCGTTGGCACTTTGACCGTGAATGCCATTTTCTGCGCCAAAGTATCGATACCCACTTCATAAAAATGCAACATTTGCTAAAAAAACTTTGGCTCAAATATGCCCATTTCGATTTTCACTATTGTGCGCTTTTGGGGAAATGCAATTCAAAATGAATGAATCAAAGAAAAGAGCAAAATAAAGACCACGAAAGAGAACGAGAAGGTTCAAAATAGAATCAATAGAAGTACACGAGATCATCAATCAATCATCATTCAAGACAACAGCAAAATTTCTAACTTTGTAAACTTACAGAGGGAAGGAAGGGACCCGTGAGATGAGTTAGAGCCGGTGAGGGGCTGGGCTGAGAGAGTGAGGTGAGAGGCGGCGAAGGGTTGTGCTGCTGATGGCAGCGCGGAGGATTTAGCGGTGGCTGGTGGGTACTGCTACACAGTCAGAGAGAGAGAATCGCGTGAGGGAGAGAGAGGGCTGACAGGGGCTGGGGCTGGGGCTGGGGTTGGGGTTAACCACTTTTTGCAAATTAATTTTCAACATTTGGATTAATTTTTTTTAAGACAAGAACTTTTTTTCTAATCGCCAATGTATGATAAAACTAAAATGTACATTCTTCTTTTTATAGAAAGAGAACTAAAATATAAGTTAATTGTAGGATTTTAAAATATAAATTAAAATAATCCGATCACAATAAATCGGTGTAATTTTTCCAGATAAAATATCATCCAATATTACACTAATTTGACATATGCAATTAAAAAAAAAAAACTAAGAAGAATAAATGATTTATGAAAAATAAATAGACAAACAATTGGCCTTTTACATTTTATTTTTCAATCGAATTAACCTTTTACATTTACATAAAAGTTGAACAAGTCGATCCAAAAAAACAAAACAAAAGGTTAAACAAGCACTGGCCCAATTCATCGGCCTGTTTTAGGTCCAAACCCTACGAAGCTCCTCTTTTTCTTTTTCTTTTTCTTTTCTTTTCCGGTGACTATTCCAAATTTCCAATTTCCAGGACAAGCCTAGCCGAGAAGAAAACGAAGGCGAAAACAAGTCTTTCTCTCTCCTCCTCCGCCTATTAGCTGTTTTAGGGGCATCTCCTGATCTCCAATACCACCAAGAATCTTTCTTGATCATTGAACAACACTCCTCTGTTTTCTCCGGTAAGCTTTCTATTGCTCCTGTCTCTCTCTTCTATTTCGTTTTTATGATTGTGGGCTTTTGTCATTTCACTTCAAAGATCCAGCTTAGGATGCATTTTGGTTCCCTGATATCATTCAATTTGTTGATTATAATATATTTTGAGGTGGGTTTTTTTGGGAGGGGGTGGTTCAGAGAGTGGGGGAATTTTCTTATTTGTGAAGGTTTTGAACGAGTAATATTCATTACTTGGATTCTTCAAGTTTAAATTTTTATGGAAAACCGTGACTCTAAGTGAAGATAGATTATAGGGTTGTTCACATATTCCCGGATTTGAATTTGCTGGCTTTGGGCAATTTTCCAAGTGGGTTCTTTTTGCAGTGCTGTAGTTGATAATTGTCTCTGGATTCATTGTAAATTAATTTGGGAAAAATAGAGATGAGTTTAGTTTGTATCTGGGAATGATGTTCTACAGTTCTTTTTATTGTTGGGTTTGAAACAATCGCATTGATCAGTATTGTGGGGCTTGTCATGGAGCTAGAGCCTTCTGTAAGAATAAAAATAAATTACCCATTTGGTTTCTTGAATAATTGGATTGTGTTACTGTCGATTCTGCTCAATGGTTTGCTGTTAGATGTGGCTCACTATCTGTACTGTGTTTGAAGAGTTTCTGGGATGATTGAAAACAAGTGTTCATTGAGATGGCGTATACTTAGCTTATTCAGAAGATAAGAATTCCTTGAAGTATGAGATCTTGGGAACTTTGTCTTTGAAAGACGATGAAGGGAATTTGGATTCTAGATGAAGTGGTTTCTTTGAGGAAATCACTTCATTGATTTTAGATTTGCATTAAAACACTAGCATGTTGAGCACATGCCAGTGCGGCTTTGCCTATAGGACTAGATGAAATGGGGTAGTTTGAGATGTTGTGTGGATGATCAATTAGTTGATCAAGTTGTTATCTGCTAGATTACCTCGATTCTTATTTTTCAATGTAGGTGAGGTGATCTTGAGGACTATTCTTGTGTGATGAGTGTACTCTATTTTATTTGTAAGATAGTGACAGTGCCTTCTCTCGCTACCCTTTAGAAAATTCTGTTTTGTGGGTTTGCCGGGAATTGCTTATGTGCTTGCAAAGTTAAGGCTGTATATGTCTAAGCTTTCTCTAGATCCCACTTAACTTGGATCTATAATAGGTCTTTGTTATTCTATAATGATATTTCTTGTAGAACTGTGGCTAAGGTTGTGTACGATCTCTTCCATTGTTTTGTACATCTTTTTCTTTTGGAATTTAGGAAACTGAACTACTGTTTCCTTCACATCACTATATGTCATAGTTTTTTTATATTTTGCTAGGTTAGTCAGACATTAACTACCCCAGGGAATGGGGAGGTTATTACAAATGTGACCACTTACAATGCCGGTGCAAATTAGATAGTATTGTTGCACATCGTATCTTCTCTTTTCATCTTCCAACCCCTCCCTCAGGGTTATTTATGATTATTTTCCTCACCAATCCCTTGAAGAAAGTCGGCATACTCTTTTAAAGCATATATGCTGTTGTTCTGTTGTAGATCACTTTGCTAAGCTTCGAGCTTTGACAAGCACTTGAAAATGAATTTTTTATCACTTTTACTCATTTCCGCATCCATAAAACTAGGCTGGGTATGTGTGCATCAGATGCAGCCTTACCCCCACCCCGAATGGTAGAGAGGTGGGTTTTGTTAGACCTAGATTAAGGGTACTGACTGCCTACTACCAAAGAAAGTAAGTAGAAGACTGTTCATAGAGGCATTTTGCTCTAGTCTGCTGCTATCCAAGCTAAAAAATTGCCCAAAGTTGGTTTTTATGCTGTCCAAAAACATGGACAAAAATGAATCGCCTTACAAAAATGAATCGCCCAAAGTTGGTTTTTATGCTGTCCAAAAACATGGACAAAAATGAATCGCCTTACAATGTACAATAATTAGTTCTTCTTAGTCACTCAATGACAACTTGACCCCCTTGGAGAGCTTTGTACTATAACTTAGTTTATTTCTGTCTCTCTAGTGTTTCTAGTGGGAAATTGGTGTTGAAATATGTTGTCATGTATAGGAATTTAGAACATCCTAAAGTTATGCAAATTGGTGACGAGATATGTTGCCATGTATAGAAATTAGGGTCTGCTTGTACACACTGTATACTTTCCACCTTTAATAGCTTCAGAAAGTTATTCAGTTGGTGATTTTGTTATTATATTTCGACTCTTTTCCACATACGCATTGCAACAATTGGCTTCATTCTGCATGTTTTTTAACATCCTTGCAGCCTGTTGTATTTTGACTTACTTTGACATAATCAATCTGACAATCCTGATTTCTTTTCCAAGCCCTCACCTAAAAACGTTGGCATTATTCTAATCTCATTCTTTCTCTTTTGTCTTAGTCCAAGGATAACTATTACTTCCTAATCATTGTAAAAGCAATGTATATGATCTAGTATCATGATTAGTAATTAAATCACCTAAGTACGAGAGATGCGTACCTAAATAATTTTGAAGTACTAACTTCCTGCTGTTGTAATTCAAGTCACTTGACTTGAACATGATCTTTGCTTCTATCCTCCGGTCTCCATTTTGTTTACATTTTCCTCTCTAGGCAATGTCTTGTTTACTCTTATTGATTGTCATTTTAAGCGTCTTCCTTCATCCGTTTGTAAGTGCAGAAGTGGGTTGGTGGACTTAGATAGGGAGTCTAAACAAAATCAATACCCCTATGTCTTGTGTATGCAGAGTGTTCAGAGGGATGGGTGGGGTGGTTTAGCTGTATGCACAGTTACCCTTGAAGAGTTTGGTAGTGATTAGGTTTGTTTAGGACATGTTTTGCCTTTGGAATTTTGGATGATGATCTCTTCAATATGGTATAATGAAGGAAGACAAGACCCTCTGTGACCTTAATACTCTTATATTGTGCAGTTACCAACTCATCTAGGTGTCAACTGTTTGATGTTAGAGTTGCATATACTTACCCTGCATTTCTGATCTGGAAGATTCGTCTCCATTAATTTATTTTCAGGTTCTTTTTGTCTCACTTTAAAATGGATAACGGCATTCTCCTTAGTAGAAACTTGATTCATCAGCTTGTAGAAGATGAGAAGTCTAAGAAGAAAACAAAGAAAGCTAAGCCAAGGGTACCTAAGGAGTCCCAGCAGTCACAAAAGAAGGTACATCAGAAACAAACTCCTAACGAGTCTGAAGTTCGAAAAGGAAACCCTTCCCCAGGATGGCCACTCCAAACCCCATTCTATCTGCCCACACCACAACTGCCTCCCTCTTCAAATCCAGAGCTGGAATCCGTTCGATCTGTTCTCAAGGAGAGCGAAAGTGTTTTGGAGAAGCTGCAAACACACGAGGAGACCATGTTGAAGAAAGTGACAGAACGAGCAAAGGAACTCCATGAGAAAGAGTTCAAGCTCCCTCAGCAAAAGATCGTCATTTGCCAGCCCGAGAAAGATGCTTGCTTGGCTTGCTACAAGGAGCACAACAAAGATCCTCTCAAATGCGCGTCTTTGGTGAGTACTTATCAAGACTGTGTTCGCAGGTCTAGAAAGCAAACAAAAGTTCCCAGCTAATTCAAAGCCCAAACTCTTCAAGTGGATCATTATGGACTGAAAGTTTGACGTACATGTTAACCTTATTCTCAAGTTAGAAACGGTTTTTGCACCACTCATCGAGGGGGCAGGGGAGTAAATGGGGGAAGAGAAAGGTTTTATGTGACATGCAAATAAACGGAATACATATATTTTGGCTTGGTAAGCATATCATCTTTGAGATTGTAGTTCTTACCCTGGTGTAAAACTTGTCCATTAGATTGCAAACTGCTTAGTTGTGAGATTAATTTTCTGAGGGAGATAATTCATGTATTCTGTTTGCCTTTCTTGAAACTTCAGGCAGCAGTTTTTTCTGTATAGCCTCTCATATCATCTCCTCTACGGCTCGTTGTTTTACCTTTATTTGCTCCACAAAATAAGGGTGAGCGTTATGAAATAGAAGAGCAAAAGGGGAGGAAAGCAGAGGATTGCTAGAGGTTATATCTAGTGACCGGTGAACACCATGGCCATGTGGGTTCGCCCACCACCATGGATAGGCCTGGGTAGTGGCTCAACCGTGGAATCAAGCAACTAGTAATTCAACATTAAGCAACTCGAGGAACCTCTCCGCACCACAAAATTCATGGGCCGGCCGGTTCACAATGTTGAACTCTCTGATCTCGTTGATTTGATTGACGAACCAGTTATTTTTTATGAGCCAGGTTATTTATTGAATCTTTTTAACTTAAACCCACCTGAAATTGCTAAGCAAGTGAGTCCTATTAGTTGACCCAACACGTAACATAGTGAAGCTTGAGTAGGCTTGATCTGGTTCAGGACAAGCAGTAGTCATGAGTCGATCCGATCCACAAGAAAGGGGAGAAAGAAAAGGTAAAAAAAGAAAAGGAAAATTGGCTCCCCTCACTTGGGTCCATCGAAGGGTCAAGTTAAAAAACTAGGGCAAGGTCGAACAGTTGTAATCAACATGTTTAATAGTGCCAAGAAAGCTAAGATAAGATCCCAAATTGTTTAGTGCTGTATAATCTAGGATTAACAAATGTAAAAATAACATAATTATTAAACAACTTGCATGTAATTCTAACGTAATTAAAGGTGGTAGTCCAATTAAACACATGATAGTATTTCATTGACCCGGGTTATTGCGGCTAAACCATTGATTAAGAAACCCATGTGTCCCTTTCTATTAAAGCAGAATTCTATTGAACTGAATTAAATTAAATTTATGTCTTTTAAATTAAGATTATTCTAAAAAATAAATAAGTAAAAAATTAACATGACTCTAATAATTATCAACCTATTTTATTAATTCGCTATCTCATTATATATGTTTAATATTTAGGAATTTGAATAAAGGATAAGATTGTATATTTAATTATTGGTATTAGATGTCTTGGGACAATTTGATGGTCGACACGGTTCGTTGGACAATTTTATTTAGATGGTCGTAGGACCCCCATGTCTCCCTAAGTCCAAAAATCATATTATGAGTTGTTGTAGTCTTCCATATGATTGAAGTTTAGGCCATTTCAAACCCAACGTGTGTCTAACTGTCAAATCTCACCTTCTTCTCTGGCATGTTGATTGTTTGAGCATATTCAAATATTGTATTAACCTTTTTTCCCCTATTTTAAAGAAAAACGAAAATGTCGATATAAATAAAAATTAAAATTACAGTATTTGAGAATTACTTTTTATGTTAAGTCTTCAGCAATAAGAAGTCATTTTAAAATGAGAGCTTTTAAAAAGTCACATCTAAAATAGCCCATTTAATATAATACTTTTATGAGGTTTTCGAGCACAAATTTTGTAAACGGTTAAATATTTTATTAGTTTAGTTAATTAGCATTTACATCAAATGATACTTTAGCAATTGATTTAAAAATTGAAATCTCAAGGAATTGAATTAGTTTTTCTTTTTCTAAAACACAATCACTCTAGGTATGTTCAACGAGTAACTTTTGAGGTGGTAGTTAGTATTTTAGAGGATGTAAAATACTATTTATCTAAAAATGTAAGTGTTTGACAAAATAGTGTTTGACATAGTGATTAGAGTTTTAGGTAGTGTTTTTGAAAAGTTATTTAAAGTAACGTTTTCAAAAACACTACCTAATGTCTGCACATAATTTCCAAAATTCTCCTTTTTATTTTTTAAAAACTTTTATCAATTATGTCCTTTTAAGTCATTTTATACAATCTGCTACTTAAATAACTACTATTACCAAACACACTTATCTCAAACCACTAGCTGAACATCTAACCATTAACCATTAGTTATTAACAACTAATCGCTAATAAAACAACTAATAGTTACTAAAATAATTAACCACTACTAAAACAATTAATTTTACCGAACACACCGTCTGTCTCTTATTTTTCAGGTTTTTCCTCCCCTCATTCCTCAATCTGTCTCTTTCATCACTCATATAATTTCTTTCTTCCTTGCATCCTCTATTTTTACTTAAAGAGTATCTATGAATCTTGCTTCATATCCATCACGTTTGAAAGTGATATGTTTCCAACACTAACTATCATTACGTAATTTCGGGTCCATTGGATCCGAAACACGTGCATCTTAATAAAAGGAGAAGGGGAAAATTAGGGAATGATTTTGAGGGCTAAAAAATTATTATTTTTTATCTTTTAGTAATCCCTATCTATAGATCCAAAATTATCTAATAATTTTTAAACCATTGTAATATCTTTAACCATTGTAATATCTTTGTCTTGGTGAAATTTCTAATTTGCCAATAAAGTATTAATAATTAGAGTGTAAATTAGGCCATATGTCACCAACACTTTATTATTATTATTATTATTATTATTATTATTATTATTATTATTATTATTACTTAATATTATTTTTTATTTAAATTGAATATAATAAATATTATATTAGATAGAAAATGAATATAAATTTTATAAAAATAGTAAAAAAATAAAGTTTTATAAATGAAGGTAATTTGTATATATAACATAATATAATTATATTTGAAAAAATAAAATGATCAATAAAAACATATATATTTATTTAAAATATAACTTAGACATAAGGGCATAAATGAAATTTCACCAAATATTTTTTCTTCAAACAACTAATTTTACCGAACAAATTTTCAAGAAACAACTAATTCAAATAGTTAATTCAAACAAATAATAGCAAACAGTTGATACAAATAACTAACATCTAATAACTAATAACTGTTTGCCAAATAGGGCCAATGTAATATAATTAAAAAAATCTTAAAATCCCATCTAATTAATAAACTAAAATTTGGTAGTATGAGTAATTTCATACATTAATTTTCAACAGCACCAAGCATACAATCTTTCTTGTACAAAGTTTTTTTTGAAAATATGATTATTTTTTAGTCTATCCCTCATCTGATAATATAAATTTTATATTTTAGTTATATTCTTTTTCTTAAAGATTATGACTTATATTTTCTTACAATTACTTATAATTAATCTTTTACAACTTTTTAAAACTTACAACAAAAAAGAACAGGTCATCTACGAAAAACACATTCAAAATTAAAATATGCATATATTTTGACTAAAAAAGATTATATATTATATCTCGTCATACCTCGGTTTAGAAAAATTTAACATGGAGCATTGATAAATGTATATGTGGGCATATAATAAAATTATCCACAGTTAGGTTTGGCTTAGATACAAATGATATATCGACAATGACATTTCAACGTAAGCTTCGTTTTCATTGACATGCTTTCTTATCAAAAACAATGCAATCTACGTGTTGGCTAGTTTGGGGTATCTTCGGACGTCACTCACAAGTTTCATTAATTTTTCCTTGGCTTTTTGCCTTTGTAGGCTCATCTATGCATTTTCCAAGTTTTAACCTAATCCGTTTTCTTTAAGTCATCATTAAATTTTTGTCCATAGTATGCATATTCTTAATACTATCAACTTCATCGACCAACAAATAACACCAAATTAATAATACACAGAATAATATGTAATAATTTTTCTTATATTTTTTGGTAACTTTTTTTATCACTGATTATTAAACATATGTATTATGTTTAAATCCCATTTATGTCAATCATGTACTTTGATCGTGTAAATAAAATTCTCGATATGAAAAATCATTTTGAAAAACACAAGACTTGACTCGTGTAGTGCTAAATGTGCCCTCAATGCGGCCATTTGGTTGGGCAAAGAAAAGTTTAATGCTTTACTCTTTAAATATGTTTTAAGCAAAAAAGTCGGGATGATAGGAAATTTTTTACTTAATTATTTTTAAAAGAAATGTTTCTTTTTTTTTTTTTGTGGGGATTCTTATCCCCTTGATCTAGATCTACCAATCAGTTGTGCCCCTTTTTTTTTTTTTTTTTTTACTTTTTATTGCTCTCATCATGAGGAATCTATTCACATTCCTTAAAATCATAACTTCAGTTTTAAATAAAATTATGCTATTAGGCGCTGGCTAGTATAGTTGGGTGGGGTAAAAGAGCTTTTCTTCATTTTTATTTTTGGCGAAAAAATTTAATCTTTTTAAAAAGGATACCGTAAAAATAGAAGGTGAGTTTTTAAAAGTTAAATTAAAATATCATATATATAATAGACATAGCTCCATGGTATCATTTGTAGGTTGGGGAAGGAGGTGAGAAAATATTAATTAAGATGAATTGATTTTTTATGGATAGCTTAAAATTTGTGTTTTTAATTAATCCTGATTTATATTCATTAATTATTTTTTTGGGTGTGAAGGAGAAGTTTCATGCTCACTAATTAAATTGATAATTAAGTCACTTATGATAAGTTAAAAAAATGCTTCAGACAAAACATCAACATAAAGTAACAATGATTAACAAGCAAGGTTTTTGCTCCATACTCCACGTGTATATAAAGCTTGGAACAACCATATTGGATATGAATATATGATACCCATTGAATTTAAAAACCCACATTTGGCTTGCAAGAGTGCCACTTTATTTTGGTTTCAATGGAAGACTTAGATACAAGATTGCTTCTTTAATTTCTTAGTTGAGCATAGCTCATGCTAGATTGACAAGAATCCTCACAACCAATAGGTTGGTTGCTGAAAAACTCCATATGTAAATTAATGTTTCATATTAAAGTTCGAAAGATGGAGTCAACGGTTTACATATGAGTTGAACCCAAAATCTATTAGTTTAGATTTTGAATTAAAATTATATACAACTCATATGTAATGTCCAACTTCTAGAGTTCAGTTAGACCAAACAAATTATATAAGAATTGGGCTAAAACACTTAGATAAGCATAACAAAGAGAACAGCAAGCAGGAAATGAAGGCTTACAGCTTGATGGGATATGAAATCATATGATGTATATTGAACCTTGCCAAGCCAAGTGATGTTTCTCAATTATAATGTGACTCCGTGATAATATTATAATGTGAATCCTTGATAATATTTTGTACTACAAAATATTATCCCTCACTGTCGACCTATGGACTGTGTTGTTGTTCTATGTGTAGGCCACTCCCCTGCTCCTTTCCCCAATGTTTCACCCCTTCACGGCAAAGCAAACTAAATTACTAAAATAACCTTCTCCCCTGACCAAATTCCTATACTACTTTAGCTCCCTTCATGCTTGACACTTGACATAAATACCCAGAAAAAAACTACCTTATACCCCAGATATGGCCGGCAATTTGGACTCTTTCCGGTAACCTTCAACGCCCCCTCTCTCTCTCCCCCAAAAGTTTGAAAACCAGTCTTTGGAAGTTCGAATTCTCCCCTAGCATGAGAGAGAAATCTCCTAATCTCTCTCTCTTCGTCTTCTCCTCCTCCTTTAATGGGTCAGGGCATCAATGAGGTCACCGGAAAGATGACTCAACTCTGCCAGAAAATCGTCCGCGTCGACGTAAAATGCGGTATTCTAGACCGGGTCGCGGTGCTCCGGCGGTTTTTCCGGTTCATCTGGTACCGGATTCTCGTTTGCTCTAAGGGTAATAAGCCGCCGCCGGCGGGACTTTACCACCGGCTCGATAGACCCACATCGCCGTTGCCGGCGGAGGAGGTCGAGGTCGCCGATTTGCTAAGCGGGTATGAGACGGATTCCGATTTAGTTAGTCTGAAGATTAGCTTGTTGGGGGATTCCCAGATTGGCAAAACCAGCTTTGTGGTAATTTTTTTAGTCAAATATAATTTGTTCATCATTTCTGGTCTAATATTTTTATTATTGTGATTTTTAGTTAGATTGAATTTGTTGGAATTAATTTGGTTGAATTTTGTTGAAATTTATTTGTTGTCGTTTTGTGGGCAGATTAAATATGTGGGTGGCTTGATTAATGGAATAATTTCTTTTTTTGTTTAATTTTCTCAAATTTGTTTGTTGGTTAATTTTTCTTAA
Organism: Talinum fruticosum; assembly: GCA_021018815.1. Taxonomy (NCBI): domain Eukaryota; kingdom Viridiplantae; phylum Streptophyta; class Magnoliopsida; order Caryophyllales; family Talinaceae; genus Talinum; species Talinum fruticosum. Next base: position 1,265,227 of record JAITYX010000106.1, read on the forward strand.
ATTTGGTAGTTATTATTTTGCTGATAGATTAAATATGTGGGAGAAGAGCAAGAGCGGAAGTCTTTACAGATGAAAGGATTAAATTTGATGGATAAAACATTGTTTGTTAGAGGAGCTCGGATTGGTTTCAGCATATGGGATTTGGCAGGTAATTTAATTTTGAGGTTAAAGCTAATTAATTAAATTTACAAGTAAGAGGTCCATTTTTATTAAACTTTCTCTCTTTTTTTTTCCCATTTTTGGTTGGATTTTTGAGTGTAGGTGACCATGATTCTCTAGACCATGTTCCAATTGCTTGTAAAGATGCAGTTGCAATCTTGTTCATGTTTGATCTTACGAGCCGTTGTACCCTTAATAGGTAACCGTCAAATTACCGTATTTGTTTTGGTTGAAGAGAATTACATTGTAGTGATGAAGTTGAAATTGGGTTGTATTTTTGCAGTGTAATCGAATGGTATAATCAAGCAAGGAAGTGGAATAAGGTACCACATAAACCATGACTCCTTGTTCTTCTATGTCCTTTGGTATAATATCGATAAGACTACATACACATGAGCCTGCTAACACTATAGACTCAAATAAGACGCATATGGGCGGTGGTGGATGATGCTGATGAGTCCATTATAATCCGAAGTTGAAATTACGATTAGTGACTGGTCCGACTTAGTTAAAGTTTGAAATGAATGAACAAGAACAAAAGGAAAGCAACAAAATATGGTGGTGCATATTGTCAAGTAGTATGTTAATGTAGTTGATGTTTGTTGGGTGTATAAGTTGACTTGGAAACCATACACTACTAAGCAATACTATTTTTTCTACAAGCTTCATGATGGTATAATTCTATAATTAGTGGAAGACCTTTAATGATGGGGAAGTTTAATCTCTCTCTGTTAGGTAGAACTAAGACAAAAACAAATTTATCGCTTTTAAAAAGTTATCATGATATATGGGATTATTTGTCTTGTCTTTCTAACATACCTTTCTCAATTGTTTTGATTATTACACAAAGTTGGAAGGTCTTATTCTCATCTTGTTGGACTTGTGCTGTGGAAAATGAATCTTGATCCAAGTCTTCTTCTTAACTTCCTATTCTTCACATCCCAAATAATGTCCTTGTTTTCAGTTTAATGATCATTTCTTCTGAAAAATCAGAAAAAAATGTACTTCTGAGACAAAAATAAGTCACACCTGGGCATTTTTGTTAAATTATTTTGATGTCCTGTACTAAAGCACAATGCCCCGTTACATTGTACTTCTTGCCAATGGAGTAATTAATAGGCAGTCAATGGTTTTTAATTTAGGGTCCGGTAGAAATCTTTCTATGATTCAGGGATACACCCCTCCCCCTGTAAACCTGTTTGATTGGGGCACCGGATATGAATTTGGCTTTGGGTTATTACTCAGTTTGGATCGGGTTTTTTTTTGGAAAAAAATTGTGTTTTTGGTGATTTAAGTTGCTGATTGATATTTTTGTCAACTGTTGCAGACAGCAATCCCTATACTAATAGGCACCAAGTTTGATGACTTTGTTAGGCTTCCTCCAGATGTACAGTGGACTATTGTGACTCAGGTAAAAGCTCTATTGTCTTTTAACTAATGAAACTGACATTAACCCTGGATATATCATGACTCACGAACAATAATAAAAAATAAAAAATGAGTTGGCATTTGTCAATCTCTCTTCACATGAAATATTTAATTATTTTGTGAAATGTGATTCCATTGCCATCGTCTTGACCCCGGGTGTGAACACCAGTATGTGTTTGTGATCTTGGATTTGTATACCTGGGGTTTGGAAAGTTTCTTGCACCTCCTTTCATTTGTCACCTTCCTTTGCCTTTTCTGGTGGTGGTCCATGTGGGGCTTGAGCTACAGAAGGAGGGGGGTTCCGGCTCCAAATTCTAGAGCAAGGTTCAAACTTTAGTGGCCATCTTAGTGCTTACTGATAAATGAAGGCTAGACTCTTGTCTTATGTTGTGTGAATCTTGTTTTATCATTTTCCTTCACTTTGGATGGAGGCTATACCTGAACATGTCTTGGATGAGTCTGCACGACCAAATTAGTTACAAGACGAAGACTTATGAATAGAAAAGTTCAGTTTGCATGCCCCAAAAAACAGACCAGCCTCATGAAAAGGCCTCTAAGTATGTGAGATCCGACCATCTCACCACACCAATTGTCCATATAGTGGTCCTAGTGTTTGAGGATATCACAAGCTTGACTCTTCTTCTTCTTCTTCTTCTTCTTCTTTAAGTGAAACTCATTTGGATTATGAAAATGCAGGCAAGAGGCTATGCAAAGGCCATGAACGCGACACTGTTCTTCTCGAGTGCAACCCACAACATAAACGTGAACAAGATCTTCAAGTTCATAACGGCTAAGCTCTTTAATTTGCCATGGACCGTTGAGAGGAATCTCACGATAGGAGAGCCCATTATTGACTTCTAGTAGTACTTTAACCTGTTTATTTTACCATTTCTAGATCCCCCAAATGGACATTTTTGTAAATAGCTCCAGGAAACAAACCGATCAGATAGATTCATAAACACGTCAAAAAGGGTCTCGGCCACTCAGGAAGGAGAAAAGGAATACGGCAAGTAGAAAAAGAAAAGGAAAAAGTTTGATTTGTGTAGTCAGTACTTGCAAATTGAAAATGTACAAATTCATGTCTCAGGACTCTGTGTTGCAACGTTTTGAGTTTTTCATCCTTTCTCCAGTTGCGTCCTCTCTTTTTTGTTTTTTGGGAAAATGACAAGTTTAAATTGCCAGTAATGTACCGGGATGTTGGCTCGCTTGGAATAGGGTAAACAACTGGTGATGCCGAAAATAGCCAAGTCAATGAAGGGCCGTCACATTTAGAGCCTGTTCACAGGTCAGGCCGAGTCGGCTCATTGACCGGCCATTGAGTTGAAATTAGGACTTTTGGCGGGAGTGGTCCGGCCCAATAATGCATATGGAAACCTACAATTGGATTTTTGATTCACTAAAACTAAAAAATAACTCACTAAAAACCCGTTCTTGTGCACTCAAGGTGGCTCACTGAAAATATTGTACATAGATCCAGTCTGATTTCCATCTAATCTAGCATAAACAGCAAGATTAATGCAATAGTGTGAGTGCAAGTCCGACAGAGCTATTGTTCGGTTAGCTCCAGGTCTGCTGTCCACATGCCTCACCCGAGTTCGGTTCAGGGGAGCACCTCTGTTGCCATTTAATTTGTAAGTAGAGGGTGACTAGCCCTCGAGGTTCTTGGACCTGAACGATTATTCTTCCCCCTAGACCGTTTGACCCACTGGCTATGTCCTCCTAAGACAGAGATTTCTCTTAATAGGTGGCTCAAAAAAACCAAAAAATAAAATAAATTAATGTAGGCACATATGTAAAATAAAGGTAAATAAGTTATGTTTTATTTTCTCTAAAGTTAATTAATGTATGAAGCATTGAAAAATGAACAATAATGGAATTAGATGGGTAAGTTATTTTAAAGGAAAATCATTTTCACTTGTATGCAGAGAAATATTTTCCATTTAAAATTTGAGGACATTTATTTCCGGAAATAGTGATTTCGGGATTTGAATTGAAACTTGACAATTTAATAGGGAACATTAGAAAAAAAAATCTCAATTCTAAAATTTGACGACAAAATTCTTTTATTTTGACATCCATCACCACATATATAATTATTAAAACAAAATAATTGACTAAATTTTTAGATACGGGATGGTTTCAATCGTTTGAATCGAAACTTTAAAATTCGATAAGGAATATTAAAAGAAACTCAACTCTAAAATTTGATGTCAAAGTTCCCTCATTTGTAAACATTTATCACTATAACATATAACCATTATTTTACAGACATAGTCATTTAAGATTGTGAATCAAAACTTGACCATTTGATAGGGAACATTCAAAGAAACTCAATTCTAAAATTTGATGTCAAAATTCCTTAATTTTGACATTCGTCACCACATACATAATTACTAATATAATACGATTGACTAATTTTTTGGATACAGTATGATTTCAATGGTATGAATCAAAACTTCACCATTTGATAAAAAACATTAAAAGGAGCTCAACTCTAAAATTTGATGTCAAATTCCTTTGTTAGTTGACATTTATCACTGCATATATGACAGAGATCAACCGGGTATTCAAGTTGTCGCTTTACCTATGCTGTGGATGGAGTCATTGTTGGCATTTTCGGGGATATCGTTGACATTGTTGTCGATGTTGTGGATGCACTCATTGTTGGCATTTTTGTCGATGTTGTGGATGGATTTGAACTTGTCCTTGTTGGCAATGAAGTTCTTAACGGCATCCCCGGTATTGCGAGCAAGCCTGGCAGGTGCTGGACATGTGTATGGGTCCATACTCTTCAATGGTTCCTCGCCCGGAGGCAGAATACGCATTATTTCGACGGCAGGAACACCATTGTATGGCTCCTCTATGTGACTGTTAAAAAGGTGCAAATCATAGGTATTTCCTATTTTATTGCATGCGTTATGAAAATAGGTGAATTAACAACTTAGTCGGTGAATTAACAACTCAATCGATAAAATTGTGATCGTGTCTCTTATTTTCAAACATTTTAAACATAAACACTTAGAAGTGTCTTGTGTAAAACACATCATTTCACATTGGTATTATTATTATTGTTATTGTTACCATTATTAGAAAATAAGATAGATTTTCTAATGCTTAAAATACCCCCAAAATGATTCATAGCTTCCAAAACCCATCTAGTTTTCTCTCTCCTTCATGTCTTTCTGGTTTGCTCATAAGTCATAACCTTCATAACCACAGAAGTCATTTGTTGCAAAGAAAGCCCGAAAGCCTCCGAGCACTATTGCTCCTTTCTCCCCCAACCCAACCCCCACAAAAAAGCAAAACACGGAAACAAAAATGAGATCTAAAGGTGGTCTGATTACGACTTACCAGTCAGAGCATATAAGTCGAAGAACTTCAGTTTCCACCTGGGCATCAACCTTTGGAATTAGCAGTTTCACTGAGATCTCACATCTCTCTTTACGATACTGATGGCGACGTGAAAAGATTATAGAGTATGTAGCATTAGATTTTCTTTCAGGATGATGCTTGGCATTCACTTTCTTGATTGTCGATTCGATTTCTACCTCGTCCAATTCATTTTTACTCTCATACTTGTCTTCAAGTGGAGCAACGGTGAGCTTCAAATATTCAATGACAACGGTGAGAAGTCTAGCTAAACATTGGGAAAAAACATATGGCTCAAGTTGCTCATCGAATCTGTTTTTTCAAAATTTAGAATTGAGAATGTTCCTCCGTTACTCCTGCTCCCAATTTGTTTGAGCACCTGGAGTCAGACAACACAACTATTAGTATCGTTGAATTATGTATACGTCAGAACCAATTGATATAATAGGTGGACTAACTCATCAACTTATGATCATGTTAAAGATATCGGAGTCAGATTTTCCATACGTTATGTGCGAAGTCACTGCGAATGGCAAACGCGTGCACAGGTACATCACCTAGCGGAACCTCAGCAGCATCGTAAGTTGCTTCACTACTGGATAAAATGATCAAGGCAGATTTCCGCCCTTTGAAATAACTGCGATCTTTGAGCACTTGTAGGGCTTCACCAAGGCCAGCAGCAAGGTTAGCACCACCTTCTACACCGACCTCTAAACACTCGGTCATCTTTTCAATATCAGCTTGAGCATCTTCAGTCATACAGCGCAAGGGGCACAGCCTTTGTGCGCTGTTGGAGAATCTGACAACTGATAAGCGATCAGTTGGGTCAAGTTTCCTAGTGAAGAACTCCATGATACTTTTCAGACATCCTCGGCTCTCCATCATGCTCGAGCTGACATCCACGATCACAACTACGTCGACTCCTAATCGGCTATTATCCTCTCCCACTCGGAAAGATCCCATCAGCTCCATTGACACATCCAACTCAGTTTGCCAATTTGTTACCGTCTCACTGTTGATAATTTTCATGTCTGTTTCTCCTCCACGGATTACTTTCGCTTCCGACCCTGCAACACATACGCATGAACATTAATTTCCGTTGCATGTTTATATTAAACATAAATAAACTCAACAAACATACCTGTTGAGCTCTCTGGGGTATCAAGAATCACCTCGTGGTCATCGCTGTACTTAAAACCACAAGAAAACGAAGCCATGGCTATGGGCTTCCTAGTTTTCTCGGCTTACTCACTCCGAGTATTTACCATTCTTTTTCTGGATTGAATTTGCAAAGGGGCTTTTATTTCTCCCATGCCTTTTTTTTTTTTTAAATCTATTGTCAAAGTCAATATCGATTATCAACTTAAATAATTTTATAAAGGGTCTCAGATCTGGAAAAAGATCACTCATTAATATTTTGTCCATACGAATTAATATTGCCAGTTGTTAACTAGTTGGAATACGATGGCCGCAAAAACAGACTCTGACACGTTTTATTTTGGGTGACAAATAAAATACACCTTTTAAATATCTTACCTAAACCTAAATAAAGATGTTATAAGGCTCTAAATTAGATAATTTTTAATAATTATGTTTAATTATAAAGTATAAAATTTTAGAACGACGTAGTTAGCAAATATATTTAAGGGTGTTTTTTTAATTTTTTTAAATTTTATAAACATTATTATTTTTTTATGGGTGTCCTCTATAACAATTTTAAAAATTTTTGAAAATTTTTAAATATAAATTTTAATATTTTTATGGGTCTCCGCCACTGGTTTTAGTATCTGTTTGTTATACCAATGGAATCAAAATCATATCCTGATCAGATCAATTTTACAACAAAATAATACCCTAATTAGACCATCCATATCTACTATGACTAGACTTACACGTGAATTTCCAAATGTGGAAAATTATGTGTAAAAATATAATTATACACAAATTATAAGTTGTAACATCATTAAAATATTCAATCATATAATTTTTTAACTTAATATATGATAATATATTTTAAGTCAAGAAAAGACACTTAAAATTATTTTGAAGCAAAATGCATATTATTTTTCTTTAATTTTTATTGTTTAATATTTGATTAACATTAGATACTACGGCATCATTATTATTATTATTATTATTATTATTATTATTATTATTATTATTATTATTATTATTATTTGATGTATCATGAATCACGAACAATAATAGAAAAAGAAAAAATGAGTTGGCATATGTCAATCTTTCTTCATATGAAATATTTAATTTCGTTGATAAATAATGTAGGGTTGACATAATGAAATTATTTAAGCCTTGTTTGGTATGAAAAAGTGGAATGGAATAAAATTAGGGAGTAATACTTGAAGAATTAGGTATAAAATTTGAATATTTTTTTCAAGTGTTTGATAGCGAACAGAACGGAATCAACTTCCAATTATTGTTGTTGTTGTTGTTGTTCTTCTTCTTCTTCTTCTTCTTCTTCTTCTTCTTCATTATTATTATTATTATTATTATTATTATTATTATTATTATTAGATTCAATAAAAGTTGAAGCTCGTTATCATATTTGCTGATAATTGAGTCTTATATTTATTTAATTTTTTAATTAACTATTTTGTATTTAATGATTAATAAATTTTATTTGTAATTTTTAGTAAATCTATTTTCAAACCATAATATTCTATCAAATAATATGACAAAAAAATTTATACAATAATAATAATAATAATAATAATAGTAATAATAATAATAATAATAATAATAATAATAATAATAATAATAATAATAATAATAATAATAATATAGTAAAATTTTCAATAGTAGGCTCATTTTTATTTTTTTGATAATCATAAATTGATCTCCGGGGATAAAGAATTGATCCCTTTCCTATTTAAGGAGATTCAAATTCCCTTATTTTGAGTGAATTTGAAACCTCTAAATTTTAAGTTCCACATTCAAAATAGCCCAACCAAACACCTAAAAAGGAACTTGAAATCGGAGAAATCAAGTTCCATTTCGGTTTTCCCAACCAAACAGGGGCTTAGTGAAATGTGACTCCATTGCGATCGTCTTCACCCGGGTGTGAACACTCGTATGTGTTTGTGATCTTAGATTTGTATACCTTTAGGTGAAATTAATTCGGATTTATTTTGGTTCGGGTTTGGTCAATGTCAATTTCAGTGAGGTTTCGGGTTAACTTTAGATTGGACCGAAATCGGATCGGATAACTTTTGGATCGGGTCAATATCCAGTCCGGTCAATTTGGATCATGTCAAAATCTGGGTCGGGTCAAATTTCAATCGGGTTAATTGTTTCAATTGTAACTTTCTCATTCGAACTCCGATTGATGCGAGTATTGATTCTTAGAAAACTTATGAATCTATAAAATAGACATATAATTCTAACACAGGCCATAAATTACATAGGTATGCGTATAGTTGTCATTTCTTTATCTCAATAAATATAAAAAGAGTATCAAAACTTATATATATATTGGTTTGAATTGAGTTGGATTAGATTCGGTTCGAGTCAAATTTGGATTCGAGTCGGTTTGAGTTTAGGTCACTTGAATTCAGAGTTGATTTAGTTCGGGTCATTTCGGTTTTGAATCTTGATTGGGTCAATTATATTTTGGGCCGATTTGGTTTCGGATCTCGGTCATTTTGCGTTCGGGTCCGCATTGGCTTTATTAGATTTCGGGTCGGTTTAGTTTCGTGTCAATTCAATTTCTGGCTTCGGGTCAAAATCGGTTGAGCTATTTCGGATGTACTGTTCGGGTCATTCTATTCAATCCGTCCGGTTCGAGTAAGTTTTACCAGGTCTATTGAAAAGGGTAAACTATTAGGCCCCGTTTGGTATGCAAAATCGAAATAGAATGAAATCAATGAATGACACTTGAGGAGTTAGGTATGGAACTTGAATATTCTCTTCAAGTGTTTGGTAGAGAACGAGGAATGGAATCAAGTTCTAGTTCTTGTTATTTGGTTGTTAATTATGGAATAAAATCAATTATTGAAAAGGGTAAACTATAAGTACTGTTAAATAATATATAAGTTTGGTAAAGTTCTAGCCAGAATCAATTGATAATAGGTGGACTAATTCATTAACTTATGAACATGTTAAATATATCAATGTTAGATTTTCCATACATCATGTGCGAAGTCACTGCCAATTGCAAACGCGTGTAAAGGTACATCACCTAGCGGAACCTCAGCAGCATCGTAAGTTGCTTCACTACTGGATAAAATGATCAAGGCAGATTTCCGCCCATTGAAATAACTGCGATCTTTGAGCACTCGTAGGGCTTCTACAAGGCCTGCAGCAAGGTTCGCACCACCTTCTATACCGACCTCTAAATAGTCAATCAGCTTTTCAATATCGGCTTGAGCATCTTTAGTCATAGAACGCAAGGGGCACAACCTGTCTGCACTGTTGGAGAATCTGACAACTGACAAACGATCAGTTGGGTCAATTTTCCTAATGAAGAATTCTATGGTACTTTTCAGATATCCTCGACTCTTATTGCCCATCATGCTCGAGCTAACATCCACGATCACAACTACATCGATTCCTAATCGGCCATTGTCCTCTCCCACTGCGGCAGATCCCATCAGCTCCACTGACACATCCAACTCAGCTTCCCAATTTCCTACCTTCTTCCTATTGATAATTTTCATGTCTATTTTTCCTAGACGGACTACTTCCGCTTCTGACCCTGCAAAACATACGTATGAACATTAATTGCCATTTCTTCTTTATATTAAAACATAAATAAACTTAACAAACATACCTGTTGAGCTCTCTGGGGTATCAAGAATCAGCTCGTCCTCATCGCCTGTACTTAGGGATAATGCGAAGAAAACGAAGAGCAGTTGTGGTAAGTATCTTCAAATGTCTACATAGTTCCGAAGCCATGGCTATGGGTTCCTAATTTTCTTCTGCTTACTCACTCCCTAGGATTTACCATTCTTTTTCTGGATTCTATTTGCAAAGAGTCGTTTATTTCTCCGATGCCCTTTTTTTTAATCTATTGTCAAAGTCAATATCGATTGTCAACTTAAATAATTTTATAAAGGGTCTCAGATATGGAAAAATATCACGCATTAATATTTTGTCCACTCAAATTAATATTGCTAGTTGGAGTGATATACCCCTCCATTTTGAAATACATGTCATTTTTACTAATTTTTTCGTTTTACAATACTTGTCACTTTACAATTTTAATGACATATTAATGACTAATTTACTAATTTTGTTCTTATTAATTATTTTATTTCTATCATTTTCTCATTGATTTTCTTCATTTCTAATAAAAAAATTAAATATGTTATGATATTATCAGAAATGATAAAGTTTAAAAATAAAAAAATAATTAAGAAGGGTAAAATTGAAAAATTAGTGACTAATATATCATTAGAATTGTAAAGTGACAAGTATTATGAAATAAAAAAGTTAGTTAAAGTGACATGCTAGTTGAAATATATGTCTAAATGCTGCCTAACACGACCTTTAAAGTTTTTGGCACTTTAAATTTTGGTGGTTTAATAATTTGATTTGATAAGATTGGACTATTATAAGTGTGAACAATTTATAACAAGTTACTGTTTTTAAATTATTTTATTAATTATAAATGTGATAGGATTCCCATATTTGAAGCTTAAACATTGCAAGCCCCGGTTTCCCAGGTTTTTTTTTTTTTTCCGCTTACTTGCTCCTGGGTATTTAACATCCGTTTTCAGTATAAAAATGTAGTTTTCTCCGTTTTAAAACATTTGACATCTCAAAGTTATTGACAGTAGAAAATAATTGAACTTTTAGGATAAAAATAGCTCGAATTATAGCTAGGTTGAGCTCTAGCTTCCACCCTTTATTGACAATGGAGATGGAGGCTTGCTAATTGAGTGAGAATTTCTAAAACTTCATTTATTTCTCCGTGCTTTTTGTCAATAGTCAAAGTCAAAAAAATAGTTTATATTAACACAAATAATTGAATTTTTATAAGATGTTAATAACGTTTTTTTTAAAATTTTGAGATGGATTATCATAGTAAAATGAAAAAAAAAATTCTTCATCCGTTTCATAATACATGTTACTTTAACTAACTTTTATTGTTTTACAATACTTGTCACTTTACAATTTCAATGACATATTAATTACTAGTTTACCAATTTTGTCCTTATTAATTGTTTTGTTTCTTTTCTTTTTTTCATTAATTTCCTTCATTTCTACTAAAATATAAGGACAACTTGGTCTTTTCATAAAAAAATTGTCATGACTTTTGTGTTTTCTTGATATTCTCTCATACCATTAAAACGATATGTATTTTAAAACGGATGGAGTAATTAATTAAGGTACTGAACGGAGGCTGAAATGAAAACATTGGTTTTACGTGTGTGTCCTTAATAGAAGCGTACAACATTGGATGTCAAGGTGACCCTCCAATTTTCATTATAAGAGTTGACATTCATTTTCTTAGTAACTTAAATCCTTTTATGTCTAATATCTTTTTTATTTTTTATTATTACTTTTTCATAAATATATCTTTGTGTTTTCACATATTTTAAAGTAATTTTAAATTTCACAATTTAGAGATTCTATAGTCATGTTGATTAATAATATTATAACACTATAAAATTAATTATTTTCTAAAAATTATTTTCTTAGTGCGATTCCTATAAAAGATTATGTTAATAAAAGTTTTTAATATAAACAAAATTGAGTTCCTCCTATATATTTTCTTCCTTTTTTCTTTCAAATATTAAGAGTGTCTCCTATACTTCTATTGGTGTCAGTGCTATTATTTTTAATTAAAATTTATAATTTTTTAGGATCTTTTTAAATAAATAGTCATTTTCTTTATCTTTCTATATTTATTTTTACTTATATTTTTTAATCAAAATAATGTTTCCTTCTTTTATGTATCTTTCTCAATGCTATTTCAATTAGAATAAAATATTTTCACATAACCATTAGTGTATATATGATTATTATGTTTCCATTTTATTACTCCACCAATAAGGTATCTTATCTTTCACTATGGGTGTTTTTCTTATGTAATCATTAATTTTATTTTTGTACATTTTATTCTATTTTTTAATCAAAGTATTCATTTTAAATGTCCTTTCTTTTCAATTTAATAAATTATATATATTTAGTAGGAATGGAAACAATATTTAAGACCACATGAATTATTTTTTTATTTTAAAATTTTAATTCTAAAAAGATTATTAATATTTTTTCCTCCCTATCTAATATAATTGCAATACTCTTTTGTATACTTGCACGCATTGCGTGTAAATCCAAGCTTGTAAATCTTAATGAGCACATCTAAATGATAAGTCATTCATGGAAACCGCACCCCTATAATTTGGACATGCTCCTTATAATAGCAAAGCAGTTTATAAGCAGAACTCTAGGGTCTTATATAAGATGGAAAGTTATTTTTAGCCAAATCATTTTTACTAGCGGAAATATTTTTCATTTAAAATGGGAGGAAATTGATTTTCCGGATATAGTGATTTTAAGAATGTGAATTGAAATTTGATCATTTGATAGAGATTATAAAAGAAACTCAATTCTAAAATTTGATGTCGAGATTTCTTTATTTTGATATTTATCATCATATATAATCACTAAAATAATATAGTTGACTAATGTTTTGAATATACTTGCAACAGTTTGAATCAAAACTTTAAAATTTGATAGGAATATTAAAAGAAGCTAAACTCTAAAATTTAACGTCAAAGTTCCTTCATTTGTTGACATTTATAACTACACACATAATCATTAATATTGACAATGGCATACTCTAATGAAAATAGATGGACTCAGTGCCTTCAAATAACAGAGATCAACCGGGTATTCAAATTGTCTTTTTGCCTATGTTGTGGATGGTCTCATTTTTGACAATTTCGGTGATGTTGCTGGCATTTTTCTCGATGTTGTGGATGGTCTCTTTGTTGGCATTTTTCTCGATGTCGTGGATGGACTCATTTTTGGCATTTTTGTCGATATCGTGGATGGATTTGAACTTGTACTTGTTGGCTTCGAAGGTCTGAACGGCATCCTCGATATTGCGAGCATGCATGACGGGTACAGGTGCTACTAAAGTGTTCACCACACGAAAACGACAAATACGCATAACTTTGACGACAATGGGAACAGCATCGTATGGCTCCTCTCCATCACTGTTAAAGGTACAAATCAATATGTATTTCTTATTTTATTGCATGCGTTATGTGAAAGTAGGTCAATAAGATAAACTTTCTAATGCCTATAAAATATCCTGAAATGATTCATAGCGTCCAAACCCATCTAATTTTCTCTCTTTCTGGTTTGCTCACAAGTCATAACCTTCATAACCACGGAAGTCAATTCCCCCGTCCCTTCCCCCCAACCCAAACCAAACCCTCAAAAAAGCAAAACATGAAAACAAAATTGAAACAGGAATTGAGATCCAAAGTTCAAAATATTAGCTCGGGAGCAGGGGTGGTTTGATTACGACTTACCTGTAGGAGAGTTTTAGTTGAACAACTTTAGTTTCCACCTCGGCATCAACCTCTGGAAGTAGCAGTTTCACCGAGAGTTCACGTCTCTCTTGACGATACAGATGTCCAAGTGAAACGGTTATAGAGCCCGTATCAACAGATATGCTTTGAGGATGATACTTGGCATCCACCTTCTTGATTGTTGATTCGATTTCTACCTCGTCAAATTCATTTTCGCTCTTGTACTTGTCCTTAAGTGGAGTAATGGTTAGATTCAAATCTTGAACGACCACGGCGAGAAGTCTAGCTAAACACTGGGAAAACATATGGCTCAAGTTGCTCAGCGAATCTGTGGTTTCGAAATCTAAAATTGAGAATGTTCCTCCTTTACTCCTGCTCGCAATTTGTTTCAGCACCTGCAGTCAGACAACATAACTATAAGTACTGTTAAATTATATATAAGTTTGGTGAAGTTCCAGCCAGAATCAATTGATAATAGGTGGACTAACTCATTAACTTATGAACATGTTAAATATATCAATGTTAGATTTTCCATACATCATATGCGAAGTCACTGCCAATTGCAAATGCGTGTACAGGTACATCACCTAGCGGAACCTCAGCAGCATCGTTAGTTGCTTCGATACTGGATAAAATGATCAAGGCAGAATTCCGCCCATTGAAATAACTGCGATCTTTGAGCACTCGTAGGGCTTCTCCAAGGCCAGCAGCAAGGTTAGCACCACCTTCTATACCGACCTCTAAACAGTCAATCAGCTTTTGAATATCGGCTTGAGCATCTTTAGTCATAGAGCGCAAGGGGCACAACCTGTCTGCACTGTTGGAGAATCGGACAACTGACAAACGATCAGTTGGGTTAAGTTTCCTAATGAAGAATTCTATGGTACTTTTCAGATATCCTCGACTCTTATTGCCCATCATGCTCGAGCTAACATCCACAATCAACACTACATCGACTCCTAATCGGCCATTATCCTCTCCCACTGCCGCAGATCCCATCAGCTCCACTGACACATCCAACTCAGTTTCCCAATCTGGTACCATCTCCTTCTTGATGATTCTCATGTCTATTTTTCCAAGAAGGATTACTTCCGCTTCTGACCCTGCAACACATACGCATGAACATTAATTGCCATTGCATGTTTGTATTAAAACATAAATAAACTTAATAAACATACCAGTTGAGCTCTCTGGGGTATCGAGAATCACCTCGTCGTCATCGCTGTAATTAAAACCACATGAAAACGAAGCCATGGCTATGGGGTTCCTAGTTTTCTTCGGCTAACTCACTCCCGAGTATTTACCATTCTTTCTCTGGATTCTATTTGCAAAGAGGCGTTTATTTCTCCAATGCTTTTTTTTAATCTATTGTCAAAGTCAATATCGATTGTCAACTTAAATAATTTTATAAAGGGTATCACGCATTAATATTTGGTCCACACAAATTAATATTGTTAGTTGGAGTAATACTCCATCCATTTTGAAACACATGTTACTTTCATTAATTTTTTCGTTTCACAAATTAATATTGCTAGTTGCAGTAGAGAATAATTGAAATTTTATGATAAAAATAGCTCGAATTATAATTAGGTTGAGCTCTAGCTTCCACCCTTTATTAACAATGGAGATGGAGGCTTACTAATTGAGTGAGAATTTGTAAATTTTGTCAATAGTCAAAGTCAAAAAAATAGTTTATATTAACACAAATAATTGAATTTTTATAAGATGTTAGTAACGTTTTTTTTAAATTTTGAGATGGACTATCATAGTAAAATGAAAAAAATACTCCATTCATTTCATAATACATGTTACTTTAATTAACTTTTATTATTTTACAATACTTGTCACTTTACAATTTCAATGACATATTAATTACTAATTTATCAATTTTGTCATTATTAATTGTTTTGTTTCTTTTCTTTTTTCATCAATTTCCTTCATTTCTACTAAAATACAAGGGCAACTCGGTCTTTTCACAGAAAAATTTGTCATGTCTTTTGTATTTTCTGATATTCTCTCATAACATTAAAATGATATGTATTTTAAAATAAATAAAGTAATTAATTAAGGTGCTGAACAGAGGCTAAAATGAAAACGTTGGTTTTACGCGTGTGTCCTTAATAAAAGTGTACCGTCGGGTCGGGGTGTGGACCAAGTGAGGTAAGAGTTGGCAGAAATAATGAATTATTTATTGAGTGTGGCCATTGGAGAGGAGAGGTTATAACTAGTTCAGGCTTCTTTTTTCTGACCTATCCATCCATCCATCTCTAGTAAATACGTACTATTTTGTTGTTCTTTTTTATTTTTGTAATAAATGACACTGAGTCACGGTTAGACCTAGTCAATGTCGTATATCTAAATTTCCAAGCAATCAATCTAAATGCAAATCACCCACTTGCCTCTCACGCTTATATTTTGAGCTCTATACTATAGATTCTATAACTATATTATTGGGTGATGATAAATATATTGTTCTAAGCCCAAATATCTATTTGACTAAATGAGTTGTTTCAATAGCGAATAAATATATTTCCGATATGGTAAGTACCCAATAATATGCATATTCTATGTTTATACTCCATCAGTATTTGCAAAATTCCTACTTTTATCGCATTTGATGTGATAATTAGTCTTATGTATCGCTACTAAACCGTAAGTTAGTCATTTCAATAATTTTAAAAAATAAAAATCTCCTATTTTTGAAATTTTGTAAATTTTAAATTGCTTGCAATTTATGTTAAGCAGTGACCATTTAATTTAACTCTTGGTCAATTGAAGCTAAATGCAGACAAGTAAAGTCATACTCATTTCAACTTATTACAAATACTTATAATCGCAATTCAACGTCTTCTAAAACAACATTCGATACTTCATATATGCATAAAAATTATCTAACCCAAAAAAAAAATAAAATAAAAGGGTACTCAAAAACATATGATAAGATTGTTCTTTGATAGAAGGGAAAACTATTATCCATCCGATACATGTAAAAGAAAAACTTGTGGCCTCAAAACTCTTAACATGAAAGGCCCCCTTTTCCTCCCTTCAGCTAGGTAGTTGTATACTTATTACATTGTACTTTTGTCGGAGGGACACCTCGGAAAAACCTGTGGCCTCAAAACTCTTAACATGAAAGGCTCCCTTTTCCTCTCTTCAGCTAGGTAGTTGTATACTTATTACATTGTACTTTTGTTGGAGGGACCCAATTTTTATGGTGGAAAAATCTTTGCTTATAAAATTGGATGCATTCCACAACCTATTTCTCTCTCTTCTATTATTACTTCAGCAAACTTGCAAAATTCCAGCAGTATTTGCACATGTTATATGGAAGGAAAATAGGTGGTTGTATACTTTACTTATTACATTGTTCTTTGGTTGGATGAGGGGTTGGAGGCGGGACCCAATTTTTACGGCGGAATTTAATATATATGGGTTATATACCTTTAAATTTGATATGTAAATTTTATTTAGTGTTTAAGTACGTTTGTAGCTAGAAGTATATTGACATTTATAGATGTTCTGATTTGGCCTCGGTGGCCCCCAATACTCTGCTTTATTGTGTAACTTGAAACCTTGTGGGCTAAGACTCATCTTAACTTTTCTATCGAAAAGAAAAAAAATTGCTAACTCGACTTCCGATAGTTTTAAAAATGTTACACTGCCTAGTTGCTCCCTAGGTTAGCCTTAAGGGTCATCGAGAAGGGTATTGGCGATGTGACGTCTCTAATAAAGAGCCGGGAGCGTTATAGTTTCTCCCCTTTTGTGAGAGTTTGTTTTCTCGCCTTTGTGCTTAGTTATTTATCTTACCAATATGTGCAAGTTTTATTAGAGTTGTTGATTTGATCGGATGGTATATTTTTTATATTTTTGTCAATTAGTTTCATTGATTTTGATTGAGAATGATTCAATAATGAAATTTCATATAACTCAATCAAAGTGATATTTATTTCAGGTTGGATCTATTATATTATATAGAGATCTATTTTATAAAATTATACAATAGTTAGTCGATGTTCGGAAAAACATATTAAAGTGAAAGAATATGTGTTATGGTCAGATTAATGGTGCAAGTATAGAGTCAAACGGAAGTATATTTACCATTAAATTTATCGAAATGAATTTTTTTAATATTTAAAATTTATTTTTATTAAAAAATTATCTTTATAAATGTTGTATGATTTTTATTAATAAAATTTCTTCTTCTTCGTAAACATGCGAGGCAGATTGTACGTGATCCTTACTTTATCCTTTTGAGGCCCTTGAGGAAACCTGGAAACGTGTTAGATAATGGAGATTTCAAAAATTATAGTAGTTTCAAAAATTAAACAATATCCCTTTATATGATCAGTTGTCTTCTTTTTTTCTTTTTTTTTTTTTTTGTAAGGTTTATCTGTTATCCCAATTTAACCATATGCGATAAATGAAGATTCTTAATCCCCAACTAAAAGAAGCAATCTGGGATCAGAAGCATAACTTCTTTTATTACTAGCTTCTTTACTACTTGTTTCCATTAGTTGCACGTGGTTGAAAATGGTAACAATATTTATCCATATCTCATAAATATCATAGGCTTATACTGTAACTTATATTCCTAATTGACAGAAATTAATTCAAACATAGCAATAAAAGTTGTCTACTATTTTATTAATGCTAAACATATTCAATTGGAAGCCTCAAAAAGTTAGAAAAATTGTCTTTTTTAAAAAAATTTACACTATTTTAAACTAAAGATAAAAAGAAAGAATAATATTAAGGCTAAGACTCGGAGAACGACATAACAAAAATTAACAATCTTAAGGTTGTATACATAAGCAATTTTCAGCAAAATATAGGTAAGCAATTTTCAGCAGAAAAATCATAAACCTGACAGAAATGGACTTGAATATTAATGAAATATTCCCCCGTTAACTCAAAAAAAAAAAGTATAAATCTTGGACTGGTATGTGGATCGACGAACATGTGAGGATGCTTGATACTTTATTCTTTTGATGCTCGAGAGGAGACCTGGAAACGTGCTTCATACTGGAGATTTTCAAAGCTACTGTTCTGAGTTATTATTTAATCTAAATGTATTATCTTAATTGGAACAATTATGGGGACAAAATACATTAGAAAAAGACTAGAATCGCAACCCAGAGCCCAGTATTTGGCAAAATAGACAGTCCTGCGAGAGAGAAAAGGGAGAGAGAGAGAGAGAGAGAGAGTCATGGATACGGTGACATTAGAAAGAGAGAGATTAGAGATGGCGCGGGGAGGAGGCAAGGAAGCTGAGTTAGATGGAGAAATAATGGAGCAGAGAATACTGGAAGCAGCCATGAAAGGAGATACAAGCGTCTTTGTCGATGGCAATTGGTGCCACAACTACTTGATCCACCTCGCTGTTGAGCACGGGCAGTTGAACTTCGTAAAGGAAGCCCTCATGAGGTTCCCCGCGCTCCTTTCTGTGAAGAACTCTAATGACGACACTCCCCTTCACATTGCCTCACGGATACATAATCATCCCGAGATTCTCAGCTTTCTCATTTCACATTTCCGAAACAACAATGTCGATGATGATGGCTGGTTATTGACCACGAACACGGAGGGCAACACGCCTTTCCATGCCGCCCTCACTAGCCGGAACGTCGAAGCCGCAGCTACTTTCCTCCGCCACTGCACCCAACAGCAGTTACAAACCCTCTTCGCCATTTCCAATCGCCATGGCCACAATGTTCTCCATCTTTTAGCTCGATATTGCCCAGGTGAAACTTTAAACTAATTCCTTTTCTGTATCCTCCTCTTGTAATTTTCATCGGCTTGATTAAACAGATCGAGCTGGATTATTTTTACTACTCTTTGATTATATCTTTAATCAGCCTCATCAAGAATTGGACAGATTTTTCCATTACTGTAACATACACTGTAGATTTCCATTTTGTACAATTCAAAATGTTATATTTTCAAATTATGGCACCAGATTTTGACTCTAAGGACTTTGTTTACTGCTTGCAGCTAATGATCTCTTTGATGAGGTGGACGACATAAAAGCACTCTACAGAGACATTTTCATGTGTTCAGATGATCTTAGAACGAAACAGGATGAAGATGGAAACACGCCATTGCATTTAGCAATCAAAAACAGAAAATTTAAAGCCGTGAAACTCCTTCTACAAAGATGTCTCGATTCGGAACCAAGACAGGAATTGAGTATCAAAAACAATGAGGGCGACTCTGTTTTTGATTTGCTAGCATCACAAGTACATATGACTGACATGGTAAGTACCCAATATGCATATTTTATGTTTATATTCTAGTAGTATTTGCAAAATCCCTATTTTTATCTCAATCAATGTGGTAACAGTCTTACGTACATGTTATATGGAAGGAAAACGGTGGAACTTAACAAAACCATGAATCTATTGTATGATTATATAATAGGGAGAGACAGAGAGGATGGGGTGTTTGTCTTTCTGGGTTTCATGGGTGTAACGGGGTTGAGGGAGTTTTTTAAATAAGAATAAATGCGGATTATTCAATTGGTTCTAGGAACGATTCCGATTGGACTCAGGATTGGGTGGGTTGCTACGAGGGATGGGGGGGTGAGATGGAGAAAGTATGGGGGTAATTGTCCAGGTAATAAAAAGGAGTGAGATTAGAGAGATAAGGGTATACTTTATCAGGATCTATTTTTGAACAGGTATATGTATCCATGGACAAATAATAGATGGGTCCAATAATTAATTCTTTTAGAAAATTATTGTGTGCTCAGCCGCCACATATTATGCAACTTAAAGAGATGATGATGCGGGGGCAAAGGCTGGTGAAAGAACGAGCCCATCTCAAAAGGAAGATGGATGATCGCCTCTACAAGGCTGCAATCGAAATGGACTGTAACGTGTTTACTGAAGTAAGAAGAAGAGATGGTGACGATCTAGAACGTGCTTGGATCCTTGGTCATGATCAGGATGCCTATTTCCTTGCTCAAACACCGAATGGAAGCAACATAGTTCACATAACACTTCAACAAGGTAAAGAGGAAGGGGCAAAATTTGTCGAAGAAGCTCTGAATCGCTTTCCATCCCTTGTCCTTCAAACAGACTCTAACGGAGACACACCTCTTCACCTTGCTGCTAAGAGGTACACTCCTGTTTCAGAAGCCTTTTTGTTGGGCTTTGTGGATGCTTACCAAAACACGTCCAGACAGCACCAGCGAGGAGTAATTGCTCAGCCATGGAAGGCAAAAAATTCCAAGGGAAACATGCCTATTCATGAGGCGGTGCGCTTCAATAACGCCTATGCCACTCTTGCCTTGATGGAGATAGATCATTTTGGGGCTTCTTATCTCAATGATTCAGGCGAGACCCCACTCCATCTTTATGCTAGATTTGGCTTTTTCCTGGTGAGTTCCATCATGATTCTTCTTAAGCGCAATCATATATCCTACATATCGCAATAGTTGACCCTCATTTGACTTTGACATGGTCCAAATTCACCTGTAAATTTATATGGTACATTTTTACATCAGATCAATAAACACAAATTTCAACTTCTTGAAAGTCCAACAGAATCCTACCAATTTTGTTTCATTTAAGGACAAAGGATGTGAATGCAGTTGAGGAAGATGGTTATCAAGTATTTGATACATTGATCACCAAGGATCAACATGCTGCATATACACGCGATGGGGATGGGCTAACACCTTTGTTGAGGGCAGCAAAATGTGGGCGTTTTCGAACTATGTTGGGTATACTTAAGCATTGCCCTCAATCGGCATACATCCAAGATCTCCATGGAAGGACATTTCTGCACCTCCTTCACTTAACAGGTGGAGATGTCGACGAGCATTCCGCTGATCAATTATTTAAGCAGATGGGAGAGAACTTGTTTAAAATTCCTGAAGCAGATGCTCAAAGATTGGTTCTCGACTATGAAGGCAACACCCCATTACACTATGCCATAAAGACTGAGAACTCAATTACAGCAGAAATATTAACACGGAGATGTCTACAGACAAAGGACCAACCTGAATTGATGTGGGTGAACAACAAGGACCACACTGTCCTAAAGTTACTTGCATCACATGAGGTTGCCACCGAGGTACGTTTCTCTCTTTCTCTCTATATATATATATGGTTATGGATCAAATGAGAAGTGTTGGCTAACATAAAATGCATCAGGTGGTGGACCTAATCCGAAGCACGCATCGAAATGTGATGTACTCAGCTAGGAGCAGTTATGGTGTCCGTAAGAAAGATATAAAGGATTCAGCGGGGTCTCTCTCAGTGATTGCTGGTTTGCTTGCAACCATAACTTTTGCAGCAGCCTTTCAAGTACCCGGTGGATTCAATAGTGAGAGCGGCTCCCCTGTCTTGTTGAAAATGTTGGCATTCCAGATTTTCTTGATGTCGGATCCCTTTGCTATGTGTAGCTCTATGGTTGTACTTTTCTCGCTCCTCTGGGTCATGGGCTCCGGAAAAACGTTCGACTCCTTTGTGCTGTTAGATATCTCTTTTATACTCCTCCAGTCGTCGTTCTATGCAACTGTGGTGGCGTTCATGACAGGTGTGTACGTGGCTACTGCCAGCAAAACTCTTTGGCTGGCTACCTTCATCTGTGTACTCTGCTCTGCGATTTTGTTGATCAGTTGGAGAAGTTCTATTTTGTTTATTAGTAAAAACATTAGGCTACTAATTGATATGATTCTTACAGTTAAAGGTTGCTCGTTTAGGACATATACCCAGCATCACAAGTCACTTAGTACACAATAAATATGATTCATGCATGTATTCTTGAGGTTGTTCATGTATTTTCACTCAAACTTTAGGAATCGGGCTATATTGCATGATAAAAATCTTTGTAATCGAGAAAGTTAGGTGTAATTCTCTTGTGTAAGTGACAACATTATTAATGAGTTGTGTGAGCAATTTTAGGGGATAAATTGTCAACGAATTACTGAAGGATCCTTTCTGTTATCATGTTATAACTTAGTAGAGTTGTTAGGAAATTGACATAACTAATTTGCAGCTCAAACAAATCAAATAGGATGTGGAGATATAAAAAAGTTAAAAGGCAAGAACAATAGTTAAATTAATAAACAAAAAAAACATATATTTATGTGGAAAATCAAATTGGTAAAAATACGGACGGTGAAGAGTAAAATATCAACTAATATAATGAGTGAGTATAAGGTATGACCTTTAAAGCAATGGATTTTAGAAGATCTTAGTAAAAAGAAAAACTCTCTAATACTCTCAACGAGGTATGTGAAATAGAAAGAAGGAATTAACTGTTGTACGACGAGTTAATTGAGTTGAAACAACAACTTAATATAAGTATGACCCTAATACAACTCTCATAGGTGAATGAATACTAGCTTGTTAGGTTAAAAATAACCTAAATAAAATAATCCCACAACTGTGACATGAAAGAGACAGAAAACGCCAAAGACTGGCCTCGCATGGTTGCGCCACTGTGCGACATCGGGCCATAGTCCCTTTTGTTGTTTGGATTTTCGACTACCATAGAGTACGAGCCTTGTTGTGAGAAATCTATGGGCTTGAGTCGAGCAATGCTTTGTGTTATTGATGTGAGAAACTCTTTTTACAAAGATGTCTTGATTTAGAACCAAGGCATGAATTAAGAGCATCCACAATAAAAAGGGGTTCACTTTAATATCACTTGTTGCACAACATCAAATATATCAATAAACAAATAAAAGTACAATTGGTATCCAAAAAGGCATCAAATTTCACAATAAAAAGAACAATTTTTATATTTAATTTTTCGTCTTTTCACCTTCTCTCTCTTTCACTCAATTTGATCAAGTCTAACTTTTAGTATCACTTTACTTTTCTACAATTAAAAAACATCTCACATACTATCCTTATAATTGATTAGATCAAAATAAAACCTTATTATGAAATAGTCTGAGTATCAAAAACAAGGAGGGGATGGGGAAGACTGACATTGACATAGAGAGTCGGGCTACTTGTCTGGCTAATAAACAGATGACTGGGATAGGGAGAGGGAGAGAGAGAAGGAAAGAGAGAAATAATGGGGTGTGTTTTTAAAATTCAAAACAATTTTAGTTGTATATTAATAAATAGTTTATTAATTTTATATTTATTAATTATTTTTATTTTTTACAATAATTTTTATTATTTTAATAAAATATTACGATATTATTCTTTTAAAAAATTTTGTGACAAATTTTATATTTATGAGATATTCTTTATATGACGTATAATTAAATAGCATGACGCCCTCTAGATCTGATATCCTTAACTTTTAAATTATTAAAGTTGACGATGGATCTCCTTTGACGATAGAAAAAAAAGTATGGGAGAAATAAACACCCCTTTGCAAATGCAGCCCAATTAAAGTAAGGCATAATAAATACTCAATTTCCTCATAGAAAAGGAGGGTCAATATCCGGGCATGATAAGGCCGAAGAAAACTAGGAACCCCATAGCCATGGCTTAGAAACTCTTTAGACTTTTGAAGATTCTTATTACAATTTCTCTTCGTTTTCTTCGTATTATCCCTAAGTACGGTGATGATGACGAGCCGATTCATGACACCTCGGAGAGTTCCAACAGGTATATATGCTTGTTAAACTTATGTTTGACATAAACATGCAATTGTCTGACTTATACCATAGAGAATTATTATTCGTCCGGTTAGTAATTGATGATGTTTCCGTATGTATTTCAGGGTCAGAAGCGAGTATAATCCGTGGAGGAAAAGTAGACATGAAAGTCATCTGCAGGAGTGGGAGAGGATAATAGCCGATTAGGAGTCGATGTAGTTGCGATCGTGGATGTTAGCTCGAGCATGATGGGCAGTAAGAGCCGAGGATATTTGAAAAGTGTCATGGAGTTCTTCATTAGGAAACTTGACCCAACTGATCGTCTGTCAGTTGTCAGATTCTCCAACGGCACACAAAGGCTGTGCCCCCTGCGCTGTATGACTGAAGATGCTAAAGCCGATATTGAAAGCCTGATCAAGTGTTTAGAGGTGGGTATAGAAGGTGGTGCGAACCTTGCTGCTGGCCTTGGAGAAGCTCTACAAGTGCTCAAAGATCGCAGTTATTTCGAAGGGTGGAAATCTGCCTTGATGATTTTATCCTGTAGTGAAGCAACTTACGATACTGCTCAGGTTTCATTAGGTGATGTACCAGTACATGCGTTTGCAATTGGCAGTGACTTTGCACATGATGTATGGAAATTCTAACACTGACATCTTTAACATGTTCATGAGTTAGTCCACCTATTATCAATTGATTATGGCTGGAACTTTACCGAATTTATATATAAGTAAATGGTACTAATAGTTATGTTGTCTGACTGCAGGTGCTCAAACAAATTGCGAGCAGGAGTAACGGAGGAACATTCTCAATTCTAGATTTTGAAAAAACAGATTCGATGAGCAACTTAAGCCATATGTTTTCCCTATGTTTGGCTAGACTTCTCACTGTGGTCGTTCAAGATTTGAAGCTAACTGTTACTCCACTTAAAGACAAGTACAAGAGCGAAAATGAATTTGAGGACGTAGAAACCCAATCGACAATCAAGCAGGTGGATGCCAAGTATTATCCACAAAGCAAATCGAACGTTACAGGCTCTATTACCGTTTCACTTGGCCGTCCGTATCGTCAAGAGAGACGAGAAGTCTCGGTGAAACTGCTACTTCCTGGGGTTGATGCAGAGGTGAAAAATAAAGCTCTTCAACTTACATTCTCCTACTGTAACAACCCGACCCTAAATCACATTATTTATTTTAAAATCACATTATTTATTTTCTTAATTACACTATTTATATAATTGAGCGCGTGCACTTCAATTCGATATCTTATATTTAAACTATTTTTATCCGTATGTTATGCGGCTAAGGCGACGAAGTGGCCCCGATAAAAATCTCATAATAAGATTATAATTTGTGAACATCATTATTAAAATAAAATTAAAAGTAACAATAAAAGAAAACAAAACAAGTAAATAAAGAAATAAATCAAAATAATAAAATGACGAAATTAGATTTTTCTAAAGAAAAATCCAGAGAAAGAATTCTCCGGAACGTTAAACAGAGCTAAAATATATTCAGGCTTATTCTCTCTCTCTCCCGTGCTCCTTCGTGCTTCCCTTTCCCCTGCTCCCTGTTTCTCTCCTTCATCCCCTCTCGCCTCTCGCTCTGCTGTGCTGCCTCTCGGTCCGGCCACCGGACGCCACCAACGCCGGCCGAGGCCGGCGCTAGGCGCCGCGGGCAGGCGCCCTCTCACACTCTCGCGCGATGGCTCTCTCTCTCCTCGCGTGCTCTGTTTCCCTCTTCGCCTCCATCTCGCTACTCTGGTCTCAGCCACCAACGCCGAGCCAGGAGCCGGCGCCGGCGTCGCCGGGAAGATGCCCAGCGTCTCTCTTCCGCCTCTGCCTCTGTCTCTCGGTCGTGCTCTTGCTCTCGCTCTATTTCCGCGTTGCCCTGTCCCCGCTTCCTGCGACCCCTCGGCGGCCAACCGCCGCAGCCCCGACGCCGAGGCTCGTCGTCGGCCGCTCCCAGCGAGTCGCCATAGCGCAGCCGCACACCCAATCCCCTCCTTCCTCTTCGTGAATTCGAAGGTAAAACCCTAAACCCTAAATTATCAAGTTCATTGGTTATTTGAGCAATTATAACTGTAAATTGAAGCATAATTAGAAATATATTTGTGGAGTGAATTCAAAGCTTAAATTGGGAAAATTCGAATTGGTGTGAATAAGCGAGTTGTAGCGGTTTGATGGTCCGATTGTGTATGAATGTAAATGAATGTGATTTCCTTGGGGAGACTGTGAATCGGTGAATGAGTTTAGGGGATGTTCTATTGTAGAATTTAGCAAGTGGATGGAATTGTTACATTTTGGTTATATTGAGAAAATGACGAGGAATGCATGCGTAAAACTTGAAATTCGGTAATGTGCGGGTGTGGGAAATAACTAAGTATTAAGCATGCCTAATTGTAGTTGTGAATGTGAAGTTGTCGAGAAAACAATGCTTGTGACCTTAAAATGGTGCATGCATGAGTTTGAGCAATTTAGTAGATTATGGAACCTTCCTATAGAGAGGCGTTTGACTGGACTAATTAATTACTTAACCAGGGGTTGAATGCAATGAAGGGAGAGAGAATAAACTAGGAATAAGTGTTTGTTAGGTATATTTATATATATATATATATATACCATTTTCAATCCAAAGCCGCTAACAAACTGAATTACACCAAAATCATTGAGAATCTAATTAGCTTAATCAACTTCTTTAATTAATATAAATTATATTCAATAAACGCGAGTAAAACTAAGTAATACAAACATAAGTTTAATCGATCTTCATACGAATATAGAAAATGAAATAAGTTGTTAAAGCTTATACAAACTCAAGCATTAAAACTCAAGAAAACGTCATTAACCTTAGAAATCTATTTTAAACGAAGCGAGGCCACTTACGTTGCCGAGCAGTCGCTGACTTAAATTTCTGCAAAAGGGGAGAAACAAATATTCTCAATTCGAGTACGTTCATTGCCTGTACCTTTCGAAAACTCACATGTTTCATCAAATCTTAACGTTTCTCATATATGCAATTAATAATGAATCATTTACAAGGCAAGTTTTGCCACCTAATTAAGTGGTCCCCGCCCAATTATCAATTACCAAGGGCTTAGGCCCGCCAATTATACCGCGCGGCGTCAACTCGGGTTATCGATCGGCCCGGGGTGACACTGTTCAACGATCGTATCAATTACCAAGGGGTTCCACTTCCGGATAATAACCGGCAAGCAATTTTACTTATATTCTCTCCCCGATTTCAAACTAAAATGAATTGAAATGCGCGCGCTCAATCAAAATTTTCTTCAAGTTATTTTACGAGTGCGGGAATGTTCGTGTCGAGTTTTCGACTCACTCTTTCAAATATTTTACTATTTTTGTTTTAGGAAGAAGCATTGGTGAACAATCAACCATTTACTAAGTCCGACGAAGGCAAACCCTAGCCAGCCACGTGGCATTCGCAAATCTGAAGGGACATAGACGCTCACAGGTGATTTTACCCTCAACCGGGGTTTAGGTATGACCTTGGGAATTATTATACGTTGTATATTATTCGTGGATTAGACAAAAGTCTAGGTTGTATAAATATTATGTTGCTAAATCGATAAGCTGTATTTTGGGATGATTTAGCTACGTGGGTAGTAAGTAGTTACTCTTAACAGGATCATTGGGAATGTAACAGTGGATGCACAAATTGTAGTTCGTTTTATTTCAATTATTTAGCCTTGTCCTATTTTTAGGACGGCGGTAACGCCTTCAATCGTTACCTTCCGCTGCGACCATACGTAATTGTCCCTAATGAGGGGATTATTAAGTAATGGTGATTGGGAGCGTTACACCTACAGGTAAGCTGAGCTAACATTTTGAACTTTAGATCTGAATTCCGATTTCATATTTGTATCCGCGTTTTGCTTTTTTGGCGGGTTGGGTTGGGGGGAAGCTGGGAAAAAGGAGAAATAGTGCTTGGAGGCTTTCGGGTGTTGTTAGCAGCAAATGATTCCTGTGGGTATAATGGTTATGACTTATGAGCAAACCAGAAAGGCAGGGGAAGCAGAGGACCGGGTAGATGAAGGAGAGAGAAAACTAGATGGGTGTGAGAAAACAGAAGACCGGGCATTTTAGGCATTAGAAAGTCTATCTCATTTTCCAAACGATTTGTATATTTGACAGCAATGGAGAGGAGCCATACCCATACGATGCTGTTCCTCTTGTTATCAAAGTAATGCGTACAAGGAAAATCCTAATCCAATGGAGGGAGGAGATGATGAGCGAGAATTACTTCAAACGTCTTCTGTTTCGTTTCGTTGATCTCCTACATCTGGATAAGGCGACTGCACCTCCTACACCTGCCACGCTTGCTCGCAATACCGGCGATGCTGTTAAAGCCTTCATTGCCAACAAGGACAAGTTCAAATCCATCCATAACATCAACAAAAATGCCAACAACATCGACCAAAATGCCAACAATTACTTCATCCACGACATACATAAAAAACAACTTGAAGGGAAAATGGTTTCGTTAAAAAATAATTTTAACTCATATTTTCTGTCTTTTTAGGAAAGAAAATATATGAATTGTATTTGTAAATTTCAGATTTATTTATAATTTATAATTGCCAAAGTACCCTATTTTTAACGGATAAGAATCACATACGCAATGTGAAGCAGGAAGAAATATTAAATTTCGTACCATTATTACAAATTCTTCTCTTCGGTAAGCACTCCATTTAGATATGCTTTTTAAGACTTTGGATGACTAATTACTAATTTATTTTATACAAACTTGCAAAATATTTTATTAGGACTAGTAACGCGTATTTAAGGCTGACTTCCGTAGAAATCACCTTTAAACTTTTTTTCCTGATAATACCTCTAATTATTAGTTATCTTACCATGCATGCATTTAGAAATCGCTATAATTAAAACAGTTTATTTTTCTTTTAGGATACATTCATGTGGCGTTTGGTTGAATATATGCAATAGAAGTGTAATGTAATTAGGTATGTGATATAATGAGACAATAATTACATTGTCATATTTATTATATAAAAAGTGTGATGTAATCATAAAGGTAAAAAATAGTAATTAAATAAGCGTAGTGGAAATTTATATTTGAACTTTTTTAATCTCTTTATCATATAATCAAGTTTTGAAATTTTTTTATTGATAAAAATACTAACTGAATTGTTTTAATGACGATAAATGTTTGTCAAATTAAGATAAAGGATAACAAGTGAAAGAATTTTGATATCAAAATTTAAATTTAAATTTAAACTTTTATATTTTTAATTGAATGGTCAAATTTCAAATCCAAATTATTGAAGTTGAATTCCTCTCTTAATGACCAACCGATCATATCATACATTAAGATAATATAAAAAAGAAAATCAATTTTTTTCTCAAATGGATAAGTTTTTGTTTGTGAATAATGAGAGAAAAAAGGGATACGGAATAGAGAGAGAGAGAAAGAAAATTATTGCAAATGTCTTGAAATTTGACCACAAGGATGGATGTAATCATGATTGTTTAGTAAATGTCTAAGTAATTGCAATTGCATAGGTGGAGGTTAATGTGATTACAATGTAATTTTAATTACATTAAAAATTGTAACCAAATATAGTAATATAATAACCATTACCAATTTAATTATATTATCACTTTAATTACATACAACCAAACATGTCATTATTGTTAATCACAATTTTTTTTGTGCAACCGTTTTATACAAGAGTTATTGTTAGACACACTTTTTAAGGATGACTTGTTAGAGGTTTTGACAAAACTAACGAGTAATATATTTTAGAGTGACTTTAACTTAAGGGTGACTAATAGTTCAGCTAGTAGTGACTTTTATCACAATCACCTAAAAATCAACTATTAATCACCCCAACTAATATTAAAAGTCACTATACAAACATTTATCTCATGATATATCTAACATGAGACAGTCTCACGGAAGACGTACTAATTATAAACTTATTATTGTTCTTGCAACAAAAATGAGAAATCAAGAGCCAAATTTATACAAGCATCCAAAACAAAAAACATTTAACTACCTCATCCAGGCTATATTACATAGAAAATCTTTTATTTTATTTAAATATCCAAATTTAAGATCCTCGATAGATGGAGGTGAAGGGAAAGAAAAAATTTTTTTAATTAAATAGACACAAATCCATAAATTGAATCTCACTTTGGCAATTCTCTAACTACTCCTACACCAAGTTGCTCCAAGCTGAGGAGCACCTCTGCGACCCCAACTCCCCTACCTCCCCACTTTAAAATATGTGGGCACAACTCCAACCCACCTACTACCATTAACAATAGTCCCAACTACTACCATTAACAATAGTCTTAACATGCATATTTCTTTAAGTTGACGACCTTGACTTCCTCGTTGAACTTGCGAGATTAGGTATAGACCGCATCATTATTTAGGCGCGAGTTAGATTAAGCAAAAATTAGCAACTCCATAACTCGCATTTGAAAGAGTCTTTTGAGAGAGCTAACTGGTAGTCTTTGGCATCATGCCTACGTATAATGATGACGAGGAGCCGATCTATAAAGATGAACTAGAGAGCTCAGGTATGTGCATTATGTACTATATATCCGGTGTATATTACTCATTGAACGTGCAAGATGTACAGAAAAAGTAGACTTGAGATTCAACTATGAGTGCTTTATGTGGGTGGAGCTGACGGGATCGCCAAGATGTGGGGAAGATAACAGACAAGTACCCGGAGTGGACGTTGTGGTTATCTTGGACATTAGCGCTACTATGCCTGGTTATGAGAGGCGAAGATATCTACAGAAAGCCGCCATGCAATTCTTCATCAGTAAATTAAGGCCTATTGATCGTTTGTCAGTTGTTGTATTCTTAACTAATGCAGAGAGGCTGTGCCCATTGCGCTTGATGATAACCGAAGATCCACAAGTGGAATATTTGCCACATTTAATAATGAAAGACGCAAAAGAGGATGTTGAACTGCTGGTGAACTACTATATAGGAGCCCGGGCTGATACGCCCAGAGACACAGCTGCTTGTCTGAGGGAGGCCTTGCAAGTGCTCAATGATCGCACTCACTCGGAAGGATGTAAACCTGCCATCATTCTTTTATCTGGTAGCGATGCAGCAGAAGATGCTGTTGAGGTTCCAATGGGCGATGTGTCCTTACATGTCCTCGCCCTTGGTGGTGACTTCACACCGCATGTACGTAAAAGCAAACATGCCCTCTTCCTTAATTAAATCATATATGTGCTAAGTGCTCTCTCTTTATTGCTTAATTACTCCTGTTTCACAATATTCATTTTGCATACATAATGTTAAGTAAAAATTTTGATTGCAGACATTATATCAGAAGAAAGATAGATCGAGGAACAAGTACTTGTAATGGGCCGAGTAGTTTATACTGACTGGTTATGTGGTCTTGTAGGTGCTCAAAGAAATTGCAAGCAAGAGTAATGGAGGAACATTCTCGGTTCTATATTTACAAAAGGAAGCTCATTATGACTCCATAAACAACTTGAGGTCTGCATTTTCTCAATGTTTAGCTCACCTTTTCACAGTTGCCGTTCAAGACTTGAAGCTAATCCTCACTCCCCTATGGTTAAGTTGGACCAAGGACAAATTCAAAATGATCAAGGGAAAAGTCATTTAAAGGTAGAAACCACGTTAACAATGGAGATAGTAGGAAGAAGATTGTTCCATCAAATCTGGTCTGATTCTGTACCAGGCTCTATAACTCTCTCACTCGGAGATCTATATTGTCAAGAGACCCGTAAGTTCTTCGTTGGACTTCATCTCCCATGGTATGATCATGACAGACGTAGTGGCACCGAGGACTGAATTTTGGACAGAGCTGTCGGACAATTTGAATGATGACAAGTCGGAGGACAACGAGGACGAGATTTATTTAGCTGAACTACTTATATATCAAAATTTTTACTGCAAGAAGACAGTTGAGGAGACTTACGATGAGTCGGAACCTGCTGTTCTCCAAATCACTTACTCCTACAGGTAAATCCTAGACTGTACAGGTGCTTAGTAAATTAAGCCTAGTCATTTGCTTTCTATTTCTGCAGTTATCATGAGAATGATTTTTTCATCAACACAAGACACTTAGAAGTGTCTTAGTTTGATACAAGCCATTTATCGATTATTTTGCTTGCTACAATTATATATACATGTAAGTGTATCCTTTTGTATGTTCGACAGTGGATGCTTGGAACCATGCAATACTCCTCCATCGGTCATCCCTATTAAGCTACAGACTGGAGAAATACCTGTGACCGCACCTCCTATACCCTCCGGACGTTTACGCAGAGCTCAGAAAGAGAAGGAGATTGCTGAAGCCCACAAGGGCAAATTTAAATCTATACACAGCATAGACAACCATGCCACAATTTCCCAGCAAACTCCGGGGATGGGGAGTAGCAACCCCGTTTCGAGGCCGTCAGGGACCACGGAATGAATTGATATTCCCAGTTTTGCCAAACACAAGCTAGCCAGATGATAACTTGAATGAATTGAAGATGCTATTATCCATATTGTTGTCCATCAATGTTTCTGCCATTAATGTCAGTTTTACTTGTTAGTTGACTGATTCAAAATAATACTGCCATACTTTTAGGAGTTCATGTTTCCTGCTTTTAAGTCATAGGATTCTTAATTTGTCGAGATTTAAGATGTGTCTTGCTACCAGATATGTATCATCAACTTAGCTTATACATGCTAACGGAATCATGATCTTAATATTCTATTTTTCTGTTTGGATATTATATATAGCTGCTCTAGTGCTTATATAAACAGCATTGATGTACTTATTTTTATACAATCAAAAGAAAGCCTATGCTTTACGGACATTTGTGGTATAAGAGCAAGTGAGAGAAAGAGGAAGGCACATGGAGCCTTTCCTTTCTTTCTTTTATCACATCTAGGTTTAAGTTTTTGGGAACCAAAAAGTAAAGTAAGTGAGACAAGGGCTTAAACAAAGAGAGACAAACCCACCAAAAATTGAGACAAACTTCTCTCAAAAAAAAAAAAAAAATAGCTATATGAAAAATTTTCTTTATAGTAAAAAAAAAAAAAAAGAAATGGGAAAGTTTGTGAAGTTTCCACCTGCTCTATTTGCTTCATCGAAGCGTTTTCTATGCTCTATCACTTTCTAGTGATTAGTGTCTGCTCTTTTGAATGATTAAAATAGGTGTGGTTTAGGGTAAAAGTGGATGAGTGTGGTTAAGTGTTGATTTTTATCAGAAAGTGTAATTGAGAGTTATCGAGAGTAGTTGAGTAGTATTGATTTTTATAATTTCAAAGAGTTGTGAGAGTAGTTAAGTGTGAGTGAAAAGTGGATGAAAGTGGTTGAGTTTGTTTAAATAATATTTTTCTTAATAAGTGTGGTTGAGTGTTGATTTTTGTTTTCACTAAAAATATAGTTGAGTGCGGATGAATGTAGATTTTTTCTGTTAACCACTTCAAATTTTCTACTAACCATCCAAAATAACATGTCTTAAATGAATTAGGTAACTCAAAAACAAAATGTTAATGGTTTGTTTGGCTACCTCTTTATTACCATTATACTAACTTGTACATTTTATACCACTATTATAAATTCATAGGTAAAGCTACGCCCTTTAGTTATGCTTTTCTAAAAGACTTCGGATAACTAATTACTCGTTTATTTTAGTGAGATGATATGTGTTATATAATCATGCATTAAATTGAAAAAGAATGTTATGATTGAATAATAAAATTGTATTAAATTTATAAATTGTGTAAAATTATCTTTTTATTCATAATTTTTTATATTTATAAAATTATGAACGTGACATAAGGGTTGATCTTATTAGAGTATTATTTAATACTCATTGGTGTAACCAATGAATATTAAAAGTTAATATTCGTAAATAATCATAATTGTTAAAAAATAATAATTTAATTACAATTATAAAATATATTAATATAGATTAAAACAAGATATTTATAGAGTGTCTTGATATAAGACACATATTTTTGTCATGAATTATACTTGAGTTTGTTTAATTGCTTGTTTCTCTCCTTTTTTTCATTAATTTTCGTCATTTTTAATAAAATCTTGGGGCAGCTTAGTCTTTTAGCACAATTTTTGTCATAAATTTTGTGTTTCTTACTATTACCTCATAACTTTAAAATAACAAGCATTTTTAAATGGAAGGAGTATTATCCCCGACACAGTCCCTTTCCCAACCCCTTACTTTTTCTTTCTCCTATCTCTGTCTTTGTCAGCGCAACTCCACCAGATTGCTCCAAGCTACGGACCACCTTTCTACC
This sequence comes from Talinum fruticosum, assembly GCA_021018815.1. NCBI lineage: Eukaryota > Viridiplantae > Streptophyta > Magnoliopsida > Caryophyllales > Talinaceae > Talinum > Talinum fruticosum. Next base: position 1,299,543 of record JAITYX010000106.1, read on the forward strand.
CCAGCTACTACCATTAACAATAGTCTTAACTGCCTCCTAAAATATTGTGAATTCTAATGAAATCTTAGGGTGTGTTTGTTTGAGTGGAAAATATTTTCTCGGAAAATTATCATTCTATTTTCCGGCTTTTGGTAGCATAAGTGGTGGATAAATATTTTCTAGGGAAAATAATTTCCCTCGATCAATGGAAAATAAATTTCCTTTTATGAGGAAGGAAGTTAATGTTCCTCTACCTCAATCAAGGGAAAATAAAGTCTTATTAATGGGAGTTCAAGTTCTAAACTTTTCTTGCTTTGCCACCTTCATTTTCTTTTTTCAACTTTTGTCCTTGTCTTTTTCCCTTTTTTGTTGTAAAGTTCATAGATGAAAAGTTTTTTATAATTTCTGTTATTTTATACATAGAAAAGTTTGATTATAGGGAGATGTACAAACTTATCAAATTTAGGTGCTTAACATATATATATATATATATATATATATATATATATATATTAGGTTTTGAAGTTGAATTAGTTATTTACTTTTTCTTTTCATATTTATTGGGTTTTTATGGTTAGTTTTTGTATTTAAGTAACTATTTTAGAAAATTATTGTTCTTCTACCAAACAAAGGAAAATGTGGGTGGGAAATGGTTTTCCTTGGAAATTTATTTTCCCATGAAAAATATTTTCTTGGGAAAATATTTTCCCTTCAACCAAACGCAACCTGTTATAATTTTGTTTTTAATTCTCTAAAAGCTCTATTCTTCTTTTTTTGTTCAACTATATGTTAACATGTGATCTAGAAGTACTATATGCATTGTATTAAAGGGACTACAATCGCTAAGAAAACTCATACAACTGTTACTACACTATTTGTGGATGAACACAATTGCACGGAATTGAAGAGGAATCACAATGACATGACATGCATATTTCTTTAAGTTGACGAGGTAGACTTCATCATTGAACTTGGGGAGATTAGGTAGACCGCATCAGTATTTATCCGTGAGTAAGATTAAGCAAAGTTACAACTCAATCTATAGAAATCAACAGCACACATTTGAAGAGTCCTACTTGAGATCTAACTGGCAGTCTTTGACATCATGCCTACATATAATGATGATGAGGAGCCGATTTATGAAGATGAATTAGAGATCTCAGGTACGTGCATTTTGCAAATAAAGATTACTCTATATATATGTGTGTGTGTGTATTCGAAGGATCATTACTTGTTAAATTAATGTTCTGATTTTGGAATGGTGCACGATGTAAGCCATGGAGAAAAATTAGATATGAGAATCGAGCTCGTTCACTATTGTCCCCCATATGAATTCTGGGTGGAGCTTATGGGATCGCCAAGATGTGGGGAAGAGAATAGACGACTAGGAGTGGATGTTGTGCTCATCTTTGATATTAGCGCCACTATGCCGGGTCATGAGAAGCGAAGATATCTACAGAAAACAGCCATGCAGTTCTTCATCAGTAGACTCAGGGGTATTGATCGTTTCAGTTGTTGTATTCTTGACTGATGCAGAGAGGCTGTACCCATTGCGCCTAATGCACACCGAAGACGCTAAAGAGGATGTTGAAATGCTGGTGAACTGCTGTACAAAAGCCCTGGCCAATACCCCAACAGACATAGCTGCTTGTCTGAGGAAGGCCTTGCAAGTGCTCGATGATCGTACGTACTCGGAAGGACGTAAGCCTGCCATCATGCTTTTATCCGGCAGTGATACAACAGAAGATGCTGTCAAGGGTCCAATGGGTGATGTACCCTTACATATACTCGCCCTTGGTGGTGACTTCACGCCGCATGTACGTGAAAAACTAACATCCTCTCTTTATTAATTAATTACTCTTTGTGTTTCATAAATATTCATTTTACATATATAATGTTAGTAAATAAAAACTTTATTTTGAGACATCATATCAGAAGAAAGATAGATCGAGTGACAAGTAATTTGTAATGTAGGGAGTAATTTATACTCGATGGTAATGTGGTGTTGCAGGTGCTCAAAGAAATTGCAAGCAAAAGTAGTGGCAGAACATTCTCGGTTCTTCATTTACAAGAGGAAGGCCAGCATTACTCCATAAACAACTTGAGGTCTGCATTTTCCCAATGTTTAGCTCAACTTTTTGACAGTTGCCGTTCAAGACTTGAAGCTAATCCTCACTCCGCCCATCGTTAAGTTAGACCAAGTAGAAACCAAAAATGATCGAGGTAAAACAGATTGTGATGTGATGGAGATAGTAGGAAGACCATTCCATCAAACCTGCTCTGATTCTACCCCGGATCTATAACTTTCTCGGTGATCTATATTGCCAAGAGACCCGTATGTTCTTAGTCACACTTCATCTTCCGCTGTACAATCGTGACAAACCTAGTTGTGCCGACGATTCTGGATTTTGGAGAAAGTTGTCAGGTAATTTGGAAGAGTTTTTAGCCAAAAGACGAACATATAAAAATTTTTTCGACGATTGGAAACACAAGAAGACTTATGATGAGTCGGACCCTACTGCTCTCCGAGTTACTTACTCGTACAGGTACGTACTAATTACCTGACAATTTGGAAGAGTTTATAGAACTGGTGCTTAGTAAATTAAGCCTTGTCATTTGCTTCCTATTTTTACAGATAATTTTGAAGTCAAGATAGGATACTTACTAGTGCCTTAGCTTGTTGCAAGACATTTTATCGATCATTTTTCTTCCTACAATTATGTGTTTATATATGTAAGCGTATCCTTTTGCATGTTTGACAGTGGGTGCTTGGAACCATGCTATACGCCTCCATCTGTGATTCATATCAAGTTACCCACCAGAGAAACACCTGTGAGCGCACCTCATATACCCTCCGAGCATTTACTCAGAGTTCAGAAAGAGAATGAGATTACAGAAGCCCACAAGGGAAAATTTAAATCTACACACTTACACAGCATAGACGACAAGCACGCCACAACTTCCCAGCAAACTCCGGGGATGGGTAGTAGGGATTTCGTTTCGAGGCCGTCAGGGGCCACGAAATGAATTGATATTCCCGTCCACGCCAAACACAAGCTAGCTTTGAATGAATTGAAGATGCTATTCGATCTTCACTTCAATGTTTTGTTCCTCTTAATGTTTTTGGGAACCAAACACTAAGGTAAGTCAGAGAAAGGCTTAACTAAGAGAGAGAAATCCACCAAAAGTTGAGACAAACTTCTCTCAATGGCTTCATGTATAAAGAGATGCTTCAGGTGCACCACATTTTTTTAATTTATTGCTTCTTACCCTTTTTTAATGGAAGATCTGTTGCTTAATACTCCATTGTCTTTCTCTCTCTTTCTCTTTTATTTTAAAAAACAAAAATTATGTTAATTCCATGCTTTGTCTCTACGTTCAGGATAGACATTTTTGTATCTAAAACTGAAAAAAAAAACTATATTGCAGTAAGGTATTGGCCTAATAATTAAGATAAATGCCAGGGTTAATTCCTCATATATATATTTTCCATCATATTATCCTTGTTGCTCATTTGAACGACAAAAAGTTTTTTTAAAGAAAAACTATGATTGTCTTATTATATAAGAAATTGAAATTTTTTAAATTTATCTTTTTGTTAATTCATATTCATATTATTTTAGATTAAAATTTTTTGGTATTTAGTTTAACAATTTTTGAAGTGTCTAGATAGGCATCTATAACTATCTAATAAGATACTCAATCTGTTTCTAAATACTTGTCACTTTAAAGTTATGAGGGAATACTAACGAAACACAAAATACATGACGAAATTTATGCTAAAATACCAAGTTGCCCCAAAATTTTATTAGAAATGAAGAAAATCAATGAAAAAAGGAGAGAGAAAAACAAGTAATAAATCTCATATTTAGATCAATGGGGTATCTTCAATTATTGAACAAAAGATTGTGCAGCTCTCAGGATTTGCTTTATTAGACTTCCCTATAAAATATCTTGGGATGCCTCTTTCATCAACAAAGTAGAGTGTAGCAGAGTGTCAAAAGCTCGTTGAGAAAGTTAGGTGCAGACTTCAAACCATGGCCACCAGGCATTTTTCTTATGCTGCAAAGGTACAGATCATTAGTTCCTTACTTTTGTCTATGTACTTATTGGTATTCAATTTCCATGCTTCCCCAAGCTGTGCTCAAGCAAATAGAACAAGTTTGCACACACTTTCTTTGGGGACATGGGATAATAGAGGATTTTCATTGGTTTCTTGGACCAATATGTGTACTCCTAAGAAGGAAGGAGACTGAACATCAAATGATGTAAGACCTGGAATGTAGCAGCCATTAGGAAACTTATATGGGCTATCACAACAAAAGCTGATTCCCTTTGAATCAAGTGGGTATATGGAGTCTATTTGAAGAATGTAGATTTTTGGCAGTATCAATTGTGCAAAGCTGCACAGCCGTGCGGATCATCGGGCGAAGGGCTCGAAGTTAAAAAAGGTCGCACGGCCATCCGTGCACACCTTGCACGGTCGTGCGAGAAGTTATGAAAGTTGAAGTTACGCACGACCTACCATGCCAAAGTTGCACGGCCCGTACAAGAGAGGCAGAAAGTTCAAGCATTTTGCACGGTTGTGCGAAAATCCTGCACGGCCATGCGATGCTATTTTGGCCACTTTATAAGCGATTTTTGTTTTTTTTTTTTTTTTGCAGTTCTTTTCTCCATCAGTTTTAGGGTTTTTAGGATAGTTTTCAACAGTCAAATCCCTTTAGATTGAAGATTAAGATTTTGAATTTTTGAAGATTAATTTGAATTCAAGCATTCAGATTTCTATTCATCTTTTGATGTTAGTAATAGTTAGTTTAATTGTTGAATTTTATGTTTAATTCAAATTTTTTAGTTTATGGCGAATCAATAGATATTAGTTTAGTTATTAGATTTAATTGTGTTTTATGTTGTTAGTTGTGTTACTTTGGTTATGATTAACCTTTTTAATGACTAATTAGTCTTATATGAGCCTTAATTTACCTAATTTATGTTAGTATTTTGGGACTGTTTCTCTTACTTGCCACATGTTCGATGAGATGCCTATGGTCTTTTTATCTTGATTTTTAGGTGATTGGTTTATCATTGAAATGTTAAGTCAATTTACTAGTATAGGTAGAGAGAATAGTTGATATTTGTAATGCCCCGACTTTAATCCAATACATATACAAACATTAATAAATATTAATGAGCGCGTGCACTTCAATTCACACTTTTATTCATCATTATCATTTGTATTATATACTTGTGACAGTAACCATATTATGTGTTGCAGGACTCGGATGATGATAGCGATGCTTGACAAAGAAATAAATAAATAAATGAATGATCAAATAAATTATACCTTGTGATAATTCAAGGAATAATAATAATAATAATAATAATAATAATAATAATAATAATAATAATAATAATAATAATTATTATTATTATTATTATTATTATTATTATTATTATTATTATTCATACACCTAAAGTTTGTAATAATTATTCAAGTCGGGAATTACTAAAACCGACATTCTTTTAACTTAGGTTTGGCTATTACGGTATTTGGGCTTATAGAGAGTAGAGGGCCCAATAACGAGATAAATAAAAATAAAAATAAAATTAAAAAGGGCTGGATTCATATTTGAAGAGAGAGAAAATTCATATTCAAAATTTACCTATTTAAACCCCAAAAATCTCAAAAACCCCACCTTCATCATTTGCTCTTCTTTCCAAAGAAACTCATCTTCCTCACTCAACCCCTCTACTGCCCAGCCAGGCTTACCACCACCACCACCACCACCACCACCAACTCCTTCGGTCGCCGTCACCGGAGCCACCAGCTGCCGGCCACCGCGGGTTTTTGCTGCTGCCCTACTGTTGTGTCTGTTGTAGCTGCTGCTGCTGCCTGCTGACTGCCGCCGGTTGTCGCCGGTCACTCGCCTGTCGCACCGTCAACCACCGCAGTCATCCCTTCCACCATAAAAACCCTCATTTTTCTTGTGGGTTTTGGGTAAAAACCTCAACCTTCAACTAATCAATTGCTTTAATTTTTAGAAATAATTAATTAGATGTTGCCCGCAAGGGATTATTGTGTAAAATCATATTACATAACCAAGTATTATGCTTTTGGGGATAGTTGATTGGAAACGTTAACTCGAGTTGTCCAAATCTTGGTATGAAAAGTAATTATCTTGTATGCGCTTTTAATGGGTTTTAGTGAGCTAATATGATACTTACAATGATGGAATATTTATAAGATAAACCTTTCATAGATATCTCACCATGACAAAATACGTAGAGCATAAGAAAGTGGAGTTTGGAAGACTCTGCCACCCACCACGGGGCCCCCACAGCTTGTGGGGCAGGCCACCATGGTGGCCAGCTGCGAGTTAATTGACCCAAAACACCCACCCCGGGTGCTCCCACTGGTCGTTAGGTAACCCGTGGTGGCCGCCAGAAATCCCGACTGGCCGTGGAGAGGTCCGTGGTGGCTTCCAAAGCAAAGAAAATTTAGTTTTCATGATGATTCAAGTTTATTAGACAAATTTGGAGGAAGAGATTAACTAAAATAGACATGCATGTAAAAAGATCACGTATTAATATTTAATAGAAAAGACTGGAATATTGAAGAATTGGAACTTTGAATCAAGTAAGACTATCCGCGAGCTGATCGAAGCATTTATTCAATGGACATATCTTGTAATTTAATACAAAAGTCAATATCGATTGTCAATTAAAATAATTTTATAAAGGGTCTCAGATCTGGAAAAAGATCACGTATTAATATTTTGTCCATACAAATTAATATTGCAAGTTGGAATAAGATATTAGCCAGTTGGAATACGATGGCCGCAAAACACGGACTCTGACACGTTTTAATTTTGGAAGATGATACATATCTTGTAATTTTAAATGTCTTATTTAACCTAAATAAAGACATTATAAGGTTTTAAATTAAAAAAATTAATATTTATATTTAGTTATAAATTATAAGGTTTTAGTATCCGTTGATTACGTTAATCGGAACAAAATAATACCCCAATTAAATCGATTTTATAATAAAATAATACGCTAATCAAACTAACCCTGTCAACTAAGAAATATCATATATTTGATCTTATAATTGTAAAAATTTATATGAAAAAATATAATTTTAAAAAGTTATAAGTTATAACATCAATGCAATACAATTTTTTAATGAAATATATTTAAGTAAAGAAAAGATACTTAAAAGCTGTCTTGTATCAAGATACATATCATTTTGCTTTAATTTTTGGTATTTAATATTGGTTGATACAATTGGATAAAATGATATTATTATTATTATTATTATCTGATATATCATGAATCACAAAGGATAATAAAAAATAAAAAAAATGAGTTGGCATATGTGGATTTATATGAAATATTTAATTTCTTTGATGAATAATGTATGGTTGGCATAGTGACGTTATTTAGTGAAAGGCTAAACAATTGGTGATGTCAAAACTAGCCAAGTCAATGACGGGCGGTAACATTTAGAGCCTATTAACGGGTCGGGCCAAGTTGGCTCATTGACAGGCCATTTGATGGCCTGATATTTTGTGATCCAAAATTTTATCACCATCTATATAACAATTCTTGTATGGCACCTCTTTTGTGCAATTATACAAGTTTAGTTGATCCATTTTAAAATTAAGTTGAAATTGGGACTTTGGGCGGGCATGCCCCGGCCCATTAATCCATATGGAAACTGAGTCCACTTCGTTAATGGGTTAGCTATTAATTAGTTTGGTCCACCTTTTTTGGTTGATCGATAGATTATAGTAATTGCTTTGAAAGTTATTGCTAAAGGTCTTGGTTTTACTCCTAAGCGATGTTTGAAATTATATCATTATAGCCGGTTCTACAAAGAGAATCGTACATAGGTCAATTCGGGGAGCACCTCTTTTGCCATTTAATTGGTAAGTGCACGGTGGGTCCTACAAATTAGGAGTGTGTGATTCCGGATGCTGTGTCTAAAAATTGAAAATTTGAACATGAATTTGTTTGATAGGTTCTTAAATTTCATGAATCTGAACTTGAATCATAAGATTTGGTTCCAGTTCCGAATATCATGTCCATACCATTATTCTTATAAAAAAATAAAAATAAATAAAGGTGCTTACAAATACACATTTTTTTTTTTGGTTTAATCTAAATATGCTTTGTTTAGTCTTCAAAAAATACAAATAATAAATCTTAATGAGCACATCTAAATGATAAGTCATTCATGGAAACCGCACCCCTATAATTTGGACATGGTCCTTATAATAGCAAAGCAGTTTATAAGAAGAACTCTAGGGTCTTATATAAGATGGAAAGTTAATTTTTTAGGAAAATCATTTTTACTAGGGGAAATATTTTTCATTTAAAATGGGAGGAAATTGATTTTCCGGATATAGTGATTTTAAGGATGTGAATTGAAATTTGATCATTTGATAGATATTATAAAAGAAACTCAATTCTAAAATTTGATGTCGAAATGATCCTTTATTTTGATATTTATCATCATATATATAATCACTAAAATAATATAGTTGACTAATTTTTTGAATATGGTTTCAACAGTTTGAATCGAAACTTTAAAATTTGATAGGAATATTAAAAAAGCTCAACTCTAAAATTTAACGTCAAAATTCCTTCATTTGTTGACATTTATAACTACACGCATAACCATTAATATTGACAATTGCATACTCTAATGAAAATAGATGGACTCAGTGCCTTCAAATAACAGAGATCAACCGGGTATTCAAGTTGTCTTTTTGCCTTTGTTGTGGATGGTCTCATTTTTGACATTTTCGGTGATGTTGCTGGCATTTTTCTCGATGTTGTGGATGGACTCTTTGTTGGCATTTTTCTCGATGTCGTGGATGGATGATAGGTATATGTCCTGCACTCTTCCACATCACACAAGTACGAGTACGCATTACTTTGACTACAATAGGAACAACATCGTATGGCTCCTGTCCATCACTGTTAAAGGTACAAATCAATATGTATTTCTTATTTTATTGCATGCGTTACGTGAAAGTAGGTCAATTAACAACTCAGTCGACAAAATTGTAATCGTATCTCTTATTTTCAAACATTTCAAACGTGAACACTTAAAAAGTGGGTTGATGCAAAGCACATCATTTCACCATAGGAAAATAAGATAGACTTTCTAATGCCTAAAATATCCTGAAATAATTCATAGCGTCCAAACCCATCTAGTTTTCTCTCTTTCTGGTTTGCTCACAAGTCATAACCTTCTTAACCACGGAAGTCATTTCTCCCCCGTTCCTCCCCCCCAAACCCTCAAAAAAGCAAAACATGAAACAAAATTGAAACAGGAATTGAGATTTAAAGTTCAAAATATTAGCTCGGGAGCAGGGGTGGTTTGATTACGACTTACCTGTAGGAGAGTTTTAGTTGAACAACTTTAGTTTCCACCTCGGCATCAACCTCTGGAAGTAGCAGTTTCACCGAGAGTTCACGTCTCTCTTGACAATACAGATGTCCAAGTGAAACGGTTATAGACCCCGTATCAACAGATATGCTTTGAGGATGATACTTGGCATCCACCTTCTTGATTGTTGATTCGATTTCTACCTCGTCAAATTCATTTTCACTCTTGTACTTGTCTTTAAGTGGAGTAATGGTTAAATTCAAATCTTGAACGACCACGGTGAGAAGTCTAGCTAAACATTGAGAAAACATATGGCTCAAGTTGCTCAGCCAATCTGTTGTTTCGAAATCTAAAATTGAGAATGTTCCTCCGTCACTCCTGCTAGCAATTTGTTTCAGCACCTGCAGTCAGACAACATAACTATAAGTACTGTTAAATTATATAAAAGTTCGGTAAATTCCAGCCAGAATCAATTGATAATAGGTGGACTAACTCATTAACCTATGAACATGTTAAATATATCAATGTTAGATTTTCCATACATCATGTGCGAAGTCACTGCCAATTGCAAACGCGTGTACAGGTACATCACCTAGCGGAACCTCAACAGCATCGTAAGTTGCTTCACTACTGGATAAAATCATCAAGGCAGATTTCCGCCCCCTGAAATATCTGCGATCTTTGAGCACTTGTAGAGCTTCTCCAAGGCCAGTAGCGAGATTCACATCATCTTCTGTATCGATCTTTAAACACATGGCCATCATTGCAATATCAGCTTGAGCATCTTCAGTCATAGAGCGCAAGGGGCAAAGCCTTTGTGCGCTGTTGGAGAATGTTACAACTGACAAACGATCATTTGGGTCAAGTTTCCTCATGAAGAACTCCATGGTACTTTTCAGATATCCTCGGCTCTCCATCATGCTCGAGCTAACATCCACAAGCACAACTACATCGACTCCTAATCGGATATTATCCTCTCCCACTGCGGCAGATCCCATCAGCTCCACTGACACATCCAACTTAGTTTCCCAATTTGGTACCATCAGATTCCAGTTGATAATTTTCATGTCTATTTTTCCTAGACGGATTACTTCCGCTTCTGACCCTGCAACAAATAGGCATGAACATTAATTGCCATTGCACGTTCAAATTGAACATAAATAAACTTAACAAGCATACCTGTTGAGCTCTCTGGGGTATCAAGAATCAGCTCGTCGTCATCGCTGTACTTAGGGATAATGCGAAGAAAACGAAGAGCAGTTGTAGTAAATATCTTCAAATGTCTACATAGTTTCGAAGCCATGGCTATGGGCTTCCTAGTTTTCTTCGGCTTACTCACTCCCGGCTATTTACCATCCTTTTTCTGGAGTATATTTGCAAAGGGGTGTTTATTTCTCCCATGCCTTTTTTTTTATTTTAAATTTATTGTCAAAGTCAATATCGATTGTCAATTAAAATAATTTTATAAAGGGTCTCAGATCTGGAAAAAGATCACGTATTAATATTTTGTCCATACAAATTAATATTGCAAGTTGGAATAAGATATTAGCCAGTTGGAATACGATGGCCGCAAAACACGGACTCTGACACGTTTTAATTTTGGAAGATGATATTGTAATTTTAAATGTCTTATTTAACCTAAATAAAAACATGATAAGGTTTTAAATTTAAAAAAATTAATATTTATATTTAGCTATAAATTATAAAGTTTTAATATCCGTTGATTACGTCAATCGGAACAAAATAATACCCTAATCAAATCAATTTTACAATAAAATAATACGCTAATCAAACTAACCCTGTCAACTAAGAAGTATCATATATTTAATTTTATAATTGTAAAAATTTATATAAAAAATATAATTTTAAAAAGTTATAAGTTATAACATCAATGCAATATTCAATCATACAATTTTTTAATGAAATATATTTAAGTAAAGAAAAGATACTTAAAAAGTTGTCTTGCATCAAGATGTATATCATTTTGCTTTAATTTTTGGTATTTAATATTGGTTGATACAATTGGATATTATTATATTATTATTATTATTATTATTATTATTATTATTATTATTATTATTATTATTATTATTATTATCATGAATCACGAAGGATAATAAAAAATAAAAAAATGAGTTGGCATATGTGGATTTATATGAAATATTTAATTTCTTTGATGAATAATGTATGGTTGGCATAGTGACGTTATTTAGTGACATGTGATTCGATTGACATCGTCTTAACCCGGGTGTGAACACCAGTATGTGTTTGTGATCTTGGATTTGTACACCTGGGCTTTGAAAAATTTTTTACACCTCGTTTATTAATTTGTCACTTTAGAAGGAGGCTATGTATACCTGAACATGTCTTGGATGACACTGCATGACCCAAGTTAGTTATAAGACCCGGATTACATAAAACATATCAATCTTGAATTGAAGGCAACAGACCGAATCTAACTAGATTTTGGTCCATCTATTAACTAAAAGATTTTGGTCCGAAACATCATGGGTGCTAACTAGTATAATATATAGAGTTTTTAAAAATTGTTGCTAAAGTTCAGGATTCTACTCTCAAAGAGGGGAGTTGGTGGTAGAAACAACAAACAATTGTACAGGGCTAAAGAAATGTCAAGAAGAAAATTCCACTAGGGAGACAAATTCCATAAAACTTGGGCAATCACATGATTCTAAAGGCGTGATAAGTTTAGGAATCTCGATGCCTTCTCTCCGTTCCTCCTTGAAGCCATCCACAAAGACCACTGCTCCATGTACAACCGTAGTTGCAACTGGATTAATTAGAGGAGCAGCAGCTGACAGCCTGAGCACCTCCTTCCATGCTTTACACCACATTGCCACCCTCCATTTTATTGTGTGGGTTAGTGTACTTGCATCCAAAGTTAGATTCTCAAATATTATACCATTTCTCTGCTTTAATATGTTGCCTTCCTTTGCCTTTTCTGGTGGTGGTCCATGTGGGGCATGAGCTAAATAGGGGAGGGGTGTCCGGGTTCCAAATGTTCAGTTTGTATTGGCCCAAAAACAGACCAGCCTCATGAAAAGGCTTCCATGTCTGTGAGATCTGGCCATCTCATCACACCAATTCTCCACTATAGTGGTCCTAGTGTTGGAGGCTATCACAAGCTTGACTCTTCTTCTTCTTCTTCTTCTTCTTCTTTCCCTGGATTGCATTGACTGAAACTCGTTTGGATTATGAAAATGCAGGCAAGAGGCTATGCAAAAGCCATGAACGCGACGCTGTTCTTCTCGAGTGCAACCCACAACATAAACGTGAACAAGATCTTCAAATTCATAATGGCTAAGCTCTTTAATTTGCCATGGACCGTTGAAAGGAATCTCACGATCGGAGAGCCCATTATTGATTTCTAGGAGTACTTTCACCTGTTTATTTTACCATTTCTAGATCTTCCCCGCCCCTCAAATGAGCATTTTTGTAAATAGATCCGGGAAACAAACTAATCAGATAGATTTATAAACACATCAAAAACGAGGCCTCAGCCACTCAGGAAGAACAAAAAGAATACGATAATAGAAAAAGAAAAGGAAAACGTTTGATTTGTGTAGTCAGTAGTTGCAAATTGAAAATGTACAAATTCATGCCTCAGGAGGACTCGGCGTTGCAACTTTTGCGTTCTTTGATCCTGTCTCCTGGTTGCTTCTTCCCCTCTTTTTTTTTTCTTTCTTTTAGGGATAAGAAAAAGAACAAGTTTGAATTGCCAATAATTTATCGGGTTGGCTCACTTTGTAAAGGGTAAACAATTGGTGGTCTCAAAAATAGCCAAGTCAATGACGGGCCGTCACATTTAGAGCCTATTAACGGGCCGGGCTAAGTAGGCTCATTGCTTGATATTTTATGATTCAAAAATTTATCACAATCTGTATAATAATTCTTATATGGAACCTTTTTGTGCAATTATGCTCTCTTTTTATTTTTCACTGCTCTAATCTGGAGGATAGAGAAGATCTTGTCAGCACAGAACTTGTTTGTTTGGAAGGGTCTTTGCTTGTACTTAAAGAGTGCATGCCCAGGTTCAGTGTTCAGAGTCTCTAATCTGGGTACAATTGGAAAGGGTGCCCCTTGTCTTAGATCCGTGTCGATTGCTTTAGGTAGGGGTGAGCATGACTAATGGGTATCCCGAAACCAGTCAAACGGGTAAGGGTAAGGTTCCTAAAATGAAATCATAGAACTGTAACCTGGAATTGTTTCAAGGGTATTTTATTTTATGTTTCGTAGATCTTGCCAATGGTGATGGTTAAGTTATTGATGTTGAAGATGCAATGAAAGTTTAGAAGTTGCATTATTTTTATTTAAATTTAGTTAATGAAGTTGAGACATTTCGTTGTATTAGTTTTTTAAAAGACTTTATAAGATTTTGATCACTTCCCTTTAAGAATGTTGTTTTTACTACCAACTTTGATTTTGTAAAAATTGCTAAAAATTGTGGTATTTAATTGTTTTCTTGTTGAATTATAGCTAATTAAATGATTAACGTAAGTTGATGTTTGTAATTTTCTAGGCCTTAAAGTTTTTTTTTCATAAGAATAATGGTGTGAACAGGGTACCTGGAAACGGAACCGGAACTTAAGGCTCGGAGTCGGGTTCCTAAAATCTAGAAATCGGTCAAATAGAGTAAGGGTTGGTCAAACATGGTAAGGGTCGGGTTCCTAGTTTTGGGACAGTAGCACTGGAACCGCTCACCCCTAACTTTAGGGTTCCGAGAGGTCTTTAAAGAATTGTCCGAAATTGGGATTCATGATGGAAGAGACTTAGGTTCGTGAGTGTCATTCTGCTTAACCCGTTCGATTCGGATCGGTTTTACTAATCTTTTGAAAAGGGTATACTATTAGTGATGTTAAAAATAGCCAAGTCAATGACGGGCTGTCACATTTAAAGCCTATTAACAAGTTGGGCTAAGTCGGCTCATTAACAGGCCATTATTTTGTGATCCAAAAATTTATCACAATCTGTATAACAAATCTTGTCTGGAACCTCTTTTGTTGCAATTATACAAGTTTAATTGATCCATTTTAAAATTGAGTTGAAATTGTACAACCATATTTTTGGTTCACTAAAAATACGTTCTTATGCACTAAAAGAATCCTACATAGGTCCGAGTCGATTTCCATCTAATAGAGTATTAAGGATATTATTGTACATAAAATAATTGTAAATTATTTTTCCGTATTATCCTCTATATATATAGAATATCGAGACTCCCATATTGGGTGAGTCATTCCACCATTATCTTTCACATGGTATCGAGCCAAAGGCTCGATTTAAACTTTTAGAGCAACCCTAGTAGCCGACTCGTCACAAAAAAAAAAAAAAAACCTTGCTTGCTACTCGTTCACGGCAGCCACAACCAAACCCTAACCCTAGCTTTCTCTCTCCTCCATGGTCTGCTCTCCTCCCTAACTCGCCGCCGGCCACCTCTGCTTGTTTCCGCCGTCGTCGTTCCGGTCGCCGGCCCTGCCCCTCCAGTCGGTGCTCCCCGTGCACTCCTCGCCGGCGTCCTTACCCTTTTCCTCTCCCGCGTTTCGGCCCTGTTTCGGTTTTTCCAGGCGCGGGCTCCGTCGTCCCTGTAGCCTCCTTGTCGGCGTTTGCCTTCCCGCCGCCGCCGCGCCGCCTCGCCTCTGCCGAACGCTGGGCTCCAGCCGCCTCCTTCGGCGCCTTTCACCGGTGCTCTGTCCGGAGCATGTCATCTCCAACGGTGACTCCCGACTTCCTTGCCTCGCCTTGTGTTTTCGCCGCCGCCCTAGCCACGGTCGTCCCCAGCCACCGCCGATGACTTGGCCGCCGGCTCCCTTGCTCTGCCGCCACATGGTGGTCTGCCGCCCCTTCCATCGTCTCTTTGGACGGTAAATATTACTAATTACGTTATGATTATTCTTCGTTCGGTTGACGATTATTTATCCTGGCGAGAGCAATTTTCCTCTTTCACTATTATGCATCAGATTAGTGGTATGCTTGATGGTTCTATTTCTCAACCGTCATATCACATAGTGGTTGCCCGGGTTGTTCGGTTGTAAATCCTAATTATTCTTATTGGTTACGAGTTGATCGGTTGTTGCGTGCTTAGATTTTTGCTACTATTTCCCTGAAACTTTGAGTGAAGTTCGTAGCTTGTCTCGTTCTCTCCAAATTTGGCAACATTTGGAGTCTCGGTTTAACACTTGCTAGTTTAGCTCGTGCTCTCGACCTTAAACGCATGCTTACTCATGTTTCAATGGGGGAAAATCAGTCCATGGATGATTATCTCCGAACCATTAAGAACATAGCCGATTCCCTTGCTGCTATTCGAGTCCCCTATTACGGACTTAGAACCGATTCGGTTTACTACTCGCTGGGCTCCCTTCCGAATATCATACTTTTGTCACTTGCCTACTCTCTGCTTCCTGGTGTTCACACTTTTGATGATCTACGCTCCAAACTTATCTTTTACGAGCAACGGCTTAATTTTGGGCGTACTCATGATCCCCTACGCATCGGGCCTTCGCCTCCCTTCTCTCGACTACTTCTACACCTAAGAGTGCCGCTTCCAATTCAGGGGTGTATCTTCGGGGTCATCTTCGCCTTTCCTTTCTTTCTTTTATCACATCCAATTCGGGGGTGTATCGTTCTCCATTTGAGCTTTTATTTGGTCGTCCGCCTGATTATGGTTTTCTTAAATCTTTTGGCTGCTCCTGTTTTCCAAATTTTGTTGCAAAGGCGTCCAATAAACTCTCTCCTCGTTCGTTCACTTGTGTTTTCTAGGCTATGCTCCTCATTATAAGGGCTATCGTTGTTTGGATCCCCTAACAGGTCGTGTTTATGTGAGTAGGAATGTACGATTTTATGAAAACATTTATCCTTTTCCTAAACTTGTCTCTAGTTCGTCTCCTAATGCCCCTTTTGTGATAAAGGATATTCTCTGTCTCACCGCAACTCGTGCCTCGGTTGTCTCGTCTTCCACCTCTTCTTCTGGTTTGGTCTCCCGTACACCTGTTGAGTCCACTGGTACGACCCAATCTTTGGTCCTCCCTTCCACGTTGTCCGAACCTACTTCTTCTGCTGCTGAGGTGTCTCCTTCTCTTCCCTTAGCCTCTTCATCCCCGTCGAGTCTCACCTCTAGCCCAACGTCTATGGCCCATGTCTCTCCCGAGCCCGACACTACGTCTGCTCCCTCTCCTTCCGCCCTTGGTCTTGTGTCCGCTTCTTCTCCTCTTGTGTCGGATCCCCTTCTCGTACTAGTGCTTCTATCCGTCACTCGCCGAGTCCTGTTGCCTCTTCGAGTGTCCCTATGTCTTTGTCCACTAATGTTCACCCTATGTAGACTCGGTCCAAGTCCGGCATTGCCAAACCTAGGCGTCTCCTGTCTCTTAGTGTTGGTCTTGCTGAAGTTGAACCTACATGTTTTTCACAAGCTTCCCGTCATTCCAAATGGAAGGAAGCCATGGTCGAGGAGTATAATGCTTTGATTGCCAATAACACATGGGATTTGGTTCCATCTCAACCGGATCTTAATTTGGTTGGCGGTAAATGGGTTTACAAGATTAAATATCGTTACGATGGTTCCGTGGAGAGGTACAAAGCTCGCCTTGTAGCACGGGGGTTTCACCAACAACCAGGTATTGACTACCATGAGACTTTCAGCCCTGTCGTTAAGCCTCGCTACTATTCGATGCAGTTCGACTCTTGCTTTGTTTCCTTTCATTGGCCTATTCGCCAACTTGATGTCAAGAATGCCTTTTTACATGGCCATCTCACCGAGACCGTTCATATGAAACAACCTCCTGGGTTTGTTCATCCTGATTTCCCTACCCATGTTTGTCGCCTTAAGAAGGCGCTCTATGGCTTGAAACAGGCTCCTCGTGCCTGGTTTCATCGCTTTAGCAGCTTCCTTCTGTCTCATGGTTTTGTATGTAGCAATGCTGACACCTCCATGTTTGTTTTTCGAACTAGCAATCATGTCCTCATTCTCCTTCTTTACGTGGATGACATTATTTTGATTGGTAGCTCCTCTACCTTATCTGCAGTCTTTTATTGATTCCCTTGCCGGTCAATTTGCCATGAAAGATCTTGGGAACCTAAGTTATTTTCTTGGCATTCAGGTGGTTCGATCTCCCTCCGGCCTATTTTTAACACAGCAGAAATATGTTTTAGATCTCTTACATAAATTTCAGCTTCAAACTTGTACCTCTGTTAGAACTCCTTCTGCTGCTCGAACCACTCTATCCCTTACGGACGGTGAAGCGCTTGCTGATCCCTCTCGATATGAAGTATGGTAGGTGCCTTGCGGTATTTGACCATGACTCGACTGATATTGCTTATGCGGTGCATGTAGTTTCCCAATTCATGCACGCTCCCGTACTACTCATCTGCATGCTTTGTGAAGCGTATTTTCGGTATCTGCAGGGGACTCTTGACCATGGGCTTTTTCTTCGTGCTTGCCTCTTCACTTGTCGGTCATTATTGCCTATTCCGATGCTTGATCGGGCTGGTTGCCGTGACACATGTCGCTCTACCACGGGCTATGCTTGTTTATTTTGGTCCTAATCTCATATCTTGGCCTTCTAAAAAGCAACCCACGGTCTCCAAATCATCCACCGAGCCGAGTATCGTGCTCTTGGTTATACGATTGCTTGAGACACTTTGGCTTCGCAAGCTTCTGTTTGATATTGGTATCACCCTTGCCACTCCTGTGCGGTTATATTGTGACAATATCGGTGCTACATATATGATTGCCAATCCGGTCAATCACGACCAGTAGCAAACATATAGTCTGTGGATTATCACTTTGTTCGAGAACGGGTTGCCGATGGAGATCTTGTTGTGCGATATATTCCTACTACTTCTCATATTGCGGACATCTTCACTAAAGGGTTGTCCTCTCAACGGTTTCAGTTTCTTAAGTCCAAGCTGTCCGTGCGTCCCCGATCAGCTTGAGGGGCGTAATAGAGTATTAGGGATATTATTGTACATAAAATAATTGTAAATTATTTTTACGTATTATCCTCTATATATATAGAATGCCGGACTCCCATATTGGGTGAGTCATTCCACCATTATCTTTCACACCATCTAATCTAGCATAATAAGGAAGATTAATGCAATATCGTGTATGTCCTGTCTGGGTTGTAGTTCGGTTAGCACCACGCTCGATGCCTCACCCGAGTTCAATTCGGGGAGCAACTCTCTTGCCATTTAATTGGTAAGTACAGGGTGGGTCCTAGGAATTAGTGGTGAGCGATTCCGGATACTTTATTTAAAAATTAAAAATTTGGATCTGAATTTGTTGATTGGTTTTTAAATTGTGCTTACTAATACACATTTCTTTTTGTTTCAATCTAAATATGTTTTGTTTAGTCTTCAAAAAATACAAATAATAAATCTTAGATAACTCATTCATGGAAACCGCACCCCTATAATTTGGACATCGTCCTTATAATAGCAAAGCAGTTTATAAGCAGAACTCTAGGGTCTTATATAAGATGAAAAGTTATTTTTTAGGAAAATCATTTTTACTAGCGGAAATATTTTTCATTTAAAATGGGAGGAAATTGATTTTCCGGATATAGTGATTTTAAGGATGTGAATTGAAATTTGATAGATATTATAAAAGAAACCCAATTTTAAAATTTGATGTCGAAATTCCTGTATACACCGTCCGTTTCATAATACATCTTACTTTAACTAACTTTTATTATTTTACAATACTTGTCATTTTACAATTTTAATGACATATTAATTACTAGTTTACCAATTTTGTCCTTATTAATTGTTTTGTTTCTTTTCTTTTTTTCATTAATTTCCGTCATTTCTACTAAAAAATAAGGTCAATTTGGTCTTTTCACAGAAAAATTTGTCATGACTTTTGTGTTCTCATGATATTCTCTAATAATATTAAAACGACATGAATTTTAAAACGGATAGAGTAATTAATTAAGATGCTGCACGGAGGGTGAAATGAAAACATTGGTTTTACGTGCTATTTTGTGGGACCAAGTGAGGTAAGAGTTGGCAGAAATAATGAATTATCGAGTGTGGCCTTTGGAGAGGGGAGGTTATAACTAGTTCAAGGCTTCTTTTTCTGATCTATCCATCCATCCATCTCTAGTAAATACGTACTATTTTGTTCTTCTTTTTATTTTTGTAGTAAATGACACTGAGTCACGGTTAGACCTAGTCAATGTCGTATATCTAAATTTCCAAGCAATCAATCTAAATGCAAATCACCTACTTGCCTCTCATCCACGCTTATATTTCGAGCTCTATACTATTGATTCTATAACTATATTATTGGGTGATGATAAATATATTGCTCTAAGCCCAAATATCTGTTTAACTAAATGAGTTGTTTCAATAGCGAATAAATATATTTCTGACATGGTAAGTACCCAATAATATGCATATTCTATGTTTATACTCCATCAGTATTTGCAAAAACATATGAGAAGATTGTTTTTTGATAGAAGGGAAAACTATTATCCATCCGATATATGTAAAAGAAAAACTTACTTATTACAATTGTACTTTGGTCGGAGGGACCCAATTTTTATGGTGGAAAAATCTTTGCTTATAAAATTGGATGCATTCCACAACCTATTTCTCTCTCGTCTATTATTACTTCAGTAAACTTGCAAAATTCAAACAGTACTTGCACATGTTATATGGAAGGAAAATAGGTGGTTCTATACTTACTTATTACATTGTACTTTGGTCAGAGGAGGGATCCAACGGCGTCAAAAATTTGTTGGGAAGTATTAAGTTCTAAAATTGCAACCATAAGTGTACGATGTAATTGTAGCTAGTCGAGTAAGCACGGATCGTGTCTACAGAGAGTTGTGTTTCAAATATTGAAACTATCTTAAACGTTCTGTCTAAGCGAATCAACACCGATAAGATATATATGATAATTAAACTAACCTAAAAAGTAATAAAAAATATTCGGGTTTGTGATTTTACCGCTTAATAAACTAATTAATCAAGTCAAGCATACATCTACCTAAGTTTATACAAGTATTTAGGAGTGATTAGTTGCATCATCAAAGCCTACTCAACCCACACTTTCGAGGGTCATAAGCTATTCTATTTATTTTAACTACCTATTTTCGTGGGGTTCGCCCAGCTAAACTACAAAAATAGTAACCTCGGACCTAGGTAGGATTCAAACTATTCTCATGCCAAAACCCCAACTATTCTTTGTACCCACACTAGCAAATTGACTTCACCTTTCAGTGACAAATCAAATGCCTAAAAATAAAGATGAAAAGACCCTTTCGGGTATCTCATCAAACATGTGTCGAGTAAGAGAAACAGCCCCAAAATACTAGCATAAATTAGGTAAATAAAAGTTCGAGACAAAATCAATTAGCCATTAAGAAGCTAATCACAACCAAAGTGACTCAAACTAACAACTAATTAACATATAACTTAATTAATCTAATAAATAAATTAATAAAGATCGACTCAAATAACGAGATAAACTAACAAATTAAACTTAAATATGAAATTAAATAAATAATATAACTACTACTAATATCAAAAGAAAAATAATAAAAATCGAACCTTTAAACTAAACGAAACAAACTAAAGAGAAGGGAGAGATAAAACTAGGAACGAATCGAACTGAATTGAAAACTATTTGGAACTGAATTAATAACTAAAACTAAAACAATATTTGAACCTAATTTATTTACAAGACAAAATAAAATTATGAAACTAATCTAACCCTAAGTTACATTCGGCTGAAGACCCCCCGGTTAAAAACTAAAGGCTAATTGCCTTTTTTATAGTACTTAATTGCCGCCTAAGAAACCAAATCCCAACCATAATTCCTCTAATTGCTAGCTGCCAAATTCTTTTTATATTTTCCAAATAAATACCCATTATAATCTAATTCCTCCATGATATAAAGGAGATGATATAGTTAGCGTTACCTGTTACAACTATTAATTTTTACAAACTATGTTTATTATTTTAATTGTTTCATTTAGTTTAAATGTGCAAATTTTATTTATTTAGAGGTTGATTATAATTAGATTAATTGTTTATTTTTATGTTTGAGTTTATTAATTAATTCATGTTTTTGTTCAAGTCAATTTGTTCTTTAGTTTAGTTATTAAATTCATCTTATGTTTTAGTATTGATTAGTGATTAAAGTTGGTTACTTTAATTGTAGCTAGCATCTCTAATTGTTAATTGATCTCGTTTACGTCTTCATTCACCTAATCTATGCTTGTTATTTGAGATTGTTTCTCATGCCCACCGCATATTCGATAAAATGTGTGAAAATATTTTTATTTTGATTTTTAGGTGATTGGTCTATTACTAAAAGGTATAGTCAATTTATTAGCATTGGTATAGAGATTATTCAAAATTTTAAGATGAAAATAGTCCGAATTCTAGCTAGGTTCGAGCTCTAGCCTCCACTCTTTATTGACAATGGAGATGGAGTAACAATGGCCTGTTTAATTGGGCTGAATTTGTAAAACTTCATTTATTAATTCATAAAGGATCTCAAATACACATCTTACATAATTTGTCAATGTAGATTTTTAATTACAAGTTCGAATAAGACATTAGCTGCTACGCGTACACTGCGGCTTTTTCAATATTTCTTCAAGTAATGTGGCCAATCAACCAAGACTGTCACCAGCCCTTGTCTTTTACACATTTATGGTCTAAATATATATACATTTATTAAATAATACAGATCATATAATATATCAATTCATTTTATTTACATCTTGTGTTAAGACTGGTTTTATTGTAACCCATCAAAAAAACAAATTTAGTGATTCAATTCGCGTCGGTAAAATTTCGTCATGTTTTATTATCCGAATTTGTGTGATCCGAAAAAATTGGGTTCGATGATGAATATAAACATGAAGACTATAGAGAAATCGTAAAGAGCAAACATAAAGAGAGAGAATTAAAAATTACCGAATAGAAATCCGAATGCTTGAATTCAAATTGATATTCAAAAATTCAAAATATTAAATTTCAATCTAAAGGGATTTGACGGTTGGAAAGTACCCTAGAAACCCTAAAATTTGATGGAGAAAAGAATTGCAAAAAAAAATCTAAACAAAAATCGCTTATAAAGCCGCCGAAACAGTGCCGCACGGCCGTGCAGGATTTCGCACGGTCGTGCAGAATTTCGCACGGCCGTGCAGATTCTGCACGAGTAGGCCGTGCGAAATGCCTGAACTCTCTGCCTCTCTTGCACGGGTCATGCAACTTTGACACGGGTACTGTGCACAATTTCAACTTCAGTAACTTCTCGCACGGCCGTGCAAGATGCGCACCGTGCGGCCTTCCTTGACTTCGGGCCCTTCGCTCGATGATCCGCACGGCTGTGCAGGTTTGCACTGATAGGCTGTGCAAATTTTCTTGATGTGTTTTAGGCTTCTTTCTTGCCTCCTCTTGGGCCCGGACTCTTCTCTTCATCACTTTTCATCAAATTGACCTCGAATATCTCAAATTTAAGCCCAAAACCTGTAATAAAGAGTTTTATGAGTTTAGGTGACGATAAAGAGAAAATGAGCAAAATCTAACCCAAAACTAAATAAATATCACTGAAATCATTACGGAATTGGGTTAAATAATACCTTAAAAATCGATAAAAACGAGGTTTAACAGTGGAGGCCTCCTATGAGGGAAACAATCACAGTTCTTCATTATTTGGCAAAGTAGAGAGAGAGATGGCGTCGGGAGGGGGCAATGAAGCAGAATTAATGGAGCGGACAATATTGGAAGCAGCCATAACTGGAGATACAAGCGTCTTTGCCGACGTCAATGGGTACCACAGCTACCTGTGCTCCTCAAGGACACCTAACAATCAGAACAACATCATCCACGTCGCCGTTGAGAACGGGCACTTGAACTTCGTAATGGAAGCCCTCATGAGGTTCCCCGAGCTCCTTTCTGTGAGGAACTCTAATGGCGACGGTCCCCTTCACACTGCCTCCTGGATATACAATCATCCCGAGATTCTCAGCTTTCTCATTTCACATTTCCAAAACAACCATGTCGATGATGATGGCTGGTTATTGGCCACGAACACGGATGGCAACACGCCTTTCCATGTCGCCCTCATTAGCCGGAACGTCGAAGCTGCGACTACTTTCCTCCGCCACTGCACCGAGCAGCAGTTACAAACCCTCTTCGCCATTTCCAATCGCCATGGCCACAATGTTCTCCATCTTTTATCTCAATATTGTCCAGGTGAAACTTTAAACTAATTCCTTTTCTCCGTCCTCCACTTGTAATTTTCATCGTCTTGGTTAAACAGATCGAGCTGGATTATTTTTAGTACTCCTTGATTATATCTTTAATCAATCTGATCAAGAATTGTGCAGCTAATGACCTCTTTGATGAGTTGGACGACATAAGAGCACTCTATAGAGACATTTTTATGTGTTTCGATGATCCTAGAACGCAATGGGCTGAAAATGATCTTAGAATGAAACGGGATGAAGATGGAAACACGCCATTGCATTTAGCCATCAAAAACAGAAAATTTTCAACCGTGAAACTCCTACAAAGATGTCTCGATTCAGAATCAAGGCAGGAAGTGAGTATCAAAAACAACGAGGGTGACTCTGTTTTTGATTTGCTGGCATCACAAGTACATATGACTGACATGGTATGTACCCAATAATCTGCAAAATTCCTATTTTGATCTCATTCAATGTGATAGTTAGTGTTATGTACATGCCAAACTCTATCTTCCACAGTCTCCTCCCGGTTTTGAGCTTGGGAGGGAGCAATTTCGTAAATTCCTTGCGGTAAGCTTGATTCCTGGGTTAATAAACAAAGGAGTGAGATTGGAAAGAGAGATAGGTAGGTATATTTTAAAAATAAAAGCTACTAAAATTAAGATATTTAAGAAATATTTTAGTGCAAATCAAATATTATCATTTTTAAAAAAGTAAGTACATTTGATGAAAAAAAAAATTAAATAAGGGCAGAGGACATATAATAAACGGGTTTTTTTTTTTTTTTAACAAATGGGAAGGGGGTTGGGACATATAATAATAGATTGAAAGCTATCACTTAATTTTATTTATTTATTACAGAGTGAAACTTATTAAATGAAATCATCTCAATGTAGAATCAATCCGCTAAATAAATGCATGGTTTCAAAAATCTAGACAAAAATTTACGAACCTCTTTTTTATAATTATGTCACTTGTTTTCAAAGTTTTTCAATAGCAAATTAAAACTGGGTAACTTGAATTTAGGTTCTTTACTTTCCTTCATCTAAACTGAACAAAATAGTGAAAATACCATATGGGAATCTAAACACCATATGGGAAAAATGTCTAAATCTTACATGACAGAACATCTCATGAATATGCCAAGGTAAATGGGTTAAAGCATCCAATTTTTGGGTGAGAAATTTTCCAATTCGGGTTTGTCTAATTTTCACGTTCAAATCATTGTCTACTCAGCCGCCACATATTATGCAACTTAAAGAGATGATGATGCGGGGGCAAAGGCTGGTGAACGAACAAGCCCGTGCTGGAAAGAAAGACGGATGATCGCCTCCACAAGGCTGCAGTCGAAATGGACTGCAATGTGTTCACTAAAGTTAGAAGAAGAGATGGTGATGTAGAACGTGGGTCAATCGTTGGTCACGATCACGATGACTATTTCCTTGCTCAAACACCGAATGGAAGCAACATAGTGTTAGAAACAGAACACAATCACAGCACGTAAATGGGAGAGATCTTACTTTGAGTATGTAGGAATTAGACGAAGCGAATTGACCGTGGCGTGATGGGAATCACCGTCCTGAAAGTGATTTCGCTCGAGCAAGGATGCAAAGTCTCCGATGGCGACCACTCCCCAGGATTACACGGTTCCGAGATATCTTGTGCACTCTCAATATCTCGGATGGAGAAAAACGACAATGCCCAAAAATAGTTTGCAGAAACGAGAAAATAGTGAAGAGAGGAGAGGAAAATTTTCGGTGTATAAAATGGAGACTGAAGCTCCGTTTTTATAGCGACGAGAAAGGAAGGAGCTCGACCTAGGGAAACCATACTTTGATAGATGCACAATCTGGTTTTGGGAGATCTGTAAAATTTGTTTCATAAGCCGATGGAGTTTAGTAAATAGTAGTATCAAACAGTTTAGTCAAATATAGTCTGTTGTACTGGCAATCGGGTCATTCGGTTCGGGTTCGGTTCGGGTTAGTTCGGTTCGGGTTAACTTCGGGTTGATCTTGTTCGGGTCCGGTTCGGTTTCGGGTTCGGGTCAACTTCGGTTCGGGTCAACTTTGGGTCGATCTCGTTCGGGTTCGTTCGGTTTCGGTTCGGGTCAACTTCGGTTCGGTTCAACTTCGGGTCAATCTTGTTCGGGTTCGATTCGGGTTAATTTCGGATCTAGTCGTAATCAGGTCACTTTTTGGATCAAAATCGATTCAAAATTGTACCACTATAGGCACAAAAGTCCATCTCGAGAGACCCAACAAAAAAATGTGGGTTGGGTCACTTTTATTCGGGTTAAATTGATTCGGATCTGATTCGATTCGGGTCATTTTGGGTTCGGTTCGGTTACGGTTCGGGTCATTTTGCATTCGGGTCGGTTTCGGTTCGGGTCATTTCGGGTCGGTTCAGTTCGGGTCGGTTCATTTCGGTTTTCGGGTCAAAATCGGTTCAACTGTTTCGAATGTCGGTTCGGTTTGGGTTTCGGGTCGTTCGGGTTAACCCGTTCGGTTCGGTCGGTTTTGTCAGGTCTAGTTGTTGGAACAATTTCCGAGACTTTAAAAAGAATTTTCAGCAAAAGGTTAGGACCCTCGCCCTCGCCCGACCCGGCCGGACGGACGGCGGCGGCGCGCGCGCGTGTGGTAACCAATCCCACCCTTGGACTCTACTTCAAAGTCACTTGGGAAAACCCAAATATATAAACTAGTGAAAACCACTTCAAAACTTCAATGTGGGACAACCTTTGCAAGTTTTACTTTGAAACTTCTCCAACAATCCCCCACAAGGTTCAAAGTTTTATTTTCGAAAACATTATATTTTTGGGCAAGAGGAGATCAATGCATAGGTGTTAATATCTTACGATTTGAATTAACACTTAGTGATAACAAGCTTAAGATAAACACCCTACTAAGTGAACTAAGTCCGGAACTTAGTAGGAAGTTGTAAATCCGCTACTTGGTCACACGAGTAATCTCAAAAAGTCGTTTTTATTCTCCGCGATTGGCGCCTTATACTGGCTATACGCCCAGCCTGGTTCTCATGGATGCGTTAGGAGATGGACCCACCGGTCTCCATAGGAAGCAGACCAACTTCCACATCTCACATAGGTAAATTCATCAAGTGTGTGCTACCTCACACCTCCAATTTAATGGATATGATTTCATTAAGAGCCAAAGCTCAACCTAAACAATCATTGTAGCTAGCACCTATACACACCATAGGGAGGGATACAAAGGGTGCTACGAGAATCGCCGATGGCTTCGTTAGTACCCCTGGAACTTGCCTTTCGACAAGTGGGGATCCACCACCATGATTCAGTCAATGGGTCTCAATCCCATCCCCTCGATATGTCGATGATCATTTTCTTACAAAGGCCTTTTGTAAACGGATCCGCAAGATTTTTCTCGGACTTTACGTAATCCAGTGATATCACACCGGTTTCTAAAAGTTCCTTGACAACCTTGTGTCTAAGGCGAATATGCCTTTTCTTTCCATTGAAAGCCTTGTTTCTAGCTATTGCAATGGCTGCTTGGTTGTCACGAGGCAGGGCAACGAAGGAGCTGGTTTCCCCACGAAGGAACATCTCGCTAACGAGGTTTCTCAACCGATCGACTTCACGACCTGCCATTTCAAGGGCAATAAATTCAAACTCCATAGTAGACATAGCAAGTACATGATTGCTTAGAGGATTTCCAGGATATAGCATAACTAGCTAAGGTAAATACATAACCACTAGTTGAGTTGACTTCATCATTATCGGACACCCAATTAGCGTCGGTATACCCTTCTAGTACAACATGGGTTTTACTGAAAAGTAAACACCAATTCATAGTACCTTTTAAGTACTTAAGCAATCTTCGCAAAGCATTCCAATGTTCATTATTTGGATTATGAGTGTATCTACTTAGTCTACTAACAAGCATATGCAATGTCCGGTCTAGTATAATTCATGAGAAACATAACACTCGCCAATAACCTTAGCATATTTAGATTGACACACAGGAGCACCTTTATGTTTCTTTAAGTGCATACTAGCATCATAAGGTGTTTTTACCGGTTCCACATCAAAAGAGTTAAACTTTCTAAGTAATTTCTCAATGTAGTGAGATTGTGATAAACTTATTCCCTCCGGAGTTCTTTTGATTTTAACTCCCAGAATCACGTCGACCTCACCTAGATCTTTCATTTCAAATTTAGAACTTAGGAAAGATTTAACCTCATTTATGACATTCATATTTGTACCAAAATAAGCATTTCATCTACATATAGGCGAGATAAAGCCAAAAGCAAGTGATAGTACTATCGAATTTTTCATACCATTGTTTGGGAGCTTGCTTAAGTCCATACAATGATTTCACAAGTTTACATACTTTGTTTTCTTGACCATGCACAATGAAGCCTTCAGGTTGTTCCATGTATATTTCTTCATATAAATCTCCATTTAAAAATGCGGTTTTACATCCATTTGATGCACATACAGATCATGAATTGAAGCAATAGCAATTAAAGCTCTAATGGTGGCAATCTTAGTTACAGGAGAATAAGTATCAAAGTAATCAATCTCCTTCTTTTGATTATAGCCCTTAACCACTAGTCTAGCTTTATATTTATCGATTGATCTATCAGCCTTGAGTTTTTCTTAAATACCCATTTATTTCCAAGAGGTTTGCAGCCTCTAGGAAGGTCGGTTAGAATCCATGTTCTATTGTTAAGTATAGACTCAAGTTCATTATTGATAGCTTCTTTCCAAAAGATTGCATCAACAGATTTCATTGCTTCACTATAAGTTTTAGGATCTTCTTCAATGATATACACGAAACAAGTTCATCACATAAGATATCATGCTCGAGTCAAGAAAGCAGTGATAAAATCAGGACCGAAAGAGAAATCTTTCCTAGGTCTTTTACTCCTTCTAGGTTCATCTTCATGTTCATTAGATTGAGGAATTGAAGATGCAATACATGTAGATGATGCAGGCAGATCAAGAGATGCACATTTAAGTGGGAATACATGTTCAAAGAATTCAGCATCTCTAGCTTCCATGATACTACCACTCATGTAGGACCCGTTTCCTCCTTTAGTAATGAATCTATATGCAGCACTTTGATAAGCATATCCAATAAATACTGCATCAACAGCTTTTGGTCCGATTTTACTTTTCTTAAAATCTGGCAGTCCTACCTTAGCCGGACACCCCCACACTTTTAAGAATTTTAAGTTAGGTGGGTAACCTTTCCATAGTTCATAAGGGGTTTTGTCTAGTTTTTTATGTGGTACACGATTGAGTACATGACAGGCAGATAGGATAGCTTCCCCCACATATTATCCGATAAGCCAGTAACTTATCAACATAGCGTTCATCATATTCTTTAAGGTTCTATTCTTTCGTTCAGCTATGCCATTTTGTTGAGGTTCATAAGGAGTCGTTCTTTCGTGAATTATTCCATTTGCTTCACGGAAGGTTTTTAAAGACGTGGGATCATATTCTCCACCTCTATCACTTCTTAATCTTTTAATTTTTCTGTCAAGTTGGTTTTCAACTTCAGCTTTATATTTTAGAAACATTTCTTCGACTTCATCTTTAGAGTTTAGGAGATAGACCATGGTAAATCGAGAGTAGTCATCTACAAATGTGATGTAATATCTTTTTCCACCTCTACTCATGTGATTTTTAAAGTCTCCTAAATCACTATGGATTAATTCAAGAAGTTCAGTTTGCCTTTCAATTGATTTGTGAGGTTTTTTATGAAATTTTGCCTCTACACAAATTTCACATTTAGTAAATTCATTACTTGGTCAGATTGGGAATCAAGTTTAGTTGTTTTAACCTTTTAATAGAGGCTACATTAACATGTCCTAATCGAGCATGCCATAAATCTAATGATTCCACAATATAAACAGAAGAAGGTCCAACATTTTCATTAGTTTTTTCGCAAACAACATCAAGGATCATAAGACCAGAATGATTACTGAACCCTTTCCCCACAAAATCTCCATTTCTAGTTATAATAACCCGGTTTCCTTCAAGACTGATTTTAAGGCCAGCTTTAAGAAGCATATTACCAGAAATTAAATTTCTACGCATGTCTAGCACATAAAGAACATTAGTAAGAGTGAGAATTTTTCCGAAGTGAGTTTGAGAGAAATCTTCCCTTTCCCTTGGATGGAGGCGATAGCAGCATTGCCCATGAAAACGTTTTCTTCGTTGGTTTTTTCAAAGGATTGGAAGAGGCTTCTGTTTGAGCAGATGTGCTTGGTGGCTCCGTGTTGAGAGAAATATTATACTGCAAGTGCACGACGTAGTTGTAGCTAGCCGGCAAGTAACTCAAGACATCACAATCAAATTCATTCGCAAGTTCATTTTCACACAAAGTCTCTACTAAGAATGGGCAATCAAATCATGCACAATCACGCCCAAAGATCAACTATCACAATTCACATCATCATCACGAGAGGGGTTTTCAAAACTATTTTTGGGATTTTTAGATTTTTTTTTAAAGCAAGGAAAACTAACTAAAAGAAACTCACAAAAAGGAAACGAAGAAAGGGTGGAACGTGGTTACCTCAATTGCTTACAGATGCCCATCGCCTCGTATCACTTTTTGTGAGTACATCAAAAGAAAGAAAAATAATATACAATGCAAAATCCTAACTAATATGCTCATGCTTAGTCTTATATGCAAGAAACAGGAAGGAAATAAGGAAAACAAAAACTAATGCGACTACATGAATGCATTGCTGACTATATGCATCTAAACTACCCTCGAATCATCCAACAATCACCAAATTTCTCGGAACTCATGCAGAAAATCAAATCAAATGCCAATGAATGCTAATCAAATCAACTAGCTCAAAAAACGATGAATAAAAAGCCTTAGATTGGGATTAATCACACTAGTATGCCTGAAACTAGAATCGAATACCGCTTGAGATTTGCCTATGCTAGTAGTTTAGAAGAGGGAGACACCAATTAAGCCTATCTTCGCCTACTTTCGAAGGTCAAAGACTAATCTTGCATAATCCAATCACCTATTTTCATGGGATTAAAAAGGGCAAAATTACAATGAATGCATCTCACAACCCCCAATTAAAACCTTAATTATTTTCATATCAAAGTTCTAATCGTTCACAACGTAATTCTAGGTAAGTTTTCATCTTTCAATGTTCCACAAAACCCTAATAAAAGCATATGAGTCCTCTCTCGAGGCAATCAATGAAAGAGTGATGAACGAAGTGAATTCTAACCTAAAAAGCATAAAACAACCCAATTGGTACTCAATTCATGATTATCAAGGCATAATAGGGATCAATCCCAACCTAAGTAAAGAAATTAGCCCCTAAACATGATACTAAACAATTGACAAAGATTGGAGAAAATAGCCATAGAGAAACAGAGAGAAATTGTGAAGAAAAGATAAAGAGAAGAAATTACGATTACCGAATAAAAAGTTTGATGCGATTCAATCATAAAAACTTGAAGTAGATGAACAATAAAGAGTGTTCTTGAGTCTCCTCTCGAGCCCTCTCGAAACCCTAGCTAAATCTCTACATTATGGAATAGAATCCTCCAACAAATACAATTAGGAAACTTAACTAATCGCCGAAACAGCGAGTCGCACGGCCGTGCGAAAGTCGCACGGGTACCGTGCGAAATTGCTTCACTCTTCGGTCGCTTCGCACGGCTGTGCGAAATGTGCATAGGGTACCGTGCGAACCGGGTAATCGCTGGATGTTCTCGCACGGTTGTGCGAAAGATGCACTGTGGGGTGTACGAATTGGCCGAACTCTCGGCTGAATTGCACGGCCGTGCGACATATGTACTGGGTACTCGTGCGAAATGCAGCAGCTTTTCGAACGATTCAGTACGGCTGTGCGAAAGTCGCACGAGGGGCCGTGTAAGGTCTTTTGATGTGCTTTAGGCTTCTTCCTTGCCTCCTCTTGGGCCCGAATCTCCTCTTTGTCGCTTTTCATCAAATTTGTCTCGAATCTCTCGAATTTAAGCCCAAAAACCTGAAATAAGGAGATTTATGAGCTTAGGTGACGATAAAGAGAAAATGAGCAAAATCTAACCCAAAACTAAATAAATATCATTGAAATCATCATGGAATTGGATTAAATAATGCCTTAAAAACCGGCAAAAACGAGGTTTATCACTCCGGTGTCGAATACCCACTCTACTCGAATTGTCGGCAAGGTTGACCTCCGATACCATGGCTACGATGATGTCCGATTCAGCAAGGTTGACTTGAGCTTTCTTCTTGCTTCTGCAGTCCTTAGCTTTGTGTCCCGGCTTCCCACAGTCATGACACTTCCCTATGAACTTGTACTTCTTTCCTTGAGGCTTGTAGGGATTTGATTGAAAGATTTTGCCTTTGTTCTTAAATCTGTCATTATAAGAAGATTTTTGTTCAACCAGATTTGCCTTAGATGAGTTAGAATAATTGATAATCCCTTTGTCCTTGATACGGTTTTCTTCCTCAATTTTCGGATGACCAACTAACTGTTCTAAGGTTAAATCAGTATCCTTATGCATAAGTTGATTCCTATATTCTTTCCAAGAAGATGGTAGTTTCTCAATCGAACAATGGCAAGAGTAACATCACATATTTTCAGCCCTTCGAAGCAATTGATGCACACAGATTTTCATAATCATGAATTTGATCTATTATCGGTTTATCATCCTCAACTTGATAATTAAGCCACTTACTCGACAACATATCTCTTAGACCCAGCATCATCATTACCGTATTTCTTTTCGAGAGCAGACCAAATATCATGAGCAGAATTGAACTTCATGTAAATGTCTAGCAAAGCATTGTTCATGTAGTGAAGTAGCATGCCCTTACGAGTTCTGTCATCCTTAAGGAATTTTTGGTTGTATTCAGTTATAACTTCAGCATCGGTTCCATCAGGGAATTTAGTTTTGTCATCCAAAACATGAGCTACATCTATTTGTTCAAGGTAGAATCTCATCCTAACGGCCCAACGTTTATAATTCTTGCCATCTAAAGCTTCAATTTTTGACATGTCGGGAATTGTAAATTTGCTCGTTGCCATGATTGAATAAATCACTTTCAGATTGTTAGAAACAGAACACAATCACAGCAAGTAAATTGGAGAGATCTTACTTTGAGTATGTAGGAATTAGACAGAAAGCAAATTGACCGTGGCGTGATGGGAATCACCGTCCCGATTTACCATGGTCTATCGGGAATTTAGTAGTATCAAACAGTTTAGTCAACTATAGCTCGTTGGAACAATTTCCGAGACTTTAAAAAGAATTTTCAGCAAAAAGGTTAGGACCCACTCCTCGCCCGAGCCCGGACGGACGGCGGCAGCACAGCACGCGCGTGCGTGGTAACCAATCCCACCCTTGGACTCTACTTCAAAGTCACTTGGGAAAACCCAAATATATAAACTAGTGAAAACCACTTCAAAACTTCAATGTGGGACAACCTTTGCAAGTTTTACTTTGAAACTTCTCCAACACATAGTTCACATAGCACTTCAACAAGGCAAAGAGAAAGGGAAGAAATTTGTTGAAGAAGCTCTGAATCGCTTTCCATCCCTTCTCCTTCAAGCGGACTCTATCGGAGACACACCTCTTCACCTTGCTCGCTAAGAGGTACACTCCTGTTTCGAAGCCTTTTTGTTGGGCTTTGTGGATGCTTACCAAAACGCGTCCGAGACAGCACCAGCGAGGGTAATTGCTCGGCCATGGAACGCGAAAAATTCCAGGGAAACATGCCTATTCATGAGGCGAGTGCGCTTCAATAACGCCTATGCCACTCTTGCCTTGATGGTGACAGATCATCTTGGAGCTTCTTATCTCAATGATTCAGGCGAAACCCCACTCCATCTTTATGCTAGATTTGGCTTCTTTCCGGGTAAGTTCCACCATAATTGTTCTTAAGCACGATCATATATACACATCGTACTTGTTGGCCCTCATTTGACTTTGACATGGCCCGAATTCACATCTAAATTTATATGGTAGATTTTTACATCAAATTAATAACACAAAATTTCAACTTCTTGAAAGTCCTATATAATTCTATCATTTTTGTTTCATTTAACAACAAAGGATGTGCATGCAATGGAAGATCGAGTATCATATATTTGAGCAATTGCTCGACGAACAATCCATCAGCGGCATACACCCGCGATAGGGATGGGCTGACACCTTTGTTGAGGGCAGCAAAATGTGGGCGTTTCGAACTATGTTGCGTATACTTGAGCATTGCCCTCAATCTGCATACACCCAAGATCTCGATGGAAGGACTTTCCTGCACCTCCTTCACTTAACAAGTGGAGATGTCGATGAGCATTCCGCTGACCAATTATTTAAGCAGATGGGAGAGCACTTGTTTGAACATCCCGAGCGGATGCTCAAAGATTGGTTCTTGATCATGAAGGCAACACCCCATTACACTATGCCATAAAGACCGAGAACTCAATTACAGCAGAAATATTAACACGGAGACGTCTACGGACACGAGACCAACCTGAATTGATGTGGTTGAACAACAAGGACCACACTCGTCCTAAAGTTACTTGCATCACATGAGATTGCCACCGAGGTACATCTCTCTCTCTCTCTCTCTTTATATATGTAGAGTGAGAAGTGTTACTAACATAAAATGAATCGGGTAGTGGACCTAATCAGAAGAACACATCGAAATGTAATGTACTCAGCTAGGAGCAGCTATGGTGTCCGTAAGAAAGATATAAAGGATTCAACGGGGTCTCTCTCGGTGATTGCTGGTTTGCTTGCAACCATAACTTTTGCAGCAGACCTTTCAAGTGCCCGGTGGATTCAATAGTGAGAGCGGCTCTCCTGTCTTGTTGAAAATGTTCGCATTCCAGATTTTCTTGGTTTCGGATGCCTTTGCTATGTGTAGCTCTATGGTCGTCCTTTTCTCACTCCTCCGGGTCATGGGCTCTGGCAAAACGTTCGACTCCTTTGTGCTGTTAGATATCTCTTTTATGCTCCTCCAGTCGTCGTTCTATGCAACCGTGGCGGCGTTCATGACGGGCGTGTATGTGGCTACAGCCAGCAAAACGATTTGGTTGGCTACCTTCACCTGTGTACTTTGTTCTACGGTTATGTTGGTCGGTTGGAGAAGTTCTATACTGTTTATCAGTAAAAACATTAGGCTACTAATTGATATGATCCTTACGGTTAAAGGTTGCTCGTTTAGGACATATACCCAGCATCACAAGTCACTTGGTGCACACTAAATATAATTCATCACAATTCACAAGGTTGTTCATGTATTTTCATTCAAACTTTTGTAATCGGGCTACATTGAGGGATAAATCTTTGTAACCGAGAAAGTTAGGTGTAATTATTCTGTTGTGTAAGTGACAACATTACCGATGAGTTGTGTGAGCTATCAAAGTGGCTAAACTTTTAGGGGTTAAATTGTCAACATTACTTTTGTAATCGGGCTTCTCTTGTCGTGTTTGGTGTCCGAAATGTCCTTGTTTCTGCAAATTACGAGTGGCCAAAATAGGACCAAAATTGTATAGTTTATGATAAAATTTGTTTCAAAAGATCAAGTTGTCCAAGAAAATCAATGAAAAAGGAGAGAAAAACGCAATTAATAAAGATAAAATTGATAAACTAATCATTAATACGTTAGAATTATAAAGTGACAAATATTATGAAACGAAATAAGTTAGTTAAAGTGACATGTATTATGAAATAGAGGGAGTATATACTTTAATTTTTTTACAATACGTAAATAAGAACACATCAAAATTAGACAACCTTTCTCATAAGGGTTCTACCTAAAATATAATTTTCCAAGAGTGGGAAAGGACGGATGAGGGGCAATATGCCCAAGTAGATGGAGAGGGGATTGAGTGGCCCAAAATGTGTCAACCAATCAGCCGCACAATTCACTTCTCTAAAAATATGATTAATTGTATAACTTGACATAACAATATCTTTAATGATAGAGTCAACTTGCCATGGTGGTTTAATATTTTCTTTGATTACTAATGATGATTTTATTATCACCCTCTAATTGAATTATCTCTGGATATTTGCTTTAACTCCTTTTTGAAGCCCAAACCTAAGATGGCTAGCCTTTGCAACCAAAATGGATTTATGACAAAGGTTTGATGCTCTGCCTTCACCAAATTGCCTTTTTCAGTCTGATAACAAAAAAACTCATAGTTGCATTTCTATTGTTGAATGATTCGTCAAAATAAGCTTAATCGATCCATTTGGGGTTTATTCTATTTGACTAAATGGATTTGCTTCATATTGGTACGACAGTTCCTGTTATAAAGGTACTTTGGAGAGTACCTTTGTCTTATTTTCCATTTTGCAAAGCTTTCTTCTCCCTGATTAAAACTATGATCTGGTTTAAATCTTCATTTAAAAAAATCAGGAAATTTCTTTCCTTCCAAATGCTTCATAGTAGATGTATGACTTTGTGAAGTTGATCTGGCTAAAGGGCTTATAGGGCTGCATTGATAATAATGTTCTTCCCATCAGAATTTGAAGATATGAAGTTAGTGTGATATAATCAATTATGATTTAAAGTTGTAGCCCACACATGTTATGTTCGTGGACAATTAAAAAAATTGTCTTCCGATTCTCCAAAAGCATTGCAAATTTTACAGATAGGATCACTTGGACCCTTCTCCTGGCCAATGTCTTCCTAGGAGGAATTTCATCATTAAGGAGTTGGTCATGGGAAAACTTTAATCTTGGGCGGTATGTTTGTTTTCCAAATTCACTGTCGCTCCCATCTATCATGCCTTATGTACATTATGTGCTAGTCTAATGGCAGATTTTGCAGCAGTAAACCAATCATTCTGCAAGAGTCCCCAACAATTTTCATCGGGTTTGGGGTATATTAGTAGTGGTATACTTCTCTCTGACAATGCTTAGGGTTTGTAATCATGGTTAATTTCTTGTGAAATTCTGGATTAATTCTGAATTTAATCTCAAACACTGTTGGAGAAGCTATTAGTGTAAATTTTCTGTTTAATTTATCAAATATTTCTTGGCTTACTGCAAATACAATCCACAAACAGGGTTCAGTTATTCTACTGTAAATGAAATACTAAAATGAGTAAATGCAGGGAATGAGAGGAGTCACCAGGCATGTGCGACAAATTTATAAACAAAAAATACTGACTGAAGTTGGTCATTTTCTTATGGAATTTGGGTGATATAACCTCAAATTTAATAGAGAATATTAAAAAATTCAATTTTAAAATTTGATTTGAAAATTCCTTTATTTTGATATTCATTATCATATATATAACCCCTAAAATAATACAGTTGACTAATTTTTTAAACACGAGATGATTTTAATGGTTTGATCGAAACTTTAAAATTTAATAAGTAATATTAAAAGAAAATTAACTCTAAAATTTCATGTCAAATTTCCTTCATTTGTCAACATTATCAATACACATATAATCATTATTTTTCCTCTAACCAAATACACGTGCAATATTGAGAATTGTATACTCTAATGGAAATACAGGGTCTCAGTGCCTTCAAGTAACAAAGATCGACCGGGTATTCAAGTTGTCTTTTCGTCTATGTTGTGGGTGGAGTCACTGTTGACATTTTCGGCGATGTTGGCATTTTTCTCGATGTTGTGGATGGACTCATTGTTGGAATTTTTGTCGATGTTGTGGATGGATTTGAACTTGAATTCATGGGCGATGAAGGTCTTAACGGCATCCACGGTCTTGCGACCATGAAAGTCAAGTGCACATGATGTCTTATATCGCGGCCCAGTATACGGAATACGCGTTACTTTGACGACAATAGGAACAGCATCGTATGGATCCTGTCCATCACTGTTAAAGGTACAAATCAATATGTTTTTCTTATTTTATGCATGCGTTGTGTGAAAGTAGGTGAATTCACAACTATAATTAGAGCACCATTGCTCCTTTCTCCCCCGTCCCCCCTCCCCAAAACGCAACCCCCAAAAAAGCAAAACATGAAACAAAAGTGAAACAGGAATATTTTGTCCATACAGACGATACAGACGGCCAAGTGAAACGGTTATGGAGCCCGTAGCATTAGATTTGCTTTGTGGATGAAACTTGGCATTCACCTCCGTGATTGTTGATTCGATTTCTACCTCCTCAAATTCATTTTCACTCTCATACTTGTGTTTAAGTGGAGTGACAAGTGGAGTGACGGTTAGCATCAAATCTTGAACGACCACGGTGAGAAGTCTATCTAAACATTGGGAAAACATATGGCGTAAGTTGCTCAACCAATCTGTTTTTTCAAAATCTAGAACAGAGAATGTTCCTCCGTTACTCCTGCTCGCAATTTGTTTGAGCACCTGGAGTCAGACAACACAACTATTAGTACCGTTGAATTATGTATAACTCAGAACCAATTGGTAATAGGTGGACTAACTCATCAACTTATAATCATGTTAAAGATATCAGAGTCAGATTTTCCATACATCATGTGGGAAGTCACTGCGAATGGCAAACGCGTGCACAGGTACGTCACATAGCGGAACCTCAGCAGCATCATAAGTTGCTTCACTACTGGATAAAATGATCAAGGCAGATTTCCGCCCCTTGAAATAACTCCGATCTTTGAGCACTTGTAGAGCTTCTCCAAGGCCAGCAGCAAGGTTCGCACCACCTTCTATGCCGATCTTTAAACACATGGCCATCATTGCAATGTCGGCTTGAGCATCTTCAGTCATAGAGCGCAAGGGGCACAGCCTTTGTGCGCTGTTGGAGAATCTTACAACTGACAAACGATCATTTGGGTCAAGCTTCCTCGTGAAGAACTCCATGATACTTTTCAGATATCCTCGGCTCTCCATCATGCTCGAGCTGACATCCACAAGCACAATTACATCGACTCCTAATCGGATATTATCGTCTCCCACTGCGGCAGATCCCATCAGCTCCACTGACACATACAATTTAAATCCCAATTCCGGTTCCATCTCGCAGTTGACTTTCATGTCTATTTTTCCTAGACGGATTGCTTTCGCCTCTGAACCTGCAACACATACGCATGAACATTAATTGCCATTTTATGTTTATATTGAACATAAATAAACTTAACAAAGATACCAGTTGAGCTCTCTGGGGTATCAAGAATCAGCTCGTCGTCATCGCTGTACTTGGGGATAATGCGAAGAAAACGAAGAGCAGTGTTAGTAAGTATCTTCAAATGTCTACATAGTTTCGAAGCCATGGCTATGGGCTTCCTAGTTTTCTTCGGCTTACTCACTCCCGAGTATTTACGAGTCTTTTTCTGGATTGTATTTGCAAAGGGCATTTATTTCTCCCATGCTTTTTTTTTTTAATCCATTGTCAAAGTCAATATCGATTATCAACTTAAATAATTTTATAAAGGGTCTCAGATCTGGAAACAGATGACGTATTAATATTTTGTCCATACAAATTAATATTGCAAGTTGGAATAAGATATTAGCCAGTTGGAATACGATGGCCGCAAAACACGGCTTCTGAATTTTACGCGTTTTAATGTTTGTTTATTGTCACCTTCCCTTGCATTTTCTGGTGGTGGTCCCTATGGGGCTTGAGCTACAGAGGGGGAGGTGTCCGGGCTCGAAATTCTAGAGCAAGGTTTAAACTTTAGTGTGCCTATCTTAGGTGTCTGTTCGTTTTAGCGTTTATAAAAGCGTTTATAACCGCTAACCGCTAATAACCGCTCATAAACGCTCATAACCGCTCATAAACGCTCATAACCGCTCATAAACGCTAATAAACGCTCATAACCGCTCATAACCGCTAATAAACGCTATAACGACTCATAGCAATTCATACATATTCATAATGATTCATAACAAGTTAGTTATAACCGCTATAATAGCTATCCACTATAACGACTAATAAACTCATATTATTATTATTGTGATGATTATTATTTATGATAATAATAATAATTATAATAATAATAATTATTATTATTATTATAATAATTAAGAAAAAATTATTATTATTATTATACTACTACTACTATAATAATAATAATAATAATAATAATAATAATAATAATAATAATAATAATAATAATAATACATTATTGTTATTATTATTATTATTATTATTATTGTTACTACTACTAGTACTATTATTATTATTATTATAATTATTATTATTATTATTACTATTATTATTACCACTACTATTATTACTATGATTATTGCCATATTAATAATAATAATAATAATAATAGCGTTTATTATTATTATTATTATTATTATTATTATTATTATTATTATTATTATTATTATTATTATTATTATTGTTATTGCTAAAAATATTATTATATTTCAAAATTTTAGTATTATCGTTACTATAATTATTATTGTTATTATCATTATCGACGTTGTAACTTGTTATTATAATGATCGTCATTGTCATCGTTATAATACTCTTGCGACAATTTTATAACAATAATAATAATATCAATAATGATAAT
This sequence comes from Talinum fruticosum, assembly GCA_021018815.1. NCBI lineage: Eukaryota > Viridiplantae > Streptophyta > Magnoliopsida > Caryophyllales > Talinaceae > Talinum > Talinum fruticosum. The sequence goes on from JAITYX010000106.1 coordinate 1,339,603, forward strand.
AATAATAATAAATAATAATAATAATAACAATAAAATAATAATAATAATAACGATAATAATAACAATAAAATAATAAAAATAAAAATAAAAATAAAAATAAAAATAATAATAATAATAATAATATTATTATTATTAAAAAGTTAATTATTTAATATTATTATTACTATTATAACAGACTTATAACCGCTCATAACCGCTATAGTAGCTTATAACCGCTATACAACCCATAACAGACTATAACCGCTAATTATAACAACTCATAACAACTCAGTAATGACTCATAACGACTCAAAACAGCTCAGTAATGACTCATAGCAGCTCATAGCAGCTCATAACAGCTCATAACAGACTCATAATGACTCATAAACGCTATAAACGCTATAACCGCTAGTTTTAACAGATGAAACGAATGCAGACTCTTAGTCTTTCACTTGGGATGGAGGCTATACTTGAGAGCAAGTGTCTTGAATGAGACTCGTATGACCCAACTTAGTTATCGAAGAAGACCTACGAACGAAATGTTCAGTCTGTATAGCCCAACAAACGGACCAGACATCATGGAAAGGCCTCTACGTATGTGAGACCGACCGTCTCATCACTCCAATTCTCCATAGACTCGGTGATAATAATATACACAATATAAAAGTTAATATTTATTTTTAAAATTAATATTACGTAACGAGAATGAATGAAGTGAAATTGAAAAATCAATAAAATTACATAAATTAAAAATAAAATTAAAGAAATTAAACCTAATAACACACAAATTAAAAAAAAGCAAAGAAAATAATGAAGGGGAAAGGAAGCTGAAGAAATAAAAGGAGCTGAAAAGTTGGATTTTGAAAAAAAGGGAAAGATGTCATTAGTAGATTTCTAACGCCCAACCTCACGTTTGCATTGTAAAACCTGTATCAACTCGTCTATCTACTTTTATCTCGTTATCGGTTGTTGTATAAAATGTTTATATTGTTTTTGAGAGGGGTTAGCTGATCCTACCGACCCCACGTTGAATCCGCAAATACAAACACTTGTAACCTTAATCTAGAAAATTGAAATTTGATGAATAATGTTAACTAGTTGAACTAAACTAATATTATGACATGGGATGAGAATTCAAATAATAAAAAGTCTTAGATTGGAATTAACGGGACAGTGCTCTTCATGGGGTTAGACGCCGAATTTTGAGATCCTGTTTCAAAAACATCCACCTATTTAATCCAAGAATCCGAACATTCTCTTTCGGCCCTAATGCACAATTCTTTTTGTTTCAATCATATCAGTTTTGTTTAGTCTTCAAAATACAAATAATAAATCTTAGTGAGAACATTTAAACGATAAATCGCTGCCCTAATTTGGACATGGTCCTTGCAATAGGAAAGCTGTTTATAGCTCTGCAAGCCCACATACTTGTGCCGAGTTCAAATCCTCAGTACAGTTGAACAAAGCACTGAATATTGTGCATCGAATATTATAGAATCTACATGTGTGTTTGGTTGAGAGAAAATTTTGATTTTTTAAAATTTTTTATTATTTGGTGAAAAATAAGATGGAAAATTATTTTTCAAAGAAAATCATTTTCATCATATAAGGGAAAATACTTTTCCATTTAAAATGAGTAACGAAGGCGTTTACTCTCTACATCGGGAACATGACGTAGACACTGGCGAATCGATACTACTCTTATCGAATTAAACTAACTGAGAAAATGTGGATTTCAAATGGATTCGACGATCGATGAGCAATGATTAATGAGAAATTAGAATAACAAACAGATTTCAGAGACTTCCAAAGGCAATGATCATCGAGAAAGAGCAGAACCAAAGAAACACAGAGTTAATCACAAAAATCAGCACAATTGGACAAAAACTACAGTAATTGTATGAATAATCAGTTTGATTGAAAACTCGTACTACAATCTATTGAAACTACAAGCGGAAAATTCTAAATTTCAATCACCGCATCATACTCTTTGAAGAACAATCAACTAACACCTCGATTTGAGGCTTGAATTGAAGCAAGGAAACAGACCAACAAAATTGAAGAAACAATGGAGAGAGAGAGAGAGAGAAGAGATTCATACCTAGCATGGATAATTCTTGGAGGAGAGAGAAATGGAGGCAGGAGATGCCGGAGATGTAGCCGCATACCAAAAATTGGCAACACGAGGTGACCGAGGAAGGGAAGTCGCCGAAGAAGTTATTGAAGGAGAGAAAGAGGAGTTTGAGGGAGGAAAGAGAGGAGAGAGACGGGGATTTTCGCCATTGTTGGTATTCGATACCAGTGAGAAAGACGGGGATAGAGAGAGAGAGGATTTTCGCTACTGCTCCTTTTTTTCTAATATGTGTCCGATAGCGTCGGATTTTTATCCGATGCTAAAATCCGACGCTATTAGAGTCAGATTTTATAACTTAACGCAATCAGCGTTCGATTTTTTACTCGACGCTAAGTCGGTCTCTATTAATGACTTTTTTTGTATCGTCTCTAATATCCGACACTAATAGCAAGTTTTCTTGTAGTGTAAAACCCCTATAAAAAATACAACTAAAGTTCAGATTAAAGAAAATGAATCATTGATACTTTAGCATTCTATAGTATCAACAAATCATGAAAAGTTCTATCAGATATAAATATTGGTCAAGTATCTTCCTTAATTATTTAAGGGGTTGTGGATTGGACCAAGTTACCTTGAACTTTGACACAACTTACCGTCTGGTGTGTTGTAGTCCACTGGACTCCCTTAAAATAAGGGGTCAATGAGTGAGTCGTTTACTTACCAAATCCTTTGTATTAAAGATAAAAAAAAAAATTATTGATTTGTCAAAAAAAAAAAGAAATAACTTAGTTTTAAAAAATAAAAAAAATTAAAAAATAAAATACATCTTACTATATAAGACATTTTAAGTGTTTTCTCTTAATTTAAAAATTATATTAATAGGTCTTGCTCGAATCATTTCAAGGTCTTCTGTTTCCTGGGATCAAAATACTGGTGCCAATTTTGGACTCATGTTTTCTTCTTTTTACACAATGTGTCCCAAAAACAAAGACTTTCTAAGCTCCACTGGTTGTAGATTTAGAGCATCAAGAACTAAATTTATTATCAAAACAAAAAATATATAGGTACCAATTTTAAGCTCATCTTGTGCGGCCTACCATATTATATTATTTAAGTGTCAATTTTTGTTTTTCTAAATCTTTATTTCTATAGTGACTCACTAATAAAGTTCATCTATTTAAATAATTCCTATAAAATTCACTTGTTAATATATTTAATTATTTAATTTATTATTATTTATTTTTATAATATATAAAAAAATTATAAGGATAAGGATGAAGATTGAAATAAATTTTTTAAGACGATAAATTTTTTCAAAAATAATATAATAATATTAAAGTTTTTATTAAAAAAATAAAATAATAATAATACTAATAATAGAAATTTTATTATAATAAACAACACTTAAATTTCAAAAAATAAAATATAATTAATAATATATTTTAAAAAATAATTATTTTATATATTTTTTTAACATATTAACATATTCACGTTAACATTTATAAATCGAATAATAACATATTAAAATCCAACTAACATATATAAATTCAATATTCAATTTACAAATTCTATTTACAAATTCAGGGATGGGGAATCTCGATCCATCACATGCATATTATTTAAGTTGACGACGGGACTTCCTCGTTGTACTTGATGATATTAAGTAGTCCACGTCAGTATTTAGTCGTCAGTTAGATTAAGCAAAGTTAACAACTCAATCTATAGAATAACACGCATTTGAAGAGTTTTATTGGCGGTCTGATTGGTAGTCTTTGCCGTCATGCCTACTTATAATGATGATGAGGAGCCGATCTATGAAGATCAACCAGAGACCTCAGGTGTGTGCATTTTGCAGATAGCGATTAATTTATGTGTGTGCGTGCGAATCTAATAGATCATTACTTATTGAATTATTGTTTGGTTTTGGAATGTGCAAGATGTAAGCCATGGAGAAACAGTAGATATGAGAGTCAACTATGACTGCACTTGGCCATATAACTTGTGGGTGGAGCTGAGGGGATTGCCAAGTTTTGGGAAAGATAATAGACGAGTACTCGGAGTGGATGTTGTGGTCATCTTGGATATTAGCACCACTATGCCGGGTTATGAGAGGCGAACATATCTACAGAAAATTGCCATGCAGTTCTTCATCAGTAGACTCAGGCCTATTGATCGTTTGTCACTTGTTGTATTCTTGACTAATGCACAGAGGCTGTGCCCATTGGGCCTAATGAACACCGAAGACGCAAAAGAGGATGTCGAACTGCTGGTGAACTACTACATAGAAGCCGGGGCCGATACCCCCAGAGACATAGCTGCTTGTCTGAGGGAGGCCTTGCAAGTGTTCCATGATCGTACTCACTTGAAAGGACGTAAAGCTGCCATCATGCTTTTATCCAGTAGCGATGCAATAGAAGATGCTGTCGAGTTCCCAATGGGTGATGTACCCTTACATGTCCTCGCCCTTGGTGGTGACTTCACACCGCATGTATGTAAAATCTAACATCCTTGCCTTAATTAAATCGTATATATACATCATTAGTACTCTCTCTTCACTAATTAAAATTACTCCTGTTTCATGATATTCATTTTGCATCGATAATGTTACTAAATAAATACTTTAAATGGAGACATCATATCATAATGAGAAGAAAGATAGATCGAGGAACAAGTAATTTGTAATGGAGGGAATAGTTTATATTCAATTTTTATGTGGTCTTGCAGGTGCTCAAAGAAATTGCAAGCAAGGGTAATGGAGGAACATTCTCAGTCCTAGATTTACAAGAGGATGCTCATTGTGACTCCATAAACAACTTGAGGTCTGCATTTTCCCAATGTTTAGCTCGACTTTTCACAGTTACCATTAAAGACTTGAAGCTAATCCTTAAGTTGGACCCAGGAGAAAACCAAAATGATCAAGGGAAAACAGATTGTGATGTAATGGAGAAAGTAGGAATAAGATCATTCTGTCAAACCTGGTCTGATTCTACCCCCGGCACTATAAGTATCTCGCTTGGAGATCTATATTCTCAAGAGACCCGTAAGTTCTCAATCAAAGTGTTCAATAGTGGTAAATGACTATGTCAAAATTTTAGTCACCATGGGATAATAATCAGGAGGACTTACAATGCGAACCCTGCTGCTGTTGTCAAAATTACTTAATCCTACAGGTACGTCCTAAACTGTAGTCGTACTTGGTTAAGCCTTATCATTTTTTTCTATTTCTGCAGTCATTATAAGAATTATTTTTAAGTCAATACACTACACTTAAGAAGTGCCTTAACTTCTTGCGAGATATTTATCGATCATTTTGCAAGTATATATATGTATAAGGGTATCCTTTTGCATGTTTGACAGTGGGTGCTTGGAACCATACAATACTCCGACATTGGTTATCCCTATCAAGTTGCTGAGTAGACGACATCCCCTCGCAGCTCATATAGCCTACGAGCATTTACGCAGAGTTGAGAAACAGAATAAGATTGCTGAAGCCCATAAGGGAAAATTTAAATCTATACACGACATGGACAAGCATGCCACAACTTCCTAGCAAACTTTGGGGTTGGGAAGTAGGGATGCTGTTTTGAGGCCGTCAGGGACCATGAAATGGATTAATATTGGGCTACTTGGCAAACAGGTTTTTGGCGCTCTTTTTGGACCAATTAGTTGTTTGATTTTCATCAAAAAGCTAAGGAGTTATACGGTGAATAGTTTTTGGAAGAAATTTTTGTACTGGAAAAGCTCCTTTGTAAACGTAATTTAGAATAACTTTTGGAAGAGTTTTTATGATTAATATCTAAAATTACGATATTGATCTTATGACTTCAAAAGATTACAAATGTCATAAGAAAAACTCCTATTTAAGTTATTGCTTTTTAATTTAATTTTTTAAATTATAAATAATTACAAATAATTTTTAAATCTTTTTTTTAATTATCATATTCACTTTATGACTTCAACAAAATTACATGGCATTGATGTCTTTATTTTCAACATTTGTGGTATGAAAGCTTGTGAGAAAAATGGTAAGACACGTGCAACGTTGCCTTTCTTTGTTTTCTCACATTTATGTTTTGGTTCGACCTATTAGAAATGATGTTTTATACTAACGTTTATACCAACACTTTCAGCTCATTTGAGCTCATTTCAACTAACACTTTCAGTTCATTTAAACTTATTTCAACTAATCATTTTAGCATCCATATCAGCTCATTTCAGCTCATTTCACATCTCACAACTAATTATTTCGATTCATTTCAATTCATAACAATTATAGCATCTAATTTTAACAATCATTATTGCAAATAAGCATTTATAAGTACTTGTATATTTGTATTTTTTAATCTATATTGAGCATTTATACCCAAACCTAAAAATCGAAAAACAATTCCAAGTCTAATATACAACTTCCATTCTTCCTTTCTCATATTAACGCTATCTAAGTTTTAATTCACTATCTTAATGTTCGTAGTATTTTATATGGGTCATAAATAAAGGAATTCTCAAGTGAGTACTCCTAGGGGTCGATCCACAAGGAAATGCTACTTTGAAAATCAAGCAATCTAATCGATTCTATCTAAATAAGAGCAAATGATTCGGAAAAAATACTAAACTACTAATAAACTAAAGTACAAACTTGGATTAACAGAAAAGATAAAGGACTCGGATTAGGGTTCGATTGATACCGCCTATTATTAGGGGATACTTGAGCTAATTGAACCAAAACAATTGCTTTACTCTATAGGTAGTCGATTCCACTAATGACGACCGCCCTAGCCCTTTTTCAAAGAACAAGAGCCAATTTAACATTTTTTCAATTTCATGGAGCCAAAAGTATTAAATTGTAAGAATAGGGAATCAATGACCTAGTAAGACTTAACTACTTTTGTGTTGAATCTCTACTATCCGATCCTAGTCTGTGCCCACAAAATAGCCATTTTTCAATGGTACTATTTGCCTAAGAGTTAGATGAAAATGTCGTCTCCGGCATTTCATCAAATACTTAACGGACTAGTTTAGAACCAACCAAATCAAGCACTAAAAAGGCTAAATTAACTCAAATGCAACATCAAGAAAGCATAATAAAACTTAACCCCAACCCAAGTGGGAAAATTGGTTTTTCTCTTGTAATCACGTGGCTGGCCACAATTTTAGGGAGTTTGTTTCCCTTGAGGTCTCTAGTTCTTATATTCTTATGTTTCTTTTTTTTTTTTTTGGTGTAGAAGAGGGGCTATGCCCCAAAGAAATTTTATTTCCTCATGATTCTGGGCCAACCGACCCCTACATTATCTCGCATACAATAACTTTTTGACATCAATAATCGGGGAATCGAAGAAATCAAAACCTAAATTCATATTAAGCCCTAAATTTGCCAGTTTGTCTGCCACCCGATTTGCTTCTCTATAGCAATGAGTGATTTTGACTTCCAGATCGGATTTTCCGAAGAGATTTTGACATTGGGTAATCATTGGCATAAACTTGGGATTCCAGCTTTTATTCCCTCGTAGCATGCCCATAACTAGCATTGAATCCAGTTGAAACCAGACTTGCTTGAATCCAAGATCTCGAGCTAATCTATTCTCCTTTATATCCTCTAATAACTCCTCCTCCTGCTGCTAGGCCTGGGTTCCCTTTGGAGGCTCCATCAGTGTTTAGAATCATCCAACCCACAGGTGGGCTCTCCCACCTTACCAATTCCACTGTCTTCCGATGAGGAAAGGTATTCGGAAAAAGAGTATTCGTTTTCAACACATTCAAAAACTTCATCAAACTTATAAAGAAGGAATTCACCTTTGTTCCTTGGCAGCGAATTGTTGTCACTAAAGCATTGGGCATTTCTCCATTTCCAAAGATACCATAAAGTCAATAGGAATTTAGTCTCCCAATTACGGTCCAGGGTATGATTATTTAGGTTGGCCAAAATCCATTCTTTCAATGGTATATTTTTGGGGTAAGGTTCCATCCTTTTGACTCCAGAAAAAAGCATATAGTATTAGCGTTTGGGCGCTTCATTAGGATATGTTCAACATCCTCAATCTGGTCACCACAAATTCGGCAGCTTAGGTCATTACTGAGTCCCCGTTTGTATCGATTGAGATTAGTCATAATACGGTCATGGTATAGCAGCCAAATGAACATCCGAACCCATTGTGGGATGCGAGTTTTCCATATCCATCTCCAATCTCCTCTGTCCAAGTTCCCCTATTCACTTTGAATTAGGGATATAGCAGATTTGATGGAGAAGTTACCTGAAGGTGTCGCAGCCCAGTAGATATTATCACCCACCTCTTCTTTAGCAATCTCCATGGAAGCGATTTTAAGGAGTAATTCATGTGGTAGTAGGTCCGCAAACCTGTCCCATATCCAGTGATGGTCGATACTCCACATTTCATGAACCTTAGCGTCTCGATCGGCTGCTGCTACTGGCGACAGAGCATTCTCAATGAGTGGTTTGTTGTCCACCCAGACATCCAACCAAAATCATGTTCCCCGGCCATCTCCCACAGCGGAACTGATACCTTTGTCAAGCATTTTGAGATTTTCCACAACTCCTTTCCACGCATTGGATGAGGAACGGCTCTGTCTTAGGGTTTGTAAGTCCCCATTTATGCAGTATCTTAATTTTAGCACTTGGACCCAAGTTGAATTGGGCTCTTTCTTTAGCCTCCATCCTAATTTCATTAAATGGGCTTGATTTAATTGCCTCATATTTTGGAGTCCTAAGCCTCCTTTTTCCTTTGACTTGGTTATGGTGTCCCATGAGACTAGATGAACTTTCCGTTCGGTGGAAGTCCCCCAGAGGAACCGACGAATTTTCCGGTCTAAGTCATCACAAACTGATCTTGGTATTCTTGCAGTTTGCATTGTGTATGCAGGGATGGCATTAATGGTTGATTGAATCAAGGTCGCTCTGCCCGCCAACGAGAGACAGTTAGTTTCCAATCCCGGTAATCTCCTCTCTACTCTATTTACAACATCTTGGAAAGTATTTTTGGTGGTTCTTCGATTAATGGTGGGAACCCCTAGGTATTGGCCCAGATCGGAAGTTTTAGGCATCTCAAGTATAGCACATACTTCTTCTGTCGTCTCCAAGTTAGAATTTGGAAAGAAGTAGACATTTGACTTGGCAGTATTTACTTTTTGACCTGATACATCGTAGAAGGTTTGAATGCATTTTCTGATTATATGAGCTTGATCTGTGCTTGCTTCAGCGAAGAGGACAACATCATCAGCGAAGAAAAGACTTGAAATTTTTGGTCCTCCACGGCTAATATGAAGGGGCTTCCAGTTTCCTTGATGCATTTCCTTCTCAATTAGATGATATAATCTTTAAATACAGGCTACAAAGAGATACGGAGACAAAGGATCTCCTTGCCGAATTCCTCTAGTAGGTCCGAAGCTATCAGTTGGTTCTCCATTCCAGAGGATGCTCATTGAGCACGACGTAATACAACCCATGATGACCTCCACTAAGGGCAGTGGAATGCACATTTCCATAAGCGTTTCCCGAATGAAGGTCCATTGCAACCTGTCGTAAGCTTTTTCAAGGTCGATTTTGATGGCTATCCATCCTTTGATTCCTTGTTTCTTTATCATAGAGTGTAACGCTTCTTGCATGATTATAATATTGTCACTGATCTGTCTTCTCGGAACAAAACTTGATTGAAATGGAGAAATAAAGTCCGGCAGGATCTCTTTTAGTCTGTTCACTATGCATTTTGTCACAAGTTTGTATGTCACATTGCACAATCCGATGGGTCTGAATTGGGTAACCAAATGTGGGTTCGCAACCTTGGGGATGAGTGTGAGGAATTTTCTGTTAATTTCATCCGGCATTTGTCCCCCATTCAGTATACTCATTACATTGGCACAAACATTTGATCCCACTAGATTCCAATACTTTTGGAAGAAGTATGCTTGGAATCCATCCGGTCCCAGGGCTTTGAGGGGGCCATTCCATTAAGTGCTTCAAAGACCTCCTTCGAATTGAAAGGTTTATTAAGCTCAGTGATTGCTTCAGCAGGAATAGTGCGGAAACTCCTAGCTGGAATAATATAGCACCTCTGAATTGGTTGGTCTTCATGAAAGAGTTTCACAAAATGATTCACTACCATTTGTTTAACTCTTCTTGGATCTGTTTCCCAACCATTATCCTCAGTTTGAAGAGAGTCAATTTTATTAATTCCTCTTCGGATGATAGTGCTTGTGTGAAAGTACTTGGTGTTGAGGTCTCCATCTTTGATAGCATCTGTTCTTGATTTTTGGAACCAAAGCAGTTTGATTCGCTTGAGAACCTCATTTAATTCTGATTTTAGTTGCATTTCCAGTTTTATAAGGCTAGTAGAATTGCCCACTGCGAGTTTTCGTTGGATACCTTCTAGCCGGGACCAAAGAGATCTCTTCTGCCTAAAGAGGTTACCGAACACTTCCTTATTCCAATGCGTAAGTTCAGAGGCCAGAATGTTAAGGGAAGTGTTAAGCGGTGCGTTCACTTGCCATTTGCTGTGGACGAATTCTTTAAAATTTTTGTGCATAGTCCATGCTACTTGGAACCGAAACGGTTTGCTAGCTTGGGTATGATAGTTGAATCCTTTGGAGCTGATGAGGAGAGGATTATGATCTGAATGGCTCTGTGTAATATTCTTATGTTTCTTTTGTTTGTTTGTGTATTGTTTCCACATCTTTCCCTCTTTTTGAGGGCATATTTATCGGGAAAAAAAAACATCTTCAAAGCAAATATACTAACACAATGTAACAAAAGCATAACAACAAACAAGAAAGAGAGAGAAGCGTTTCAGAAGAAAATTTGATTAAAGATATGAAAAGAAATCCAACTTTAAAAATCCAAACTTTAATCCTCGAATTTCTTCATAAACTAAACTTAATCTTCACTAATCTTACTCTAACCCTAATTTTAAAAGAGGAAAAATTTTGCTAAATGGGAGAGAGAGTCAGAATGGAGCTCAAAGGAGGTATCTATAGGTCTAGAAAAACCGCTCAGGAGACATGGGCATGTAACAAACCATGTCACTTGGTGACAAAACAAGCTTTTATGCTTTCGGGGCATGGACATGGGCAATGAATCAGGTGTGTATGTGTGTGTGTATGTATGTGTGTCTCTCTCTATATATGTATATAGAGTGAGAAGTGTTGACTAACATAAAATGAATCAGGTGTTGGACCTAATCAGAAAAACACATCGAAATGTAATGTACTTAGCTAGGAGTAGCTATGGTGCTCATAAGAAAGATATAAAGGATTCAGCGGGGTCTCTTTCAGTGATTGCTGGTTTGCTTGCAACCATAACTTTTGCAGCGGCCTTTCAAGTGCCTGGTGGATTCAATAGTGAGAGCGGCTCCCCTGTCTTGTTGAAAACGTTTGCATTCCAGATTTTCTGGGTGTCAGATGCCTTTGCTATGTGTAGCTCTATGGTTGTCCTTTTCTCTCTCCTCTGGGTCATGGGCTCCGGCAAAACGTTCGACTCCTTTGTGCTGTTAGATATCTCTTTATGCTCCTCCAGTCTTCGTTCTATGCAGCAGTGTGGTGACGTTCATGACGGGTGTGTATGTGGCTACAGCCAGCAAAACGATTTGGCTGGCTACCTTCACATCTGTACTTTGTTCTACGGTTATGTTGATCACTTGGAGAACTTGTATTATGTTTATTAGTAAAAACATTAGGCTACTTATTGATATGATCCTTACAGTTAAAAGTTGCTCCTTTAGGAAATATACCAAGCATCACAAGTCACTTGGTACACACTAAATATAATTCATGCCTGTTCTTGAGGTTGTTGCATGTATTTTCATTGAAACTTTTGTAATCGGGCTACATTGAGTGATAAATCTTTGTTAGAAGCTTGGTTAGCTATTAATCAGTTTGGTCCATGTTTTTTTGATTAATCGATAAGACTATAAATTGCTTTAAAGTTATTGCAAAAGGTTGCTGCATGTTTTACTCCCAATCATGTTTCACCCTTCATCATTATATCATATTGCCGGTTGTACAAAAACAATCATACAACTGAATTTTTGATTCACTAAAAATCCATTCTTATGCACTAAATTTGGCTCACTAAGAATGTAAACAGTAGTAGACAGTAGATTGTTTGAAATCATCATACAATTACGAAAATTGTGTTTAGTTAAAATTATGCTTATGTGTAAGAATGTAATCATCCCATTTCTTTAACTTTTGGATATAGGATGATTTCAATAGTTTGAATCGAAACTTTAATATTTGACAAAGAATATTAAAAGAAGTTCAACTTTAACATTTGATGTCAAAGCTCCTTCATCTGTCAACATTTATCACTATACATATAAACATTGTTTTCCGTCCAACCAAACACCCCTGTAATATTGATAATTGCTTACTCTAACGGAAATATAGGGATTCAGTGCCTTCAAATAACAGAGATCGACCGGGTATTCAAGTTGTGGATGGAGTCATTATTGGCATTTTCGGCAATGATGTTGGCATTTTCTCGATGTTGTGGATGGACTCATTGTTGGCATTTTTGTCGACATTGTGGATGGATTTGAACTTGAATTTGTTGGCAATGAATGTCTTAACAGCATCCCCGATATTGCGAGAAAGCATGGCAGGTACAGCATCCATGGGTGGTACAACATTCTCATTGATGAAAGGAGGCAAAATACGCATTACTTTGACGACAAGAGGAACAGCGTCGTATGGCTCCTCTCCATCACTGTTAAAGATACAAATCATATGTATTTCTTATTTTATTGCGTGCTTTATGCGAAAATAGGTGAATCAACAGCTCAGTTGATAAAATTGTGATCGTATCTATTATTTTCAAACATTTCAAACGTAAATACTTAAAAGGTATCTTGATAGAAGACACATCATTTCAACATTAGTATTGTTATTATTGTTATATATTGTTACCATTATTAGGAAAATAAGATAGACTTTCTAATGTGTAAAATACCCCGAAATGATTCATAGCTTCTAAGACCATTTTGGCGATCCAAAAAAACCCCATCTAGTTTGCTCTCTCCTTCATGTACATAAGTCATAACCTTCATAACCACAGAAGTCATTTGCTGCAAAGAAAGCCCAAGGCACTATTGCTCCTTTCTCCCCCGCTCCCCCTACCCAACCCAACCCAACCCAACCCAAAAAGAAAAACACAGAGACAAAAATGAGATCTAAAGGTGGTTTTGATTACGACTTACCAGTAGGAGAATGTAAGTTGAAGAACTTTAGTTTCCATCTTGGCGTCAGCCTTTGGAATTAGTAGTTTCACCGAGACCTCACGTCTCTCTTGACGATACAGATGGCCAAGTGAAACCGTTATAGAGCCCGTAGCATTAGATTTGCTTTATGGATGATACTTGGCATCCACCTGCTTGATTGTCGATTCGTTTTCGATCTCCTCAAATTCATTTTCGCTCTCATACTTTTCTTTAAGTGGAGTCACGGTTAGCTTCAAATCTTGAACAACCACAGTGAGAAGTCTAGCTAAACATTGGGAAAACATATGGCTCAAGTTGCTCATTGAATCTGTTTTTTCAAAATCTAGAATTGAGAATGTTCCTCCGTTACTCCTGCTCGCAATTTGTTTGAGCACCTGCAATCGGACAACGTAACTATTAGTACCGTTGAATTACATGTACGTTTGGTAAAGTTCCAGCCAGAACCAATTGTTAATAGGTAGACTAACTCATCAACTTTTTATGAACGTGTTAAGATATTGGAGTCAGATTTTCCATACATCATGTGCGAAGTCACTGCCAATGGCAAACGCGTGTACAGGTACATCACCTAGCGGAACCTTAGCAGCATCGTAGGTTGCTTCACTACTGGATAAAATCATCAAGGCAGATTTTCTCCCTTTGAAATAACTGCGATCTTTAAGCACTTGTAGGGCTTCTCCAAGGCCAGCAGCAAGGTTTGCACCACCTTCTATACCTACCTCTAAACACTCGATCAACTTTTCAATATCAGCTTTAGCATCTTCAGTCATACAGTGCAAGGGGCACAGCCTTTGTGCACAATTGGAGAATCTGACAACTGACAAACGATCAGTTGGGTCAAGTTTCCTAATGAAGAATTCCATGGTACTTTTTAGATATCCTCGGCACTTATTACCCATCATGCTCGAGCTAACATCCACAATCACAACTACATCGACTCCTAATCGGCTATTATCCTCTCCCACTCGGGCAGATCCCATCAGCTCCACTGACACATCCAACTCAGTTTCCCAATTTGGTACCATCTCCTCCTTGATGATTCTCATGTCTATTTTTCCTCCACGGATTACTTTCACTTCTGACCCTGACGCATGAACATTAATTGGCATGCCAATGCAAAGTATTAAACCAAGGAATAATATGGTATAAGTTAAACATTGCAGGTTTATATTAAATAAACTTAATAAATATACCTGTTGAGCTTTCTGTGGTACCAAGAATCGGCTCGTCGTCATCACTGAATTTAGGGATAATTCGAAGAAAACGAAGAGAAGTTGTGGTGAGTATCTTCAAATGTCTACATAGTTTCGAAGCCATGGCTATGGAGTTCTTCGGCTTACTCACTACCAGGGATTTAGTATCCTTTTTCTGGACAGTATTTGCAAAGGGGCGTTTATTTCTCCCATGCCTTTTCTTTTAATAATCTATTGTCAAAGTCAATATCGATTGTGAACTTAAACAATTTTATAAAGGATCTCAGATCTGGAAAAAGATCACGCATTAATATTTTGTCCATACGAATTAATATTGCCAGTTGGTATCAGATAAATACACTTTGATCTGGAAAAATGATCCCCGCAAAACACGGACTCCGACACGTTTCAATTTTGGATGAGCATAAATACACTTTTTAAATATCTTACTTAAATCTAAATATAGATATTATGAGGTTTTAAATTAGAAATTTTTTAATAATTATATTTAATTATAAAATATAAAATTTTAGTATCTATTTGTTACACCAATGGAAACAAAATGATACCGTAATTAGATTAACTTTTTAACAAAATGATACTCTAATTAGATCATCCCTATCTACTATAACATATCATACAATTGATTTTATAAATGTGAAAAATTATGTATAAAAATATAATCTTACACAAATTATAAGTTGTAATACATGACAATATTCAATCATATAATTTTTTAATGAAACATATAATAATATATTTTAAGTCAAGAAAAACACTCAAAACTTATTTTGAAGCAAGATGCATATATCATTTTACTTTTAACTTTTGTATTTAATATTTTATTTGAGACGATTAGATACTAAGACATTATTATTTATTATTATTATTACTATTATTATTATTTTTTGATGTATCATGAATCACGAACAATAATAAATAATAAAAAAAATGAGTGGCCATATGTCAATCTTTCTTCATATAAAATATTTAATTTCGTTGATAAAGTATGGTTGGCAATAGTGACCTTATTTACTGAAATGTGATTCCATTGCCATCGTCTTCACCCGGGTGTGAACACCATTATGTGTGTTGTGACCTTGGATTTGTACACCTGGGGTTTGAGAAGTTCCTTACACCTCCTTTAATTTGTCATTTTCTTAGTGGTGGTTGTTGTGTGGCTTGAGTTATAGAGGGGGAGGGGGTGTCCGGGCTCCAAATATTAGAGCTTGTGTTTGGATGAGACTGTATGACCCAAGTTAGTTATAAGACGTAAGACTTATGAACATAAATGTTAGCTGTATAGCCCAACAAACAGACCAACCTCATGAAACGACCTCTATGTATGTGAGACCGACCGTCTCATCACACTAATTCTCCACAGACTCTATGGTCCTAGTGTTGAAGGATGTTACAAACTTGACTCTTCTTCTTTCCAGGATTGAAACACATTTGTATTATGAAAATGTAGGCTAGAGGCTATGCAAAGGCCATGAATACGACACTGTTCTTCTCGAGTGCTGCCCACAATATACCCGAGTTCGATTTGGGGAGCACTTTGTTAGGATCGAGAGCTCACTCAAATAAACAAAACGTAAACAAAAGAATAACAAAAATAGGATACAAAATTTTAACGTTAAAAAACTCAAAATCGGAAAACATCACGAACCAATGTACTAGAATTTGAGTAGATTTATAAGGAATTTACATTCAAGCTAACCAAAATATATACCTTGTAAATCTACTACTTAACAACAATAGAGGATTGTACATTGATTTGTAGCTATAAACCAAGCATTAACCGAGCAATAAACACAAGAAAACGGAAGAAACGAAAGAAAACGGGTCGTGTTTACCATCCTTGCCTTGCAACACAATTTTTTCGAGCACAAAACTTCCATTAGACTCCACACACCCGATAATCTCCCACTTGGAGACTAATGGCTTACATCGTTTGTTGCATCCTTCTAGCCCACAAACCCGACCTCTTCAACGAGAGAGACCAATCAAGGCTTTGCACCACCTTACCATTTCGGCACCTTCACCTTGGACTAGCACCATTGCCGAAATCCCGCTATCCAAACCCTTTTCAAGCCCATCTTCAATCAATATCACCGACGTGAACTCCCACTCGAATCAATCGATTTCTTGCATACAATCACCATGCAAAATGGCTCATCGACGTTGACAACGCCACCTTCTTCATTACTCTTAGTTCTTACACTTTTCCTTATAGAGCACTCGATAACCCGTTGTACACCCAACGAATATCCCGTCACCTTTATTAACTCCCACTGCAGCAGAACCTGTTTCAAATCTTTCACCCCAAATACACCCACTGGAACAATAAACCCTGGCATTTGCAACTAAGTAACTACACCCCTCAATGGAGTACAACGAGAATGATTTCAGACCCTTACCTACAACTAATGCGCTGTTAGGAGAGAAATATTTATACCGCAAGTGCACGGTGTAGCTGTAACTAGGAATCGGCAAGTACGGGTCGTGTCCACAAGGAACTCGTTTTCAAATACTAAATTCACCTAAAAACTCTAATCTAGGTAAAAACTCAGTTCGACAGTGATTTGGTTTTTGGATTCAACTAAAAACAAAATAATTATGAGAGATCAATGAATAACAAGCCTTAGATTGGGATTAATCACACTACTATGCCTAAAATCAATCATTGAATACCGCTTGAGATTTGCCTATGTTAGCAGTTTAGAAGGGGAGACACCAAATTAATCCTATTTTCGCCTACTTTCGAAGGTTAAAGACTAATCTTGCGCAATCTAATCACCTATTTTCATGGGCTTAATGAAGAGCAAAATCACAATGAATGAATCTCACAACCCCGATTAAAACCTTAATTATTTTCATATCAAAGTTCTAAACGTTCACAACGTCATTCTAGGTAAGTTTTCATCTTTCGATGTTCACAAAACCCTAATAAAAGCATATGAGTCCTCTCTCGAGGCAATCAATGAAAAAGTGATGAGCGAAGTGAATTCTAACCTAACAAGCATAGAACAATTCAATTGGTACTCAATTCATGATTATCAAGGCATAATAGGGATCAATCCCAACCTAAGTGGAGAAATTAGCCCCTAAACATAATACTAAACAATTGACAAGATTCAATGAATATAAACATCAAAACTATAGAGAAATTGCAAAGAGCAAACATAAAGAGAGAGAATTAAGAATTACCGAATAGATATCCGAATGCTTGAATTCAAATTAATCTTCAAAAATTTAAAATATAAAATTTCAATCTAGAGGAATTTGACGGCTGGAAACTACCCTAGAAACCCTAAAATTTGATGGAGAAAATAACTGCAAAAAAAAAAAAAACAAAAAACGCTTATAAAGCCGCCGAAACAATGTCGCACGGTCGTGCAGAATTTTCGCACGGCCTTGCGGGTTCCGCACGGTAGGCCGTGCGAAATTTCTGAACTTTCTGCCTCTTTTGCACAGGCCGTGTAACTTTTGCACAGGCCGTGTAACTTTGGCACGAGGTACCGTGCACGACTTCAACTTCCGTAACTTCTCGCACGGCCGTGCAAGATACGCATAGGGGGCCGTGCGACCTTCCTTGACTTTGGGCCCTTCGCCGATGATCCGCACAAGCTGTGCAGCTTCACACTGATAGGCTATGCAACTTCTCTTAATGTGTTTTAGGCTTCTTTCTTGTCTCTTTTGGGCCCGGACTCTTCTCTTCATCGCTTTTCATCAAATTTACCTCAAATCTCTCAAATTTAAGCCCAAAAATCTGTAATAAAGAGATTTACGAGCTTAGAAGACGATAAAGAGAAAATGAGCAAAATTTAACCCAAAACTAAATAAGTATCATTGAAATAATCACGGAATTGGGTTAAATAATGCCTTAAAAACCGATAAAAACGAGGTTTAACATGCCCTCTTAATGATCTTCTGGCCACTGTTGGAAAACTTCTCCGACTCATCCAACTAACTCGCCGAAATCAAATTTTTAGCCAACCCGGGATAAACCTAACTCCTTACAAAGTCCAAAACCCCTACTATAGGTTTTGATCCTTACATCCCCCTTGCCTAGTATGTCCAAACTTTTCCTACTAGCAACGAAAACCTTGCCAAAATTTCCATCAACAAAATTGTGGAACAAGTTTATACTAGACCTGGAATGAAACGATGCATCTGAATCAACAATCCATGACTCAATAGGACTTTCCGCACTCAACACAAATGCATCACATACATCCTCAAGTGAATGCAATGAATCCTGGTCATCAATCTTTTAGGAAAATTTTTCTTAAAATGCCCTTTATCTCACCACAGCTCTAACAAACAATCTCCCTCGGATTTTGGGACCAACCCTTGCTTTGGACTTTGATCGACCTTTTTGTTTCTCCCTACCCTTCACATGAAATGCATTTATCGATGACTCCACAGTATATTTCTTACGAATGCTTTTGCTCAAGATCACTTCCCGGACTTCATCATACTTTAATGCATTAGACCCCTAGCACTACTACCCGCAAACACTGTGGTATCCCATGGCTTGGGTAAAGAAGACAACAAAATTAACGCCTTAACTTCATCCTCAAAGTTAATTTTCACCTAAGTAAGATTTGAAATAATCATATTAAACTCATTAATATGATCCGCTACTCTAGTATCATCATGTAGCTTTAGATCGAACAAACAATACATGAGATATACCTTATTCATGGACGAGGGTTTCTCATACAAGTTGGACAACACCTCAAGCAGCCCCTTGATCGTTTTCTGATCCATCACGTTGAACGCCACGTTCCGCGCCAACGTCAATCTCATCGTCCCCGGTGCTTGCTGATCAAGCACCTCCCTTACCTTTTGTTTTATGTTGGCCGACTTTTCCCTAAGAGGTTGATGCAACTTCTTTTGATAGAGCAAGTCCTCGATTTGTATTTCCTAGAATGAGAAGTCTTTTCCATCGAAGCTCTCTATTTTCACCTTACTACTCTCCATGTTTGATGTGAACTCAATAATCTCACCTAGCTCTATTACCACTTGTGAGGATCGAGAGCTCACTCAAATAAACAAAATAGGAATAAAAGAATAACAAAAATGGGGCACAAGATTTTAACGTGGAAAATCCCAAAACCGGAAAAAACCAGGAACCGATGCGCTACAATTTGAGTAGTTTTACAAGGAATTTACACTCAAGCAAACCTAGCTTTGCACCTTGCAAATCTAGCTTTGCACCTTGCAAATCTGCTACATAACAACAATGGAGTATTATACACTAATTTATAGCCATAAACCAAGTATTAACCGAGCAATAAACACAAGAAAACGGAAGAAACGAACGAAAAAACAAAGCAGCCCAAAGGTCTACCACTATTACGGGCCATGCCAGTTGACACAGCTAGCCTTCCTGTTTTCTTTGGACTACACGGCCTGTTCTCGATGCTCATGGATCGTGTCCATCATCCTTTGCCCCGCAACATGATTTTTCCGAGCCCAAAACTTTCATTAGGCTCTACACACCCAACACACCTCTGTTGCATTTAACCGGTAAGTAGAGCGTAGGTAAACCTTGGCATGCTTAGGCCTGGACAATTATCCCTCCTCCCTCGCAGGATGTTTGGCCCAGTCCCCATGGGTACGTAGCACCACATACCAAAAAATAAAAATAAAAAAAATAAAATGTATGCATATATGTCAAATAAAGGCAAATAAGTTTGTTTTATTTTCTCTAAAGTTAGTGTATGAAGCATAGATGGATGAAGAATAATGGAATTAGATGGGAAAGAATGTAAACACCAGTAGAGAGTAGATTGTTTGAAATCATCGTATAATAATACAAAAATTGTGTTTAGTTAAAATTATGCATGCATGTAAGAATGTAAGTATCCATTTTTTTCACATTTTAATTAAAATTAAAAACAAATTTTAAAAATCAAAAAAATATTTCTATGATACTAAATTAACTAAATGAGTTGTGTTGGGTACTATTCATTTTTTTTTATTCAAGGTACTATTCAATAACGTACCAATACAAGACTCAATTAAAACAAAACAAGTGCAGGACCCTTATTGTTGAGAAAATACCGCAAACGCACGGCGTAACTGTAGCTAGCAATAGGGGAGATGGTTCATGTCCTCGAGGAACTCGTTTTTAAATACCAAAATTCACTTATAACCTTAATCTAAGAAATCAAAATTGGATGAATAACCAAAATTTCAGGACCGAGGATCGAACCGAATTCCATCGGTCCAGACTCGATCTTTAGTTCGGTCCGAGTTTGGATCGAATAATACGCAATCCTAATTATGATCATGAGATGAGAATTTAAATAATAAAAAGCCTTAGATTGATGAGAGTGCTCTTGTACTCTCGGTGGGCCTAGACGTCAAACTTTAGGATCCTGTTTCAAAAAGCATCCACCTATTTAATCCAAATACCCGAACATTTTTTGGGCTCTAATGCACATTTCTTTTTGTTTCAATGTTCTCAGTTTTGTTTAGTCTTCAGCAACACAAATAATAAATCTTAACGAGCACATTCAAACGACAAGTCAATAATTGGTGGGAAATTGTGGCCCTAATTTGGACATGGTTCTTCATTTGCCGACATTTATCATTATATATATAATCATTAAAATGATATATGTGACTAATTTTTCGAGTATGAAGTAATTTCAATGGTTTGAGTTGAAATTTTACTATTTGATAAGAAACAATTAACTCTAAAATTTGATGTCAAAGTTCCTTTATTTGTCATTATATATATATAACAACTAAAATAATACAAAATAAAAGTTGAAAGTTATTTTCTTTCCTACCAAATAATAAAAACTTAATTTCCTCCAATCAAAACACCCATAGTATTGAGAATCGCATACAATATTGGAAATACGGGACTCAATTCCTCCATATAACAGAGATCTACGAGGTATTCAAGTTGTCTTTTTGCCTATGTTGTGGATGGCGTCGATGTTGTGGATTGAGTCATTGTTGGCATCTTTCTCGATGTTGTGGATGGGATCGTTGTTGGCATTTTTATCGACATTTTTGTCAATGTTGTGGATGGAGTTGGCATTTTTGTCGATGTCGTAGATGGATTTGAACCTGCGCTTGGAGGTGTAGAAGAGTCTAACGGTATCCGTGATAATGCAATTAAGCATGGTAGGTGTATGAGATGAAGACATCGCCCCGACGCGGACACTCATGATGTGATAAAGATTCAGAATACCTCCAAGATAATTCTCTCTCATCATCTTCAGCCTCCATTGGAATATGTTTTTCTCTGTACGCGTTACTTTGACGACAAGAGGACCAGTACCGTACGTCTCCTCTCCATCACTGTCAAAGATACAAATCATATGTATTTCTTCTTTTATTATCATGCGTTATGTTAAAAATAGGCGAATTAACAACTCAGTTGATAAAATTGTGATCGTATCTCTTATTTCTGGTTCATGAAAATATGAACTGGATCCGAGAATAAAATGATTTTGGGAATTTTCCTGAACCCAGCAGCAGACACATGCCTGCTGCGACTATTTGACCCAGAAGCAGCAGCAGTCTGCTGGCAAATAGGCTCCAAACTTGAAGCTCATCCCAACCGGCCCAGCTATTAGATGTCCCAGGCGCAGGCAATCAAAAATAAATAACTTAATTCAACTTCCAAAATACTATTAAGTTTTTTATGGTAGAATGTATTAGATATAATTATAGAAATAATTTTATTCTTGTATTATCCCTTAGTATTAGTTTAGGATATTGTAAATATCCTTTCCTTGATCTTAGCCTAAATTATCTCTTGTACTTTGTATAAATATTATTGTATCATCATCAATGAAATCGGGGATTACATTCTTTCATGGTATCAGAAACCCTACCGATCCTCGCTTAGCCCCCCTTCCGCCTCCCTCTCCCTCACAACAGCCTGCCCCCCGTCGTCTCTCTCCCTCCTTCGGCCTCACCTTTCTCCTTTGTCCTTCCATGGCTCCTCCTTCCTTCCATGGCTCCTCTAATCAGGCCGGCATCTTGGGCCGTTCTCCGCAGGCCCACGTCGCTCAAGCACCAACCAATATCGAAGCAGCCCTTCATACCATGAGTCTTGCCGTTCCGGATAATACTTGGTACATGGACACCGGTGCAACTTCACATATGACGGCCTCCCCGGTACTCTCTCCTCTTATTTAAATACGAGCACAAATCATAATATTATTGTTGGTGATGGCTCTTCTATTCCTGTTCGTGGTTTCGGTCATGCATACCTTTCCCACCCACATCACCCACTAGGCTTAAACCATGTCCTCTATGCTCCTAATCTCATCAAAAATTTGATTTACGTGCGTCAATTTACTACCGACAATAATGTGTCCGTTGAATTTGATCCTTTTGGTTTTTACGTAAAGGACCTTCGGATGGGGACACTTCTTATGAGATGTGACAGTACCGGGGACCTATACTCTCTCCCTTCATCTTCTCCAACTGCTTCTTCCACTTCATCATCCTTTGTCTGCTATTTCCCTACTATTTGGCATAGTCGTTTAGGTCATCCAGGAGCACATGTGTTGAACTCCCTTCGCACTACCAATTCTATTGATTGCAAATATTTCCCCCTTCCACTATTTGTCAATCATGTATTTTCGGAAAACAAATAAAGCTCCCATTTTCCCCGTCTTTAAATTTTACGTCACTCCCTTTTGATATTATTCATAGTGACTTGTTTACATCTCCTATTCTCGGTTCTGCCGGTCACAAATATTATCTGCTATTTTTGGATGACTATACGAACTTTCTTTGGACCTTTCCGATTGGCCATAAATCTCAAGTCTTCTCTATCTTTCAAAATTTCAGTTCTTTTATCTCTACCCAATTCAATGCCAAAATAAAGAGTTTCCAATGTGATAATGGTCGTGAATTTAATAATAACTCGTTCACATCATTTTGTAACAATAATGGCATGTCATTCCGTTTCTCTTGTCCCCATACTTCCCAACAAAATGGCAAAGCTGAACGACAGATTCGCACCATCAATAATATGATTCGTAGCCTCCTTGCTCATGCTTCTCTTCCTCCCTCTTTTTGGCATCATGCTCTTTCCATGGCCACTTATCTTCTCAACATTCTTCCCCACAAAATTCTCAATAACTTCTCTCCCACCAAACTTCTCTACCATCGTGATCCTTCCTATAATCATCTTCGTGTCTTCGGTTGCCTATGCTACCCTCTTTTTCCTTCCACTTCCATTCACAAATTACAACCCGGATCTACACCTTGTATTTTCTTGGGTTACCCACCGAATCATCGTGGTTACAAGTGTTTGGATATCTCTTCGGGAAAAATACTCATCTCGCCTCATGTTGTCTTTGATGAGTACACATTTCCTTACTCCAAATTCCACTCTCCCTCTTCTACGTCTTATGACTTTCTTAATTTTGATCTTCATCCTTCTTTTGTTCACGACTCACTCGGTTCCCGGACTGTCACCAACTCCCCTCCCCGCCAGCCCATACTACCTTGCCCCATTTTTTCTCTCCCACGCCTTCGCACATCAGGCCCAACCGTCTCACGCCCCTCGGCCCGGATGCATCCTCCCTCTCCCGTTCCGCGTCTCGCT
Organism: Talinum fruticosum; assembly: GCA_021018815.1. Lineage (NCBI taxonomy): Eukaryota > Viridiplantae > Streptophyta > Magnoliopsida > Caryophyllales > Talinaceae > Talinum > Talinum fruticosum. The sequence goes on from JAITYX010000106.1 coordinate 1,363,669, forward strand.
GCTCCGGACCCATCTGCTGTTCCGGCTCAGCAGCATCAGGCCCAACCCCTTGCTCTGCCTCCCCTCTCTCCCTTGCCCGCGCCTACTGCACACCAACCCACTTCACCTACTCTCCCTACTTCCTTACCGCCTACTATGCTCTCTCGGCCCAACCCATCAGCCACCTCGGTCCAACCTACCAGAACCATGACCACTAGAAGCATGAGTGGTATCTTCAAACCTAAACGACCCGTTAACCTTTTTACCGCTACTTCCTCTTCTCCTTTACCCCGTAACCCAAAGGATGCCTTATCTGACCCGAATTAGAAATGGGTCATGACTGACGAATTTGATGCTCTTATTAAAAATAAGACATGGGAGTTAGTACCTCGTCCTTCTAATGTGAATGTCATTCGGTCTATGTGGATTTTTAGGCATAAAAAGAATTCTGATGGTTCTTTTGAGCGGCATAAAGCCCGTCTTGTTGGTGATGGCGAGTCACGGAAATTGGTTTTGATTGCATTGAAACTTTTAACCCCGTCGTCAAACCAACCACTATCGGAACAGTTCTCAGCATTGCTCTCTCAAAATCTTGGTCCATTCATCGGTTGGATGTCAAGAATGCTTTTTGCATGGGAATCTCGGTGAAGCTGTCTACATGCATCAACCGCTTGGCTTTCGTGACTCCCGCTATCCCGATCATGTCCGCCTACTTCGGAAGTCATTATATGGTCTCAAGCAAGCTCCACGGGCCTGGTATCGGCGTTTTGCGGATTACGTCGCTCAGATTGGCTTCATCCATAGTCGGTCTGATCATTCTCTCTTCATCTATCGGAAAGGCTCGGACTTGGCTTATATACTTCGTATTTAGACGACATCATTCTTACTACGTCCTCCGATCGTCTTCGACAGAGTGCATTATGGCCCTTCTTAGTTCTGAGTTTGCCATGAAAGATTTGGGTCCGTTAAGTTACTTTTTGGGCATTGCTTGTCACTCAACATGCCTCCGGTCTCTTTCCGAGCCAACAGCAGTATGCCAAGGACATTCTCCAACGTGCGGGCATGACCTCCTGCAAACCTCGCTCCTACACTGTTGATACCAAAGGCAAACTCCCAGCTTCTACTGATTCTCCCTACTCGGATCCTAAAGCTGTACCGCAGTCTTGCCGGTGCCCTTCGATACCTTACCTTTACACGACCTAACATCTCTTATGCTCGTACAACGAGTTTGTCTTCATATGCACAATCCCATGCAAGCTCATATGACTTCACTGAAACGCATACTACGGTACCTTCAGGGCACTCTTACTTTTGGCCTTCACCTCTATCGCTCCTCCGTTTCCGATCTTCGTTCCTACACCGATGCTGATTGGGGTGGATGTCCTGATACTCGTCGTTCGACATCTGGCTATTGTGTATTTTTGGGTGGCAATCTCATCTCCTGGTCATCCAAGCGACAATCTACTCTATCCGGATCCAGTGCAGAAGCTGAATATCGTGGTGTTGCTAATGTAGTTGCCGAATCCTGCTGGCTTCGTAATCTCCTTCTTGAGCTTCATTGTCCCATCCCCAAAGCTACTCTAGTCTATTGTGACAATATCGGTGCCATATACCTTTCCGGTAATCCTGTTCAACATCAACGCACTAAACACATTGAAATGGACGTACACTTTGTTCGGGAAAAAGTAGCTCGTGGTCAGGTTCGGGTTCTCCATGTCCCCTCTCGTTATCAAATCGCGGATATCTTTACCAAAGGCCTTCCACGTGTTTTATTTACGGATTTCGGGGACAGTCTCGGCGTTCGGCAACCTCCCGCTTCCACTGCGGGAGTGTATTAGATATAATTATGGAAATAATTTTATTCTTGTATTATCCCTTAACATTAGTTTAGGATATTGTAAATATCCTTTCCTTGATCTTAGCCTAAATTATCTCTTATACTTTGTATAAATATTATTGTATCATCATCAATGAAATCGGGGATTACATTCTTTCAGAATGTATGTTGTATCTCTAGATTTTGGTAGAATGTATGTCATCCCTACCAGCCCAGTATATTACGTTTTGCTAAAAATGTATGTTATCTCTGTAGATTTAAGCGATGAAAAAATTCAATCATAAAATCATTTATGCTGCAAAGAAACCCCAAAAGCCTCCAAGCACTATTGCCTCTTTCTCCCCCGCTTCTCCCCACCCCACCCAATCCCCCAACAAACCAAAACATGCAGACAAAAATGAAATAGGAATTCAGATCTAAAGTTCAAAATATTAGCCGGTCCCAGCAGGGCTGCTTTGATTACTAATTACCTGTAGGAGAATCTAAGTTGAAGAACTTTAGTTTCCACCTCGGCATCAACCTCTGGAATTAGCAGTTTCACCCAGACCTCGTGTCTCTCTTGACGATACAGATGGCCGAGTGAAACGATTATGGAGCCCGTATCATTAGATTTGCTTTGTGGATGATACTTGGAATCCACCTGCGTGATAGTTGATTCGATTTCCACCTCGCCCAATTCATTTTCGCTCTCATACTTGTCTTTAAGTGGAGTAACGGTGAGCTTCAAATCTTGAACGACCACGGTGAGAAGTCTAGCTAAACATTGGGAAAACATATGGCTCAAGTTGCTCATCGAATCTGTTTTTTCAAAGTCTAGAATTGAGAATGTTCCTCCGTCACTCCTGCTCGCAATTTGTTTGAGCACCTGCAGTCCGACAAATATAACTCAGTACTGTTGAATTATCAAGAAGTTCAGTAAAGTTCCAGTTAGAACGCAATCGGTAATAGGTGGACTAGCTTATCAACTTATGAACATGTTAAAGATACCAATGTCGGATCTTCCATACATCATGTGCGAAGTCATTGCCAATGGCAAACGCATGTACAGGTACATCACTCAGGGGAACCTCGGCAGCATCGGAAGTTGCTTCATTACTGGATAAAATCATCAAGGCAGATTTCCTCCCTTTGAAATAACTGCGATCTTTGAGCACTTGTGAGGCTTCTCCAAGACCAGCAGCAAGGTTCGCACCACCTTCTATACCCACCTCTAAACACTTGATCAGGTTCTCAATATCGGCTTTAGCATCTTCAGTCATACAGCGCAACGGCCACAGCCGTTGTGCGCTGTTGGAGAATCTGACAACTGACAAACGATCATTTGGGTCTAGTTTCCTAATGAAGAACTCCATAGCCCTTTGCAGATATCCTCGGCTCTTATTACCCATCATGCTTGAGCTAACATCTACGATCACAACTACATCGACTCCTAATCGGCTATTATCCTCTCCCACTCCGGCAGATCCCATCAGCTGCACCGACACATCCAACTCAGTTTCCGATTTTCGTACCATCTCCTTGTTGATGATTTTCATGTCTATTTTACCTCCACGGATTATCCTCTCTTCTGTCCCTGAAATACATATGGAAACATCATCAATTATGAACCGAACGAATAATAATTCTCTATGGCATAAGTCAGACATAAGCCTAATAAGCATACCTATTGAACTCTCCGATGTATCATGAATCGGCTCGCCGTCATCACTGTACTTGGGCATAATGCGAAGAAAACGAAGAGAAATTGCAATAAGAATCTTCAAAAGTCTAAATAGTTTCCAAGCCATGGCTATGGGGTTCCTAGTTTTCTTCTGCTTAATCATGCCCGGATATTTACCCTCCTTTTCTACGTGGAAATTGAGTATTTATGCCTTACTTTAATTGGACTGTATTTGCAAACGGGCGTTTATTTCTTCCATACTTTTTTGTCTATAGTCAAAACATATCATTTGTCAACTTTAATAATTTAATAGTAAAGAAGATCATGCTATTAACTCCTTATTTTAGATATATTTCCTTATTTCATAATATTTATCATGTTTGAATTGTGATGAAATATTAAAAAAATTTTAGATGAGAATAATATGAATTTTAGAAACGTTGCAAAAAATAATACTCTTTTCGTTTCAAAATACATGTCACCTTAACTAACTTTTTCGTTTCACAATACTTGTTTTTTTACAATTTTAATAACATAGTAATTACAAATTTACCAATTTGGTCTCTATTAATGGCTTTATTTCTCTTCTTTTTCATTAATTTTCTTCAATTCCAATTAAATACGGGGTAAATTGGTCTCTTAACACAAAATTTATCATGAATTTTGTATTTCATTGGTATTCCCGCATAACCTTAAAATAACATGTATTTTGAAACGGAGGGAGTATAATCTTTTTCTAAGTTGTGAACATAACAAATTTTAACACCATTTAACGATATCGAACACAAATGAGTTTTGGGGGTTAGGACTCGTTTAAAGTTGACACATGTACGAGAAATTCAAAATGTTGACCTTAGATTTTGACGTAACTTAATTGTTTAATGACCATAAAGTAGAGATAGAGGCTAAGCCAAAATTTTATGGGTTGTTTGTGTGAACATTAAATAATTAAGCTAAGTCAAAATTTAAGGTCAAAATTTTGACTCGTCGCATACATGTCAACTTCACTAGACATATCAACTTTTGGAGGAGTCCGACCCCCAAAACTCAATTGTATTCTAATATCATTAAATAGTGTTCCATTCGTTTTGATATCATTAAATATTACGAAGTATTGTTTTATGCCAATACCTCTAAATTTTATATTATTCCAATCTAAAATTCCAGAAATTTATAAAAAAATTTGTGTTAAAATCAAAGTTGCTAGTTGGAAAGATTAGCTTCTAGTTGGAATACCATGCCTAAGTGCTGCCTAACGCGACCTTTAAAGTTTACGCGCTTTAAATTTTTGTTGTTCAATAATTTGATAAGATAAGATTAGACTATTATTATTATTATTATTATTATTATTATTATTATTATTATTATTATTCAAATGATAAATGTAGCCCACGAATGATAAATTAATATTGCAAGTTGGAATAAGATATTAGCTACTTGGAATACGATGGCCGCAAAACACGGTCTCTGAATTTTACATGTTGTAATTTTTGTTGTTTAATATTTGGTTTGATACGATTAGATACTACAGTGTATTATTATTATTATTATTATTATATTATTATTATTATTATTATTATTATAAAAAATTAATAGAACAAGTATTACGACAAAAATATAGAAAGTATTCATAGTACTTGACCTCAATCAAATATTGATCGGATTCAATTTGACCAACTTTAACTCAAGATCGGACAGTTAAGAAGTTAAGCCCGAGCTTGATGAAACTCAAGGCCAACTTGACTATAATACTCCCCTTGCCTAATTGTGCATATACTCTGTGCATCATAAGGACTACTCTTCAATTCCTTTTGCCTTTTTTCTAACAAAAATGCTAATTTATTGGACGATTAATGTCATAGTTTATTACCATTTGCAATCTTAAAGGGGTATTATGCACTACTCTCACATTTTTGGAAAAACTATACATTATAACTTATTATACAAGAATGCCCCCTTTGGGAGGGGGACCTATTACAGCTACTACATATTTATTACAAGCTCCCGTTTTTTACTATGGTGTCGGAGCCTTTCTGACAATACCATAATCTTACTGCTAAAGTCTCTCGTTAGCCTCAGCCCTCCAGTAGGATGGTGCATTAATGGCTAGTTGACTTTTGCTGTGTTTTCCTTTCCTTGTCAGGCTTGATTGTACTAAAATAATATATTTTACATTTTAAAATCACCAAATCATGTAACCATTTGGTATAAAAAAAAAAATTTTAACTCTAAAATTTAATGTTCTGCTTTATTTATCAATATTTATCACTATATATATATATATATATAACCATTAAAATAATATGAAATATAAATTAAATTTTTTCTGACAATGGAAATGGCGTAACAATGGCCTACCTGATTGCACTGAGTTAGTCAAAGTCAATACCAATCCTCTAAAACTTAAATAATTCATAAAGGATCTCTTAGCTGCTACGCGTAAATCACAGTTTTTAAAATCATTTCTTGAAGTAAATGTAGCGAATCAACCAATACTTTCAACAACCCTGCTGTCTTTTATTTAATAATAGAAATCTCATAATATATCAGTTCAGACCAATATAAATACAGTTTATTTAGATCTTGTGTTAAAATTATTTTTATTGTAACCCATACAAAATACATTAGAAAAAGACAAGAATCGCGACCCAGAGCCCAGTATTTGGCAAAATAGACAGTCCTGCGAGAGAGAAAAGGAGAGAGAGAGAGAGAGAGAGAGAGAAAGGAAGCCATGGATACGGTGACATTAGAAAGAGAGAGATTAGAGATGGCGTGGGGAGGAGGCAATGAAGCTGACTTAGATGGAGAAATAATGGAGCAGACAATACTGGAAGCAGCCATGAAAGGAGATACAAGCGTCTTTGTCGATGGCAATTGGTGCCACAACTACATGATCCACCTCGCTGTTGAGCACGGGCAGTTGAACTTCGTAAAGGAAGCCCTCATGAGGTTCCCCGCGCTCCTTTCTGTGAGGAACTCTAATGGCGACACTCCCCTTCACATTGCCTCACGGATACATAATCATCCCGAGATTCTCAGCTTTCTGATTTCACATTTCCGAAACAACAATGTCAATGATGATAACTGGTTATTGACCACGAACACGGAGGGCAACGCGCCTTTCCATGCCGCCCTCACTAGCCGGAACGTCGAAGCCGCAGCTACTTTCCTCCGCCACTGCACCCAACAGCAGTTACAAACCCTCTTCGCCATTTCCAATCGCCATGGCCACAATGTTCTCCATCTTTTAGCTCGATATTGCCCAGGTGAAACTTTAAACTAATTCCTTTTCTGTATCCTCCTCTTGTAATTTTCATCGTCTTGATTAAACAGATCGAGCTGGATTATTTTTACTACTCTTTGATTATATCTTTAATCAGTCTCATCAAGAATTGGACAGATTTTTCCATTACTGTAACATACACTGTAGATTTCCATTTTGTACAATTCAAAATGTTATATTTTCAAATTATGGCACCAGATTTTGACTCTAAGGACTTTGTTTACTGCTTGCAGCTAATGATCTCTTTGATGAGGTGGACGACATAAAAGCACTCTACAGAGACATTTTCATGTGTTCAGATGATCTTAGAACGAAACAGGATGAAGATGGAAACACGCCATTGCATTTAGCAATCAAAAACAGAAAATTTAAAGCCGTGAAACTCCTTCTACAAAGATGTCTCGATTCGGAACCAAGACAGGAATTGAGTATCAAAAACAATGAGGGCGACTCTGTTTTTGATTTGCTAGCATCACAAGTACATATGACTGACATGGTAAGTACCCAATATGCATATTTTATGTTTATATTCTAGTAGTATTTGCAAAATCCCTATTTTTATCTCAATCAATGTGGTAATAGTCTTATGTACATGTTATATGGAAGGAAAACGGTGGAACTTAACAAAACCATGAATCTATTGTATGATTATATAATAGGGAGAGACAGAGAGGATGGGGTGTTTGTCTTTCTGGGTTTCATGGGTGTAACGGGGTTGAGGGAGTTTTTTAAATAAGAATAAATGTGGATTATTCAATTGGTTCTAGGAACGATTCCGATTGGACTCAGGATTGGGTGGGTTGGTACGAGGGATGGGGGGGTGAGATGGAGAAAGTATGGGGGTAAGTGTGCGGGTAATAAAAAAGGAGTGAGATTAGAGAGATAAGGGTATACTTTATCAGGATCTATTTTTGAACAGGTATATGTATCCATGGACAAATAATAGATGGGTCCAATAATTAATTCTTTTAGAAAATTATTGTGTGCTCAGCCGCCACATATTATGCAACTTAAAGAGATGATGATGCGGGGGCAAAGGCTGGTGAAAGAACGAGCCCATCTCAAAAGGAAGATGGATGATCGCCTCTACAAGGCTGCAATCGAAATGGACTGTAACGTGTTTACTGAAGTAAGAAGAAGAGATGGTGACGATCTAGAACGTGGTTCGATCCTTGGTCATGATCAGGATGCCTATTTCCTTGCTCAAACACCGAATGGAAGCAACATAGTTCACATAACACTTCAACAAGGTAAAGAGGAAGGGGCAAAATTTGTCGAAGAAGCTCTGAATCGCTTTCCATCCCTTGTCCTTCAAACAGACTCTAACGGAGACACACCTCTTCACCTTGCTGCTAAGAGGTACACTCCTGTTTCAGAAGCCTTTTGTTGGGCTTTGTGGATGCTTACCAAAACACGTCCAGACAGCACCAGCGAGGAGTAATTGCTCAGCCATGGAAGGCAAAAATTCCAAGGGAAACATGCCTATTCATGAGGCAGTGCGCTTCAATAACGCGTATGCCACTCTTGCCTTGATGGAGATAGATCATTTTGGGGCTTCTTATCTCAATGATTCAGGCGAGACCCCACTCCATCTTTATGCTAGATTTGGCTTTTTTCCTGGTGAGTTCCATCATGATTCTTCTTAAGCGCAATCATATATCCTACATATCGCAATAGTTGACCCTCATTTGACTTTGACATGGTCCAAATTCACCTGTAAATTTATATGGTACATTTTTACATCAGATCAATAAACACAAATTTCAACTTCTTGAAAGTCCAACAGAATCCTACCAATTTTGTTTCATTTAAGGACAAAGGATGTGAATGCAGTTGAGGAAGATGGTTATCAAGTATTTGATACATTGATCACCAAGAATCAACATGCTGCATATACACGCGATGGGGATGGGCTAACACCCTTGTTGAGGGCAGCAAAATGTGGGCGTTTTCGAACTATGTTGGGTATACTTAAGCATTGCCCTCAATCGGCATACATCCAAGATCTCCATGGAAGGACATTTCTGCACCTCCTTCACTTAACAGGTGGAGATGTCGACGAGCATTCCGCTGATCAATTATTTAAGCAGATGGGAGAGAACTTGTTTAAAATTCCTGAAGCAGATGCTCAAAGATTGGTTCTCGACTATGAAGGCAACACCCCATTACACTATGCCATAAAGACTGAGAACTCAATTACAGCAGAAATATTAACACGGAGATGTCTACAGACAAAGGACCAACCTGAATTGATATGGGTGAACAACAAGGACCACACTGTCCTAAAGTTACTTGCATCACATGAGGTCGCCACCGAGGTACGTTTCTCTCTTTCTCTCTCTCTATATATATTGTTATGGATCAAATGAGAAGTGTTGGCTAACATAAAATGCATCAGGTGGTGGACCTAATCCGAAGCATGCATCGAAATGTGATGTACTCAGCTAGGAGCAGTTATGGTGTCCGTAAGAAAGATATAAAGGATTCAGCGGGGTCTCTCTCAGTGATTGCTGGTTTGCTTGCAACCATAACTTTTGCAGCAGCCTTTCAAGTACCCGGTGGATTCAATAGTGAGAGCGGCTCCCCTGTCTTGTTGAAAATGTTGGCATTCCAGATTTTCTTGATGTCGGATGCCTTTGCTATGTGTAGCTCTATGGTTGTACTTTTCTCGCTCCTCTGGGTCATGGGCTCCGGAAAAACGTTCGACTCCTTTGTGCTGTTAGATATCTCTTTTATACTCCTCCAGTCGTCGTTCTATGCAACTGTGGTGGCCTTCATGACAGGTGTGTACGTGGCTACTGCCAGCAAAACTCTTTGGCTGGCTACCTTCATCTGTGTACTCTGCTCTGCGATTTTGTTGATCAGTTGGAGAAGTTCTATTTTGTTTATTAGTAAAAACATTAGGCTACTAATTGATATGATTCTTACAGTTAAAGGTTGCTCGTTTAGGACATATACCCAGCATCACAAGTCACTTGGTATACAATAAATATGATTCATGCATGTATTCTTGAGGTTGTTCATGTATTTTCACTCAAACTTTAGGAATCGGGCTATATTGCATGATAAAAATCTTTGTAATCGAGAAAGTTAGGTGTAATTCTCTTGTGTAAGTGACAACATTATTAATGAGTTGTGTGAGCAATTTTAGGGGATAAATTGTCAACGAATTACTGAAGGATCCTTTCTGTTATCATGTTATAACTTAGTAGAGTTGTTAGGAAATTGACATAACTAATTTGCAGCTCAAACAAATCAAATAGGATGTGGAGATATAAAAAAGTTAAAAGGCAAGAACAATAGTTAAATTAATAAACAAAAAAACATATATTTATGTGGAAAATCGAATTGGTAAAAATACGGACGGTGAAGAGTAAAATATCAACTAATATAATGAGTGAGTATAAGGTATGACCTTTAAAGCAATGGATTTTAGAAGATCTTAGTAAAAAGAAAAACTCTCTAATACTCTCAACGAGGTATGTGAAATAGAAAGACGGAATTAACTCTTGTACGACAATTAATTGAGTTGAAACAACAACTTAATATAAGTATGACCCTAATACAACTCTCATAGGTGAATGAATACTAGCTTGTTAGGTTAAAAATAACCTAAATAAAATAATCCCACAACTGTGACATGAAAGAGACAGAAAAACGCCAAAGACTGGCCTCGCATGGTTGCGCCATCTGTGCGACATCGGGCCATAGTCCCTTTTGTTGTTTGGATTTTCGACTACCATAGGGTACGAGCCTTGTTGTGAGAAATCTATGGGCTTGAGTCGAGCAATGCTTTGTGTTATTGATGTGAGAAACTCTTTTTACAAAGATGTCTTGATTTAGAACCAAGGCATGAATTAAGAGCATTCACAATAAAAGGGGTTCACTTTAATATCACTTGTTGCACAACATCAAATATATCAATAAACAAATAAAAGTACAATTGGTATCTAAAAAGGCATCAAATTTCACAATAAAAAGAATAATTTTTATATTTAATTTTTCGTCTTTTCACCTTCTGTCTCTTTCACTCAATTTGATCAAGTCTAACTTTTAGTATCACTTTACTTTTCTACAATTAAAAAAATCTCACATACTATCCTTATAATTGATTAGATCAAAATAAAACCTTATTATGAAATAGTCTGAGTATCAAAAACAAGGAGGGGATGGGGAAGACTGACATTGACATAGAGAGTCGGGCTACTTGTCTGGCTAATAAACAGATGACTGGGATACGGAGAGGGAGAGAGAAGGAAAGAGAGAAATAATGGGGTGTGTTTTTTAAAATTCAAAATAATTTTAGTTGTATATTAATAAATAGTTTATTAATTTTATATTTATTAATTATTTTTATTTTTTACAATAATTTTTATTATTTTAATAAAATATTACGATATTAATCTTTTAAAAAAATTTTGTGACAAATTTTATATTTATGAGACATTCTTATAATTAATATGACTTCATCCACCTGCTTGTGGGCTATTATACGGCAATCGATCCTATTACTTCTGCATTGATAAGGTTAGTCCTAATAATCCTACAGTGGATAATACTTGACATCCACCTGCTTGATTGTCGATTGGGTTTCTACGTCCTCAAATTCATTTTCGCTCTTGTACTTGTCTTTAAGTGGAGTAACAGTTAGCTTCAAATCTTGAACGACCACAGTGAGAAGTCTAGCCAAACATAAGGAAAACATATGGCTTAAGTTGCTCATCGAATCTGTTTTTTCAAAATCTAGAATTGAGAATGTTCCTCCATTACTCCTGCTCGCAATTTGTTTGAGCACCTCCTATAATGTTAGTAACTAATTTTATCTCTAATTTTGTTTCTAATGCTTTCTTGTGTTAATAGGTTGATGGTCTGAGTAATATATCTCAAATGAAGGTCAATCAAGCTCTTTCTGCAGATCCCAATTCAGCTAGAGCTTTTCTTCCTTGTCCAAAAGCTCGTCATGCTTTATGGTTGAAAGTGAAGTTTGGCAATGAAATCTAATTTGTTAGCATCTTATCTCTTATGGATTGTAAATATTGTCTTTAATTTTTAAAGCGTTTGGAGAGATGATGGATAGTATAGTACTACTTTTGGGATTGTTAGGGATTTAATTTTAGCATTTGGTTTTTAGGATAATGTTAAAAACGGTCACGAGCTCCTTGTTAAATTTGGTTTTTGGCGACAATGTTTAAAACAGTTATGAGCTCCTCGTCAAATTTGGTTTTTGATTTTTTCAACATGATGGTAATTTCTTATTGATTATTATATGTTGTAAGTGATTAGTTTGGTCATGGTTAATTTACGTAATTGGTATGAGAGCTTGCATACAATAGTTTAATGAAGTTAGAAACTCACTAGGTTAGTTTTTTTAATTTTTCCAATCAATTTTCCTACTTCCAAATAATGGAAAAAATGTTAGTTGGTAAATCAAAATTTTTCCTTATGTTTTTCCTCTAATCCAAACAAGGGAAAAAAATAAGTTTCTCTCAACTTTTTTCCTTCTCATTTTTTTCCTCTGAATTTTCTTTCCAACCTACTTTCCTAGGTCCAAACAGAGCCTAAGTCTCGGGAGCTTTGGGATTTGGTGGAGAATGGATATCTAGACCCGGATCTAGGCCATACACAACGGCTTTGGGAAAATCATAAAAAGGATGCAAAGGCTCTATTCTTGATTCAGCAATCCCTTGATAATGATATTTTCCCTCGAGTCTCAACAGTAGAGACCTCCAAGCAAGGGTGGGAACTTTTACAACATCACATGAATGTTAATATGATTCAACATGAGGACAATCATGCATTCTAACCAAACATTATGGTCATTGATTTTTTCAGGTGAGTTTTCATGAAAGATACTAAACTACGAATGAATTGTTTACGTGTGTGGTTATTGCTTATTGGTTAGATTTTTAACACATCATCTCGAGGAGGGTGAATACGAGGCTCAACCCCAAGTTCATTAATTGAGAGTCTTGTTTGGGGACAAGCAAGAGCTAAGCATGGGGGAGTTGTTGAACCTCGTCTTTTTCACTTTTTACGCCAATATTTCATCCAATTTTATGATAATTTCAAGGATATATGTTTGGTTTTGGGTTGGTTTTTGCTCATTTCTTCTTAGTCGTCACCTAAATTCGTAAATCTCTTAATTATAGGTATTTGAGCTTAAATGAGGGAGATTCAAGGTAAATTTGATAAAAGATGATAAAGAGGAGGGTTTGAGCCTGATAGGAAGCAAGAAAATTGCCTAAAAATTTACAAAGTCAAGTTGCACAACCTCCTGTGCAGAGTTGCAAAGTCGTGCAAACCTTTATGCTAAAGGCAGAAACCCGGGAGGGCTACACAGTCGCCGGTGTAGAGGTGCACGGTCATGTATAGGGATGGAAACAAGGCGGGTCGGGGCCAAGGGTTGCCTCCCCATCCCCGGCCCCGACGGGTCCCCGATCTCCATTAACAGAGCTTGAGGGAAGTTTGGATTCAACCAAGATAAATAAAAAAAAAACTACAATCCTCAAAGAAAATAAACTTTTTCGCATTCAATTTCTTGAAAATTGTACAACAAAATTTGATCTAAAAAACTTGGAAAAAAAGAACTAGATCGATGCATGCGGTCAAATCCTTGGTGATGATATGAACTACCGTGCAAGCGCGATATTTGGAGTTGTCACGATAAGGAAAAGATGATGCACAACACACAAAATCTCCGATGAGTGTAGATCTACATTTTCACGGATGCAATAGCAAACAAAGTATTGATTTTAGGGGTAGATGGGCATGGAGAAAATTAAAGGTGGTGGTCATGGCTTCCGAGTATAAGAGAGAGAGCGATGTGGCTTCCAGTTTTAGTAGCGAGAGAGAGAGAGAGAGAGAGAGAGAGAGATGAGGGATGGACAGCTAGGGTGGGGGTGTGAGGAAAGGTGAGTGTATGGCTTCTAGTAGACTTCCCAGTAGTAACGAGATAGAGAGAGAGAAAGAGAGAAATAGAGATGGACGGCTAGGGTAGGGTGTGAGGGAATGTGGGTGTTTTTTATAATTAGGGTTTGAAACTTATAAAATTACTAAACCACCCTTCCCAGCCAAATACATAAAAAATGTGTGTAAAAAACGAGGAGCGGGGCAGGGAAGGGGGACAAAACTCTCCCCCATCCACGTTGTCGTCCCCACTCGGGAATAATTTTTGTCTTCGTCCCCGCCTTATTCCCCATTCGGAGCAGGGCCCTAGCCGTGTGACAAACTACAAAAAGTTGATGTCGTGCACGGTTACCCATGCAAGATTGCACGGGCACCCGTGTAAAACAGGTAAAAACTGGCAGAAGGTGCAGCAATTCTGCACAACCAACCGTGCAAGACCTGCACGGCCGTGCAGCTTTGCCACACAACCGTGCAAAAATCCTGCACGGCCGTACGACTCAATTTCAGCGACTCTTTAAGCGATTTTTATTTTATTTTTTCGATAGTTCTTTTCTCCATTGGTTTTAGGGTTTGTAGGGTAATTTCTAGCATTCAAATTCTTTTAGATTGAAGATAAAGATTTTGAGTTTTGAAAATTAATTTAAATTCAAGTATTCATATTTCTATTTGATAAGTCTTAATTCTCTTTTTTATGTTTGCTTCTCGCAATTTCTCATACTTTTCTTACATGTGTTCATATAAATTTGTGAGTTGCTTAGTATGATAATTAGAGGCTAAATTCTACCACTTAGGTTGGGGTTAAATCCCTATTATATCTTGATAATCATGAATTGAATATCCAATTGAGTTGTTCTATACTTGTTAATTTAGAATTCACTTTGCTCACCATTTTATTCTATGCTTGTTAATTTAGAATCCATTTTTATTTGGGTTTTGCGAAAATTGAAAGATGGAACCTTTACCTAAAGTGACATTGTGAATTATTAGAATTTTAATATGAAAATAATTAAGGTTTTAAATCGAGGATTTTGAGAAACATATCTTGTAATTTTTTTCTTTGTGAATCCTATAAAAGTAGGCGATTAGAATGAATCAGATTAATCTTTGACCTTCGAAAGTAGGCGGAGATAGGCTTAATTGGTGTTTTACCCTTATAAATTGCAAGCATAGACAAGTCTCAAGGGGAATTTGATTGTTATTTCAGGCATGATATAGTGAGATTAACCCTAATCTAAGGCTTTTATCATTCTATTTTCATACTATTATTTTAGTGATTAGTTTAATTTGATCATCAAACTATCCTCGCTGAACTGAGTTTTGCCTAAATTAGATTTTCTCCAACAGGAACATCTTTCTGAATCTAGCACAATAAGAGCTATAGAATCTTCATCATCTAGTGATGAGCCGAGAAAGAGACCTTTCTTCGTCAATGCTCTTTACGGCAACACCTTTGTTCTTATTTGGCTCATCTAACTCATCTTGAAGATGGATCTCATGAGTAAGGAGCTTGCCAATCAAATCATCGAGCTTCAGTTGCCTTAGATCTTGTGTTTCCCAATTGTGGTGATTTTTAGTACCCATTTATGTCTTGGAAGACATCCGAGGATTGTTCTGACTACCTCTTCATCTAAGTAGTGCTTGCCAAGTGATTTCAGATTATTGAGGATCTCCAAGAGTATGATGTACATGTGTTTGATTCCTTCTTCAGGTAGCATCTTGAATAGTTCATATTTATGAACATATTGACTGGTTTTTTACTTTCTGACCTGACTAGTACCTTCATAGGTTGTCACTAGCATGTCCCATATTTGCTTTACTTGTCTCGCACGCAAAAATTCAATTGAATTCATTTGAGTCCAGGCTGTATAACATGATGTTGAGAGCTCGAAAATTTTTAAATATTTGAGCTTTTCAATGGCAGTAAATTCAACTTTGTGCTTGGCAATTTTAGTACCCTCAACTTCCTTCATTAAAATGTAGTTTCCATTTTGAACAATTTCCCAAATTTCATAATCATGGTCGTGTAAAAAGACTTCTGTAGGTCTCTTCCAATGGTCAAAGTGTGACCCATTGAAGAATGGAGGCTTGTTGTAGGCTCTAGACTCTAAACTTACTCCAGAAGACATGATCGTTAGTCCATAAAAAGGTTAGTTCTTTAGAGTGTAAAACTAGCTCTTATACCAATTGTAAATCCCAAAGGGTCGAGATATTACCCTAAACGGGAGTGAATAAGGTATTTAAAATTTTGAAGCGTCTAACTATGTTATGTTCTAGAGAGAGGTTAGATATGAAAATAAACAAACAAATAGAAAATTTAAAGTCGAAGAGACACTTTGTTTGTTCACGATCTTGGCCCGGATACAAATATTCTAAGGTTTCCTACCTTATGATTATCCTCTATTTCCCTTATTTATCTGGCTGTCGGATGAGTCTATCACTTAACTCACTCGACTAACTTTTCGAGTATACTTAATCTAGAGTCACTTCACCCACACTTGACTCAAGTGCCACTACTCATAAAGTAGTCTTCCCAAGATTCTTTACAACTACAACTCACAAAGTATCTACCCTAAGACAATTTGCTACAAGATGAAAATGAATTTGAGATTACAAGCGATGAATATGATAATATTAAATGTGTGCGCTCTTGCTTCCTTCTTCTGACCTTTATCTTTGTCTTTTATAACTTCATCTTCACGTATAAGACTGTTTTGATTAAAAGAAGTTACTGTTGTAATTTGATAATCTTTCTCTGACTGGGGAACTATATTTTCATGGTATCTGACTTGTTATCTAGAATGTTGATTCTTTCTAAATTAGGCTTCTTTCCGAGGTTCTTGCCTATCACCGATCCATTACCAACCTTGACACCCTTCAATCAATGCTTAGTTTCCGTGATTGTCACTTCTACTTCTTGTAACCCTAAATAATGTGGTCTGAATGAATAGTTTTCAAAAATAAGCTCAATATAATTTGGGAAAGATTAATATTTTTCAGAATAAAATCACGCTAGAATATAATTAGAATATATCCATGATTATCAAGATTAGTATCTGCCAAGATCATTCCTTAAAAGATATGTATCTTAATTGCGCCAAGTAAGGAAACAAGATCTCAATATAAAATCGGATAAAATAATTCAACAGGAATAAAATCAGTGAGATTAATTAGCATTATTTTCAGTTACTCGAATATTTGCCTTGAGATCAAAATCCATTATATAGAAAATGAGTCAAATAAAATAAATTAATTATGAATGTCTGACCGGTCGGATACGAGTGTCCGACTAACATCTAATACAAATAGGAAACAAACTCTTATCTAAATAGAATTAGGTTTAATATTTTTCCTAAAACCGAATCAAGCGGACGCAGACAGCCAACCACTTTGAGCTTCAATCTGGGAGTGTCAATTAGGCTTGACCACGAAATTTTGGTACACCACCCAACAATTTGTCCATAAGCGTGTTGGTGTGGACAGATTTGAATTTGTCCTTTTTGACAAAGAAAGCTTGGATGGCAGAACCGGTATTGGCGTTATGCATGATTGGTATCGCACAAGTATCCATCGCGGGTGGCCTGGAACGAGTTACAGTGACCACAATAGGACCGGCATCGTATGATTCAACCCCATCACTGCCAATGATACAAATTGTTACATACTCCTTCCACCGCATTTTAAGAATTTAGTTCAATAAAATTGATTGAGATTGTATGATCAGAAGTTCAGAATATGTTATACACTTAAACACATCCTTCACATATAAATGTCCTTTGAGATTGAAGCATGGATGATTGACTCCCTCATACCTTGACCAACAAATCAATATGGTGAGACTTCTTACTCAAAAAAACTCCTATACCATATACAAGAATAATTTCAATCAAAAACTTTAAGTTGCTTGTTAAAGGTTCCTGATAGATTATATGGTCCAACATAAACAATGTCTCTAACTTGCTAAAAACTTCAATTTATAGTATCTCTATCTCTAATGGTCAAACATCAATATTACTTGGAGGAATTGCTCGAGGATTAAAGCAAGCCGTTGTGAAAAATTAAATGTCGCATAAAAAAATAAAATTTGTTTTAAAATAATCACAAGTCGTCACTAAATAATTTTACCACTTACTAGTAGGAGTATGTGAGTTGGAGAACCTCAGCGTCCATCTCGTGATCAACTGTTGGTAGAAGAAGAGTCACGGAGACTTGGCATCTCTGTCGACGATACAAACGGCCAAATGAAACAGTTATAGAGCCTGTACCGTCGGATTCAGTTTGAGTATGATATTCGGCGTCTACCTTCTTGATTATTGGTTTGATTTCAGAGATACTTGTGTCTTTAAGCGGAGTAACAGTTAGCTTCAAATCTTGAACGAGAACAGTCAGAAGTTTCCCCAAACATTCGGAAAACATATGGCTCAAGTCACTTTTCCACTCTGGTTCTTCAAAATCTAGGATTGAGAATGTTCCTCCAATACTCTTGGTCGCGATTTGTTTGAGCACCTGCATGCACAGCATAACCATTGAGTACAAAAGCCTTCAAAATCGGGTGTTACTTTGGTATTTCAACCTCGTCATTCTTAAAGTCATGGAAAAGACGTTAGATTTCGAGGGCATACATCATGAGCGAAGTCACCGCCAATGGCAAACACATGTACAGGTATATCGCCTATGGGAACCTGAGCAGCATCATGAGTTGCTTCACTGCGAGATAGAATAACTAAGGCAGGTTTACGCCCTTCGGAATAGCTACGATCTTTGACCACTTGGACGGCCAGTCCAAGACCAGCAGCAAGGTTCCCACATTCTTCTACACCAACCTCTAAACACTCGATCAGTTTTGCAATGCTGGCCTGAGCATCTTCGGTCATCAGGCGCAAGGGACACAGCCTTTCTGCAGTGGTGGAGAATTTGACAACACACAAACGATCAGTTGGGCCAAGTTTCCTGATGAAGAACGCCATGGCTGTTTTCAGATATTCTTCACTCTTACTACTTGACATGCTCGAGCTAACGTCCACGATGATGACAATATCCACTCCTAATCGCTCGTTATCGTCTCCCTGCACTGCTGATCTCGTGAGCTCCACGGAGAATTTCAAGTCTGCTTCCCCTGCCATACCACCTTCGGCTTGGTGATTCTCATGTCTAGTTTTCCTCCATGGATTACTTCTACTTCTGATCCTGGAATACATATGCAAATGAACATTACGAATGCAAACTAATAATTGAAACCAACTAAATAATAATTATCCCTTGTATAATTAACTCAAATATGTGCATGTTAAATGTATATGTATGTACCTGGTGAGACTTCCCGGGTTTCATCAACTGGCTCCTCGTCATAACTGGGTCTTATCTCAACTGGCCCCTCGTCATAACTGTATTGGTGCGTCACCGGTATTACCTCAACTGGCTCTTGATCATCATTGTCGTTTGGCCGCACCACTATTGTCGAAGACATATTGCCAAAAAACAAAAGCAGTCTCTAATAATACTCTTCAAAAGTTGGCAAACCATCGTTATCGAGTTCTTAGTATATTGTCTTTGGTACTTCTACACCCTCTTTGACATGGACATGGAGTATTTATGCTCTACGTAATTGGACTGTCCTCGCAAAGGTTCATTGATTTCGCGTCTTTTTTGTTTAAATTAAAGTCAAAATCAACATAGTCTACTTAAATAATTAGCACTGTATCTTGGATCTAGAGGAAGCTCAATCCCGTTTCTTTTTGTTTTGTGTAATCACCACGTTTACTTGAGTAAGGCCCAAGAATCAATGCAACAATTAATGCCACACAGCAAGATTAGCAAGTGTCAAATACTTAATCTGCCTCGATGATTTAACTAATAGTTAATCTATTTCTCAATACTTTTTATTTTTGGACTATAAAAAAATCAAAAAAACATAAAATTCTATTTGTGTTAAAAGACTAAGTTGTCTTAAGGTTTTAATGGAAATAAAAATAATCAATAAAAAAGGAAAAGAAAGAAATTTAATGAGGATAAAATTGATAAGATAGTTATCAATATGTTATTAACATTGTAACATGACGAGATATTGTGAAACCAAAAATTTATAACACGTCTCTCACGCAATTGCCATTTGGGATTCGAACATGGAGACTACAAAAACTCCCTCATACCTTAAGTACTAAATCAATACAGTGAGGCTTCTAGTTCAGAAAAACTTTCATAATATATATAAAACTATCTTAATTAAAAATTTAAACTCGTGATATTGATTATATACTCTAACATAAACAATGTCTCCAAGTGGCTAAAAACTTCAACTTATTATATCTCTAATTGTCAAACATCAATATTTAGTTTAATGTCAACTGGTATGAAAATTACGAGTAAAGGTAGGTTGACTAGGAATTAATCACGTGATTAATAAAACTTTAAAGGATTATTATTTTTTGGGGAATTGCTCAACTATTACTCCAACGCTACTTTCCTTGAGCTGGGCGATGTAGTTTCCTAGAAGAAGCCGTTGGACACTAGTTTTGAGTTATGATTAGTATTTTGAAAGGAGTTGAAACACTATTTATTCAAAAATGTAAATGTTTAATAAAGTAATATTTGACATAGTGATTAGAGGTTTGCATAATATTTTTGAAAAGTTATTTAAAACCATTGCCTAATGTTTCTACATATATTTCCTAAATTCTCCTTTTTATTTGCGAAAAATTTCTATCCATCATGTCCTTTTAAGTTATTTCAAATAGATAGTATTATCAAATAAAATTATTTTAAACCATTAGTCGAAAATTTAACTACTAACCAGTAGTTAATGACAGTTAATTACTATTAAAACACATAACAACTAACAGCTACTAAAACATGTAAGCACTACTAAAACAACTAATTTTACAGAGCACAACCTTAGAAGAAGCAGTTGTTATAATTGTTGCATACATAAATAAATTTGTTTGAAAATAATAAGAAGACATTACTAACTAATGAGGTTTTAGTTTAGTGGTCAAAATTGCATTTTTGATTATATTGACTCGCAACATCGATTCCCTCATCCTCTATTGTATACTACTCTTTATGACTAATTTGGACTTAAAAAAGATATCACTAAATACTCTTCGTATTTTAATTTGTTTCAGTTTAACAAGTTTTTTTTTGTTTTATAATAATTGTCTCTTTATTATCTAAATATTATGCTAATGATCAGTTTTTCAACTTTGTCCTTATTAGTTTTTTTCCCTTACTTTCTTCATTTTCAATGACATATTAACTACAATAACGTTTGGATCATTTAGTTACTAATTTGTCTTAAAATTAATTCCATCATAGTATTCCCTCAATAAACCAAAACAACACATAAATTGAAATAGAAATAGTATACTTGAGTGCTAGACATGGTAATCATTATTCATCCGTTTCAACTTATTTGTCGCTTAAATTGTTAAGAGAATATTAAGATGAAGTTAATTTTAATTTAAATTAATTAGTAAAACCATCAAAATGTCCGTGAAATTTCATTAGAAATCAAACTTTTTTTTATTAATAGCCAAGTGATACGGCATTTACAAAGATTATTCTCTAACAAAAATAAATCTAAAATATCAAAACAGATTTTTATTTCGACAAAGTTAATGGTAAATGTATTTTCGCTCAACTCCATACTTGTAGCATCAATTTGACCACAAATCACGTTCATAGACTTCAATATGTCTTCTCCGAACATCAATAAACTATTGTATAACTTCATAAAATAGATCTCGATGTAATATAATAGATCCAATCTAAAGGAAATATTACTTTGATCGAGCCATATGAAATTTCATTGTTGAATCATTCAATCAAAATCAATGAAACTAATTGATAAAAATATCAAAAATATATCATTCAATCGAATTAACAATCCTAATAAAACTTTCACGTATTGAAAAGAGAAATAACCCGCACAAAGGCGAGAAATAAGACTTTCACTAGAAGGAGAGAGACTCTAACTCTCAAAAAAAAAAAAAAAAAAAGGAGAAAAACTCTAAGTCCAATAAGAAGGACATAAACCAAATTGTCACAAGGAGAGAAACTAAACTCTCACAAAAAATAGAAAAATTTAAACTCTCACAAAAAAGACAGAAAATTTATTGGAAAGAAAATAACAATACATTTAGATTATGATTCGATTGAAAGAATTGAAGTAAGAGGACTTACCACTGATTATAATTAGACCAGTAATAATCCTAACAATTTAAAACAGTAAAAAGGATAGTAAATATAAAATTAGCGCTAGAAAACAGAAAGGGAGAGAAGAGAAATATTCAAAATAGTAATTGACAGAAAAGCATATAAAATCCTAATCCATCAAATCAAGAAATCAGAAAATTAGGTAGAAGAAAAACCATTAATAAAATAATTATCAACATGTATTAAAATTATAAAATAACATATTTTATAAAATAAATAATAAAAATGATAAATAAATTAAAGGGTGCGCGATGCTTATCTTTTTGAACGCAGAGAGTGGAGCACAGGTCTTAATTATCGTTAAAGCTAATTAAGATGTGGGCACACTCACAGAGTCAAGGAAATCATATTTTATAAATCCACCACGGTGCAATTATTACTTTAGAAAATCTGTCACCTTTGGACAGGAAAGGGAGAACCAAATAAAAACATTAGAAAAAGACTAGAAGTGTCACCCAAAGTCCACCATTTAACAACAAGAGAGAGTGAAAAAGGGAGGAAGCCGTGGATTCCATCTTCATGCATAAAGGTACACACTTATTTATATTAATAAAATAAAAATTTGTAAAAGTTATTAAATTATGTAAATAAAAACTTTTCTAACTTATTCCAACTTTCTCGAACTCCTGAAAAATCCTTATAACTCTTTTCGATTTCTTTTAACTTTTTCTAACTCCTTATATTTTTTCTATAACACTTTCATCTACTTTTTTCAACATCCAACTTTATTTCTCCAATTTTAAAAAAAGGCCCCGAATACAATTTCAACTAATTATCTTTCATTATTCACACGTATATGCCATTTGGTTAAATGTAATGGAATAAGAGTGTAATGTAATCAATTATGTAATGGAATTAGGTACACAATATAATGAAAACAGTAATTATATTTGAATGTTTGGTTATATAAAAAGTGTAATGTAATTAATAATGAATTATTTCAACAATAAAAAATAATAATTAGATAATCGTAGTGGAGATAAATCTTACTTAAATAAAATTTTGAGCTAAATATTTAGATTTTAGATTTTAGATTTTTTTAATCTTTTCTACCAAATAATCAAGTTTTAATTTTTTTGTGGCAAAAAGAATATATCAACTAAATTATTCTAATGACAATAAGTATTTGTCGTAGTGGAGATTAATATTATCCAAATGAAAAAATTTTAAATTCGAAATCATATTTGATTTTTTTCATTTTTTTAATTATATTTTCAAATTTAAATTTTTTTGGTGGAAAAAATATTAACTGGATTACTCTAACTAGTGGCAATAAATGTTTATCATAGTGAAAATAAATGTTATCCGAATGAAAAAAATTTAAAAGTGAAATTTGTATTTGAACTTATTTAATCTCTAATATCATATAATCAAGTGTTAAATTTTTTATTGATAGAAAATATCAATTGAATTATTTTAGTGATAATAAATGTTTGTCGAATTAAATCTAAATGTTAACAAGTGAAAGAATTTTGATCTCAAAATTTAAATTTAAGCTTCTTTTATATTTTTAATCGAATATTCAGATTTCGAATCCAAACTATTGAAGTTGAATTTTTCTCTTAATGACCAACCGATCATATCATACATTAGCATATAATATAAGAAAGAAAATCAATTTCCTTTTAAATTGATGAGCTTTTTTTTTTTTTTTTGCTTGTGAATGATGAAAGAGAAAAAGGATATGGAATAGAGAGAGAGAGAGAGAGAGAGAGAGAATGTGTGTGTGTGTGTTAATACAAGTGTAATGAAATTTGATCATAAGGATGGATGTAATCATAATTGTTTAGTGAATGTCTAAGTAATTATAATTTCATAGTTAGAGGTTAACGTGATTATAATGTAATTTTGATTGTATTACAAAATTATAACCAAATATGATAACGTAATGACCATTACCAATTTGATTACATTACTACTCTGATTTCATCCAGCCAAATATGCTATTAAGGTATGTTTAAAATAATTGTTAAAATTAGTTGAAATAACTAAAATGAGCAGAATGAGCATAAATGAGTTGGAAATGAGTTAAAACAAGTTGAAATGATCAAATGATATGATTGTTATGAGCTAAAATAAGCTGAGTCTGAATTGGATCTCAAGATCCTCTGTCATTTCTAACCATAGGTTAGTAGTGTTTTAATATTTTTAATAAAAGTAAAATTAATAAATTAATTATTAATATATTATTAAAATTATAAAATGATAAATATTTAAGAAAAATTTAAAAAATAAACAAATTGAAAGAGACGGAATATAAACCTTGGACTGGTAAGTCGAGAAACATAGAATTTGGATACCTTGAGCCACCCTTCCCCCCTCTTCTCTCCTTTTCTTATCTCTAAATCCTAATGTTGTATCTAATATTCTTTTCACTTTTTTAAATTGTTAGGGTTTCTATTGGCCTAATTACACCTAGTAGTAAAATCTTTTTACTTGAATTTTTCAATTAAATCAAGATTTACGGTGTTCGGCTTAAATATTACATTATTTATAGTTTTCTTTATCTAATCTTTTTAACTCATAAAATAGTATAATTTTAGAATTTTTACATATTCTATTTAATTTTGTAGATAATAAGCAAAACTAAGCAAATCCCAAAAATTCAATATAAAAGACTGGAATATTGAAGAATTGGAACTTTGAAGCATTCAAGTAAGACTATCCGCGAGCTGATCGAAGCATTCATTCAATGGACATGTAGCTGGCCACACTTAACTCTAACGTGCAGGTGCTGCCCATCCTTTTATCTCTCTCTGCTCTGGTACAGGCTATGGCATATTATACAAATTCTAATAACCTACTAATTGTCACTCCAATCAGCAACTCACACGAGGCAATTCTCAAGCACACCAAGGATATTCTCAAGTGGAACAATTGGGGGATTGATGAATTTGAATTCCGGTAGAACTCGGTTGAGAGTGGGCGGCGCGTGGCTACTGTAAAGGAGTCTTCTGTTCGGGTTCTTGGGGGTATCACGCTTTAGGCGTAGCCCTAGATTAACTTACTTATTTAGGTTAATTTTAGTTTAGGTTTTTAATTTTTCTCCTTTAAATTTTTGTCTCAAATAATTTTGATTTAATCAATGTTTTAATTTTAATTATGTAATTCAATTCTTGACAGTTTTCAATTTTAATTCGATTCATTCCAAATAACTTCTTTCCTTTTATCTCTTCTTTCTTTCCAGTTTATTTAGTTTAATTTAAATGCTTACTTTTTATTATCTTTTGATGTTAGTAATAGTTAGTTTAATTGTTGAATTTTATGTTTAATTCTAATTTTTTAGTTTATGGCGAATCAATAGATATTAGTTTAGTTATTAGATTTAATTGTGATTTATGTTGTTAGTTGTGTTACTTTGGTCATGATTAACCTTTTTAATGACTAATTAGTCTTATATGAGCCTTAATTTACCTAATTTATGTTAGTATTTTGGGACTGTTTCTCTTACTTGCGACATGTTTGATGAGATGCCTATGGTCTTTTTATCTTGATTTTTAGGTGATTGGTTTATCATTGAAATGTTAAGTCAATTTACTAGTATAGGTAGAGAGAATAGTTGATATTTGTAATGCCCCGACTTTAATCCGATACATATACAAACATTAATGAATATTAATGAGCGCGTGCACTTCAATTCACACTTTTATTCATCATTATCATGTGTATTATATACTTGTGACAGTAACCATATTATGCGTTGTAGGACTCAGATGATGATAGCGATGCTTGGCAAACAAATAAATAAATAAATGAATGATCAAATAAATTATACCTTGTGATAATAATAATAATAATAATAATAATGATAATAATAATAATAATAATAATAATAATAATAATAATAATAATTATTATTATTATTATTATTATTATTATTATTATTATTATTATTATTATTATTATTCATACGCCTAAAGTTTGTAATAATTATTCAAGTTGGGAATTTCTAAAACCGACATTCTTTTAACTTGGGTTTGGCTATTAGGGTATTTGGACTTATAGAGAGTAGAGGGCCCAATAACCAGGTAAATAAAAATAAAAATAAAATAAAAAGGGGATGGATTCAGATTTAAGGAGAGAGAAAATTCATATTCAAAATTTACCTATTTAAACCCTAAAAATCTCAAAAACCCCACCTTCATCATTTGCTCTTCTTTCAAAGAAACTCATCTTCCTCACTCAACCCCTCTACTGCCCAGCCAGGCTCACCACCACCACCACCACCACCAACTTCTCCGGTCGCCGTCACCGGAGCCACCAACCGCCGGCCACCGCGAAGCCAGCCACCGCGGGTTTTTGCTGCTGCCCTACTGCCACTACAAAAAACTCGTGATTAGCGTCGGAATTTAGAGACCACAACAAAATCTGACTCTAATAGTGACGAAATTAGTGTCGGATTCTAAAAATGACACTATTTGAGTCGGAAAAAAAATCAGACTCTATTAGCGTCCGATTTTAGAGTCGGATTACAATCCGACGCCAATTGGCGTCCGAATTTAGAGTCGGATTACAATCCGACGCCAATTGGCGTCCGAATTTAGAGTCGGATTAAGATTCCGACTCTAATTGGCGTCCGATTGTTATGTCCGACGCTAACGTTGACTAATTCTAAGAGCTCATTCCACTTTCCCCTTCACGGGACTCTAATTTTCAATCCCTAACTCTCTGCCTCCTCCCTCCCCCTAAACGCCAACCACCACTGGACTCCTCTCCTGCAGCGACGCCTTCTCTCCTCTCCAGCACCGGCGTCTTCGCTCCCATCCGGCGCCAGTTTCTTCGGTCACCAGCGTATGCCTCGCCCTAATCACGAAGCCTGCTCCAGTTCTGCTGTCGCCTGCCGCGACGTCTTCGCTCGTCTCAGGCGGCTGCTCACCGTCACTCTCTCTCTCTAAGTCTCTCGCTCAGCCGTTGTTGCCCCGAAATCCCGCCTCCTGACCTCCTCCCGATCCGCCACTCTCTGTCGGCGTTTCTGCTGCCCCCAATTCCTGTTCATCGTGCCCCCGAGCTCCCTCACATTCCCGACCTCCTGAGCATAACATTTGGAAGCAATTTCAATTTTCAGGTATGTTTTTTGTTTATTGAAATTTGACATTTGGTTCTCCAAATCTGAGGCTTCTGATTTAGCCATTATTATGCCATTTTAACTTGAAAGTTCTAAAAGTATGAATATTTCATTCTACCGTTTGCTTCTTTTGCTGTGGAATAGTAGGCTGTCAAGGCCTTCTGAATTTTGTATGGAAATCGAGCAAAATTTCTGAGGATTGTTCTTCATATTAGAGGCTGATCTTGTTTTTATGATGGCAATCTATGGAGATCCTATCAATGGTATAATCCCCACAAAAGAAAAAGAAAAGGAACCAATATCTTACTGGAACAAAAAAATCAATTTATGATTTCAGATGATCAACTGTCAGGAAGTTGTCAGAACTCAGAACCCTTCAAACATTTACTTAATATATCCTACACTGATGACAAACTACCTCTCTACAATTCGATTGTAGGAGTAATGCTGCAAGTTTCCCCCACTTCCTACTAGTTAGTCCCTCCCCACAACCTCCACCCCCACAAAAACAAGCCCTTAGCTGAGGCACTAGGCAGGAGATTATTGGTATAGTTTGGTTTTTCTGTTGTCAGCAACATCTCCCAGCCATGTGCTCTAGTCATTGAACTGGTGCCTGACCATTGTTCGCTACATGGACAGAATCCCAATAACCTGTCACTTAAGCCATGTAGTGTGCAAAGATGCAGGTTCTTTGAGCACAGAGGTGCTGAGCTCAATTTGTATGGCACACTTACATAATCCTGCTTTTACGTAATTCACACTTTCAGTGCTGTATGTGAGTTAGTAATATCCATTACATCGTTCTAGCATGCATTGAGGTGAAGATAGCTCAAATGTACTCTTTTTGGGCTGATTTGTAACTTGGTCAGTCACTAAAGGTTCAATTTCCTCATTCTTTTAGGATGGCAAATTCAAAGAGATGCAACCATGTAAGTATGCAATGTATTGAAATAGTGCCAGAGGCAATAGGAACAAACATTCTTGAGACTTTGATTGGAAAGAACATACTCTAGTCATTGGGTTTACTTGCCAATACGAATGTTGTATTTGAAGGCTAAGAATGCCATTGTTTGGTGTATGATTCAAAAGATTACTTCTATATTAAGAGTTTCTGCAACAGACTTCTGAAAGACTTGAAGATTCCAAAGTCTTGGCTGTAAATGTGACTTCTATATTAAATTTTGGGTTTTGCTGAACACTAATCATACCAAGCTCGTGTTATATCGACAATTATATGTTATTATGTCATTGGTGCTAATCAATTAAATTTTATATAATGTGAGAGTAAGAGAACTAAAGGTGACTTGATACACTCAAACTCGGTGTTAGGCTTAGTGTCTTAAACCAACGGGAAGAAGGAAAAGGATCACCACGGATAGCTCCTCGTCCACCACTGGTGGTCCTTTGGCAGCCACAGGCCGTGGCAAGGCTCAGTAGGGACAGCCAGCAAGTTCTGGCTGCCACGGTCATCACCACAGGCAGTGGTGCAGACTGTGCCAGCGAAACTGGCCACCACAGTCTACACCACAGCCTGTGATTCTGACCGTGGCACTGGACAGCAGCCACGGCCTGCTGTTTAACTGTAAAATGCTACGGTTTTTGCCTTCTTTAAGTGGATTAATTTAAACTTCTCTGCTTTGATATTATTCAAAGGATGTTACTAAAAATATACTTAATTATTTAATTAATTAAGATATATATATAAATTTTACTTAGTGTAGATTTTTAATTCACTCTCTCTTCTCTTTCTCCTATGAATGTTTTTTGGGTGTAAATTTTATAAAACAAACACGAGTATTTGAAAAATTAATGACATGCACCTTAAAATATCAACTTGTAAAGAATCAAGTTGGATTTAACGAATCAAAAGGTCAACAATCAAGAGAACTAAAGGTGACTTGATACACTCAAACTCGGTGTTAGGCTTAGTGTCTTAAACCAACGGGAAGAAGGAAAAGGATCACCACGGATAGCTCCTCGTCCACCACTGGTGGTCCTTTGGCAGCCACAGGCCGTGGCAAGGCTCAGTAGGGACAGCCAGCAAGTTCTGGCTGCCACGGTCATCACCACAGGCAGTGGTGCAGACTGTGCCAGCGAAACTGGCCACCACAGTCTACACCACAGCCTGTGATTCTGACCGTGGCACTGGACAGCAGCCACGGCCTGCTGTTTAACTGTAAAATGCTACGGTTTTTGCCTTCTTTAAGTGGATTAATTTAAACTTTTCTGCTTTGATATTATTCAAAGGATGTTACTAAAAATATACTTAATTATTTAATTAATTAAGATATATATATAAATTTTATTTAGTGTAGATTTTTAATTCACTCTTTCTTCTCTTTCTCCTATGAATGTTTTTTGGGTGTAAATTTTATAAAACAAACACGAGTATTTGAAAAATTAATGACATGCACCTTAAAATATCAACTTGTAAAGAATCAAGTTGGATTTAACGAATCAAAAGGTCAACAATCTATAGAAATCTTATTTGCCTTATAATGATAATTATTTTTTAAAAAATAAAAAACTAAAACAAAGAAGGGTGTGATGGTATATGAGAACTAAATTATGAATTAAAAATTTACAATATTATAAAAAAATTAATTTACAAAAATGAGCACTTGAAAAATCAATGACATGCAACTTAAAATATCAAATTGTAAAGAATTCAGTTGGATTTAACGAGCAATGGATAAGAACTATTACGGTTATGTACAAATATTAATATGAGGTTGAATGTGAATGTGAATGTGAATGTGAAGAAACTAAAGGCTGTGAATGTGAAGGACCAAAGTCTTGGCTGCAAAATTTAAAGCCTGGCCAAGCCATATATCTCCCATTTGCAATGCACATGGCCAGTCCCCCCTTCAAAAATTATTGCTTCTGTCTAGCTAGGTCTAGCTAGCTACATGTTCTTTGCATAGTTTTAAAGGCTTAACCTTGTTTATTAGAACCACTGAATATTATATTGTGGTATTCAATGATAATAACAACCCAATATGGATTTTAACATGAAGCGATGTATTTGTTTGTTATTTTTTTCTAATTCAGAACGTTAATTTGGATTTGAGAATTTGGGAGTCAAGAATTTAGTTGCTCTGCTGAGTTGGGTAGTTATCAGGTACTCTCTCTCTCTCTCAATCTAGCTATACTATGAAGGAACTGAATTGTCTGCGTGTTTTTGTTGCAATTAGAACTATCAAACTTCATGTCTATTTATCATTCAGATTTATAATTTGTAATGTAAGGCATATCTTTTTAATGCAAGGTATATCTTTCTGTTTGTTGTTTTTTTAATGCAAGGTAGCTATTAGTTATATATATATATATATATATATATATATATATATATATATATATATATATATATGCATTTCATAAAGCTTAGAAAACCCGTTCAAAAATTTGTACATAACAAGGTATATCAGCAAGTTATACACATTCTCATGTGTATGGTGTTGATATAAAACTTTGTTATGTACAAGTTTTGAATTGTCCGTGTTGGACAGTTTAAGAATAATATGGTATTAGGTTGTGTAGTTACTAAATTCTTGCATACACTTTGACAAATTTAAGGCAACGATTTCCATATGTTCTCTAGGTACTATTATAAATATGTGGTGCGTAATGTCTGGGTGAATTATTTTACCATAGACATTATTCATCTCATCTTTATAGATCGTACTTGGAGAACTAAAGGGAAATGCTGCCGAAATTTTGTCAAAGTATGCAAGGACGTAGCTGCACGATCTAATATTATATTATTCTTGAATGGGTATAGGACCACTTATCCCTGTAGAAAGATGTAGGGCATGCAATTATCATTACAAAAAATACAATGTAAAACATTACGCAAGTTTTATTGATTGTTAATTTTAAAAGATGAACATACTAAACTATTTTAAAATCGTATATATCTGCAGTAATGGAGACAAATAGAGAGTGGATGTATAAAAGGTTTGATGGAAAATACTTGAATAAGGAGTTCATTCGTAGGATAGAAGAGGAATTTATTCCATTTGTTAAACAAGAAGAAAGCTTCAAGAGGTCGAAGAAGATGAGGTGCCCTTGTAGTAAATGTGGCAACGTGCCTTTCTTAGATGAGGATACTGTGAAATTACATTTGTATAAACATGGGTTTCGCGCTAATTATTTTCATTGGGTTAACCATGGAGAGACTTACACTGATTTAGAAATGAACAACCAAGGGTCGTCAAATCCACAAGTTGAATCAATGCATGAAATGTTGATGGACGCATTTGGGCCTATGTCCTCAACATGGATTGATGATGAAAGTGTGGATGAGGAGCCAAATGAAGATGCAACAAAATTCTTTGAAATGTTGGAAGCGGCTAAGAGGCCTTTGTACGAGGGGTGTGATTTGTCCTTATTGTCAGTAATCTCACGGCTCATTAACATCAAATGTGAGTTTAATCTCCCAAATAGAGCTGTGGACAATTTGTTGGCATTAATGAAGGAAATGTGTCCACCTAATACTGAGTTGACCGACACTTATTATTCTGCAAAGAAGCTGCTTGCTGCTTTGGAACTTCCACATGAGAGAATTGATGTTTGTCCAAATGGGTGTATGTTATATTGGAAAGATAAAATTAATTTGGATAGATGTGAGCATTGTGGGGTCGATAGATATGAGAAGAAGACATTGAGGGGTAAAGGTATTGCAAAGAAAGTACTAATATACTTTCCAATTGGGCCGAGATTACAAAGATTGTATGCGACGAATGGCACAGCGGCCCAAATGAGGTGGCATTATGAAAATCCACGTGAAAGTGGCTCAATGGCACATCCATGTGATAGTGAAGCATGGAAGCATTTTGATGTCACTTTCAAGGAATTTTCCGCCGAACCTCGCAATGTTCGATTAGGTTTATGTACTGATGGCTTCGCCCCATTTGGCAATTTTGGGCAGACGTACTCCTGTTGGCCCGTAATTGCAACTCCATACAATTTACCACCTTGGTTGTGCATGAAGAGACAATTCATGTTTCTTACTTTGTTGATTCCTGGCCCAAAAAGTCCTAAGGAGAAACTTGATGTTTATTTACAACCACTCATTGAGGAATTGAAGCATTTGTGGGATGTCAGGCTTCAAACGTATGATGTTTCGAAAAAGAATAACTTTACGTTGAAGGCAGCAGTTATGTGGACAATAAGTGACTTTCCAACATATGGTATGCTTTCGGGTTGGATGACATCGGGAAATTAGCTTGTCCTTATTGCATGGAAAACACGAAAGCATTCAGACTAAAACATGGGAAGAAGACCACATGGTTTGATTGCCATAGACAATTTCTTCCCGAAGGTCATCGTTTTAGGTCTAACAAGAGTGCTTTTTTGAAAAATAAGGTCGACTATTCACCTCCTCCTCCTCGTCTTAAAGGTGATCAAATATGGGATCGCATATGTACAATGCCTAAATCTGTTGATTATCATGGCTCAATTGGTGGTTATCTCGAGTCTCACAATTGGACAAAACGAAGCATATTCTGGGAATTGCCGTATTGGAAAGATCTTCTCATACGTCACAATTTAGATGTCATGCATGTCGAAAAGAATGCGTTTGATCAAGTAATCAACACAATCATGGATGTGAAGGGAAAAACTAAGGATGACATCAACTCAAGAAAGGATTTAGCCACTCATTGTAAGCGTCAAAAACCAAACATTCAGACTACTGAACATGCTGATGGAGGACGAACTGAAACTGTTCCAGACGCTCCATATGTTCTGAGTAAAGAGGCAAGAAAAGCTTTATGTGAGTGGCTAAAACAACTTAAGTTACCCGATGGATATGCTAGTAATTTAAGTCGATGTGTTGATGGAAAAAATGCAAAGTTGCATAATTTGAAAAGCCATGATTGTCATATCCTTATGGAGCGATTATTACCCATAGCTTTGAGGGAATTACTGCCTCCAAATGTTTGGAAAGTCCTTACAGAACTAAGCCAATTCTTCAGGGATTTATGCGCCGCTCATTTGCGAACGGAGGATCTGCTCCGATTAGAGGGAAATATCTCTGAAATACTATGTAAGATGGAGATGATCTTCCCTCCATCTTTCTTCAATGTGATGGAGCATCTTCCTGTCCACTTACCATATGAGGCTAAAGTAGGTGGACCCGTTCAGTATAGATGGATGTATCCCTTTGAAAGGTATCAAGT
Organism: Talinum fruticosum; assembly: GCA_021018815.1. Classification (NCBI taxonomy): domain Eukaryota; kingdom Viridiplantae; phylum Streptophyta; class Magnoliopsida; order Caryophyllales; family Talinaceae; genus Talinum; species Talinum fruticosum. Next base: position 1,396,789 of record JAITYX010000106.1, read on the forward strand.
GATTTTTATCAAGTTTTCAATTAATATTTTGTAGTGATGATAGTAAATATTTATACTTATGATGCAGATTTCTGCATCATTTAAAGAAGAAAGTCGGTAATAAAGCTCGTGTTGAACCGTCCATATGCAATGCATATCTAACAGAGGAGATTTCAAATTTTTGTGCCGCTTACTTTGAGCAAAATGTTGACACAAAAATAAGAGATCTTGGGCGAAATGTATATCCTCATACAGAGGAGAATCAAGGTGAATACATTCCAGATGTCTTCTCCATTAATGTCGGGTATGCCCCCAGTGAAGGACGTATGAGATACCTTGATCAACGCGAGTATGATGCAGCTCATGCATACATTCTTCAGAATTGTGAAATATTAGAGGATTATGAACGGTACGACTATCAACTTGAATAATTTTGTCATATATTATCTTTTAATGATAACGACCTAATAATAAGCATTTTCTCCAACTAAGGCAATTTGAAGATGAAATGATTACACTACATCCACGTATTAAGAAAGATGAAGTATGGAGTAAGTTTGATAAAGAATTCCCAAAATGGTTTAGAGATAAGGTTAGTATATTGATGTTGTGTTGCAGTGGTTTAAATATGTATTACATTTTCATTAACTTATATTTTAATGGCGTAGGTTTTTCATTTGAACGAGAACAATGGAGTAATTAAAAGTTTGGCACTTGGTCCAAAGAAGGATGTGCGTAGTTTTAACCATTATTACATAAATAATTACAACTTTCACACCTATAAATACGGTCAAAACAAGGCCAGTATGAGCTATGGGGTATCCGTGAAAGGGGTAGATGACATTCATTATTATGGCATTCTTCAAGAGGTGATTGAGTTAGAGTATGTTAGGGATTCTCGCTCTTACAAGACGGTTTTGTTCAAATGTGAATGGTTTGATTCTATAAGGGGTATTAATATACACGAACAATATAAATTAGTGGATGTCAACCATACAAAGAAGTACCCAAAGTATGATCCATTTGTACTGGCATCCCAAGCTATGCAAGTGTATTTTACCCCTTATCCAAGTATAAGGAACGATAGAAACCAATGGTGGGCGGTGATTAAGATAAAACCAAGATCAACCATTGAAGCACCACTCAATGATACAGCATTTCAAGAGGATACTAATGAAAATCCTCCTACTTTGTGTGAGTTCGAAGGAGTCCAAGAAGGATTTGAAAATGAACTTGAGGACATAATTGAAGAGGAAGCTAATGAAGTCGATTTCAATGCTGAAAACGAGGATGATAATTTTGAAGGGGAGGCAGATGATGACAGTCTTTTATTGTATAATGACATTGATGATGACATTGTAGCTAATGATGATGATGATTTTTGAAGTAATATTGTAATCTCGTGACATTGATAACCAACGATCTATGTTATGATTTTGATGTATGTTTTGATTTTTTGTGTATATTAATTGATTTTTGAATATATATACTTAAATTCTCTTTGCATGACATTATTCGTTTTATATACAAGTATGCCTCGAACAAAAGGTTTTGCGCTAAATCATGGTGCGCCTACTTCTGGTTCCGATTCCAATGTTGGGGCTGATCATGCTATAGTCCAGACTCAATCATCATCATCACAGGGAGATAGCTCACAACAAGGGGCAGCTTGCAGGAAGAGAGTTTTGGCAAAGGATGATAATAACTGGTGGTATGTCTCAGTAATTTGGTTTATTTTTCGTATTCTTTGGGTAGTTTTAACTTAATAATTTTATTGCAGGTTCACTAAGTCGAAGTTGTCACGAGCTATATCAGATGATATCAAGAGTTTCTACAATGGCCAATGCACATGTTTATCAAATCTCCCTAAAGAAGAGTTACAACTTTTGTGGAGGACTTTTGAGGTAAAAAACTTGAAAACAATTGGATATATATGAGTAGTTTTTAATATTTTCAATTTATGTTTGTTAATATTTGTATAAAACAGGGTAAGTATACTTGGGCTCCAGAACTTTCTCAAGAAGTCTATGCAGAGTGGAAGAAGAAAGTTGATAAAAATTTGAGGAATTTAGCGAGCAAGGCTGGAAAAAGGCCCGATGATAAACCAATAACTTGGTTGTCAGATGAGGGGCGAGAGAGGTTGAAGGGGCTAAGAAGTACATCTGAATTTCAAAAAAATCTGCCCAATGCTTCAAGAATAGGACAGAAGGCCCAAAAGCAAGAACCTTACATAGTCAAGGGTCAGTCTCAACCGCAGATCTCGCAGTCCAAATGGTATAAACTCTAGTATTTTGGTTTTCTTTCATTTTATACACATAATTTAGTTTGTGTAACTTTATTGCATATTTTTATGCCTAGATTAAGGAAGGGAAGAATCCTACTCCATCTGCATTGTTTGTGAGGAGTCGTAGTAAGGATGATGCTCAATCTGGAAAGGTTTTTGTCGATGACCGGTCCAAATCTCTGTGGGTAAGAATATTATCTCCGTAAACCTTTACAAGCAAATAGAGTGAAATGGACAATTGTAGGGGATATTCATATTGACTGTACAATGGATGCTTTCCCTTTTGCAGGAAAAATATGAAGCAGTTAGAGCAGAGCGTGGTATTCAGGAGGGGACAAAAGAGGCAGAGACCCTCTACTATGAGGTGTCGGGTGGATGGAGCAAAAATCAACCATCTATGGATTGGGTAATTCCGCAACAATGTTCTACGAGAAGCCTACTGCCTCGACATCCTCTACAGGTGCTACCTACAATTCCTCGGCTTATTCTCAGCTACAATCACAACTTCAATCAACCCAAGAACAACTTGATCAGCAAAGAAAATTAACTGAGAGTCATCAAAAAGCCATGGAAGAGCAAAGAAAAATGGTCGAGAGTCAGCAAAAAGCCATGGAAGAAGCAATGAAACTCATTCAAAACCTCCAATCACAAGTTGACAGGATGTCTGGTGGTTCTAACTAATTTCTTAGCATGGTTTGTTTATTGAACTTTGAATCTGTTTGTTTGTTGAATTGCTTTGTTTAACTTTGAACTGGTTTGTTGGATATTTGGAGGTTGTTAGGATGATGAATACTTGGTGGTTTGTGGATGATTGTGCAAACAATGAATCATAATGTATTTGTGTATTCGTATACTACTGTGTAGAGAAGAAGTCAGACTTTTATATAAATGTTTTGCAGGAAATATATGTAAAAACGAAATAACAAATGTTCAAAAAGCTACGGCAAAATAATGGAAGATTTAGCGTCGGATTTTAGCGTCGCACCCAAAACCGACGCTATTTGAGTCAAAAAGGCTGACGCTAATCACAAAAATCGGACGCTAAAATGAAGCGGGGCATAAAAAGAAAACGAAATTAGCGTCGGATTCGAATCCGACTCTGTTAGCGTCGAACGGATCCGACGCTAATAGAAAGAATCCGACGCTAATAGCGTCGGATGGTGAATCCGACGCGAAATTTTTAGCGTCGAGGTCTTCTGCGTCAGAATTTTATCCGACTCTAATCCGACGCTAAAGACGTTTAGCGTCGGATTTTCTGGATTTGGCGTCTGATTGTGTCCGACGCTAATTTACTGTTTTACTGTAGTGTGCTGTGTCCGTTGTAGCTGCTGCTGCCTGCTGACTGCCACCAGTTGTCGCCGGTCACTGCCTGCCGTCGCCGTCAACCACTGCAGTCACCCCTTCCACCATAAAAACCCTCATTTTTCTTGTGGGTTTTGGGTAAAAACCTCAACTTTCAACTAATCAATTGCTTTAATTTTTAGAAATAATTAATTAGATGTTGCATGCAAGGGATTATTGTATAAAATCATATTACATAACCAGTATTATGCTTTTGGGGATAGTTGATTGGAAACGTTAAGTCGAGTTGTCGAAATCTTGGTATGAGATGTAATTATCTTGCATGCGTTTTTAATGGGTTTTAGTGAGCTAATATGATACTTACAATGATGGAATATTTATAAGATAAACCTTTCATAGATATCTCACAATGACAAAATATGTAGAGCATAAGAAAGTGGAGTTTGGAAGACTCTGCCACCCACCACGGGGCCCTCACAACCTGTGGGGCAGGCCACCTTGGTGGCCAGCAGCGAGTTAATTGACCCAAAACACCCACCCCGGGTGCTCCCACAGGCCGTCAGGTAACCCGTGGTGGCTGCCAGAAGTCCCCACTGGCCGTGGAGAGGTCCGTGGTGGCTTCCAAAGCAAAGAAAATTTAATTTTCATGATGATTCAAGTTTATTAGACAATTTTGGAGGAAGAGATTAACTAAAATGGGCATGCATGTAAAAAAAAATTAAATTGAAACTTTAAAAGAGTACAATATTATTTGAGGATTTAAGAAAGAAAATAGGCATGCATGTTGAATCATGACCATGTGGATTAAATATGTGAATTAAAGAGAATAGGTAAGTTGGATGATTTAAGAAATGAAAGCAAATAAGTAATTTTGGGAAGATTAAAGAAAATAAGTCATTTTGAGGGTTTAAAGAAAATAAGTGATTTGGATAATTGAGATAAATTAAAAGAAATAAATTATGTTGTCGATTTAAGAAAATAAGTGACTTTAGCCATCCAAAAGAAAATAATGGATTGTAGCGACTTAAAGGAAATAAGTGAATAAGTAATTGTGGTAGTAGAAAAGAAGCAAAATTGATGATGTAAATAGTTAAAGGAAATTAGCAAATTTGACGATTTAAAGAGTTAAAAAAATTAGCGAATTTGATGATTTGAAGAATTAAAACAAATGGATTAACTTAGGCAATTTATAAGAATTGGGTTAGTATGCAAGTGAAAAATTAAGCAATGTTGGAGGACTAAACAATTAGATGAGCAAGATACATAATTTGAGAAGTGACCAATTAACACATTAGGTGTTTTATGGAGAAACGGTCAAGTGAATCTTATAAGCATGTTGCGTGACAAGAGGAGTTGGTATAAGTTACGAGTGTTACTTTAAAACTTCAACCTATAAAATTTAACCAACCGCTTTAGCAATCTACGAAGTGATTTTGTTTTATTTTAAATTCATCTAGTCATAAGAAGTTACAATAAGGAAATAATATAAGTAATAATAATAATAGTAACGATAATAATAAGATAGTAAATTTAGTTAGTAAAAGTATTAAATATATTAATGAAACACTTTATTTGTTAAGGCATCATCGTCGTTCATCTGAGTCAGCAATTCCAAAAGGACTAAAGGAAGGATATCACTAAGATTTTAAGGTACGTTTATTGCTTGTACCTTACGAAAATCCACCTGTTTATATCAACACCAAAATGGTTTGCTTAATAAAAAAAGGAACCATTTCAAATATTATTGTCACCTAATTATGTGGCCCGCCCCATATTAATTATGTTATATCATGATCATATCATGTCACATATATTAGGCCATTATCAACCAGACTTTGCCAATCGGTTTGGGTATGCGCATATTTAGGGAAACTGATGATTGTAAGAAGACACTCAAATAATAAATGAATAATTGTTTTATTATATTCTTCCTATCTGATTTATAAATGAATTGAAATGCATGCGCTCAAATCAATATATATTCACATAAATTATTTACAGTACATGCATAGACGTGCTGAGCTCCGGCTCATTATTTCAAAATGTTTTTCTCTGTTTTGTTTTAGGTAAGGCTAATGCAGAGGAAAACATACGAGTTAATTTTGGTCATCAAGACTTAGAGGCTCACAGTGATAGTCAAGAATGTGATGTGTGGGAGTCGTGTATGCTTTGCTTAATAAGTTATAGTCATGATGGTGCTCGATAGCTTGTTGCCCGTTATGTTGTTATAAGTTGAGCGTCTTACGTATTATGAATCTCAACCTAATAAGTTATGTTTGTATATTAATCAGGTAGTTGCCTTGCTCTTGTTAAAGAGTGGCGGTAACACTTCTAATTCTCTTTTCCACTGCGCTAATTACTAGTTAGTCAGTCATTATGACTAAATTGGTGATTATGGGTTTTGGGGGCGTTACAATATTTTGGCATGAAAATAACTTGAATCTTAGTTAGATCTTTGTAGTCTAGTTAGGTTAACCCCACCAAAGTAGGTGGTTAAATAATTACACTAGCTCATAACACTCAACAGTGCAGCTTGATTAGGTTTTAATGGTGCAACCGACCACTTTTAATACTTTTACAATCTTGGATAGATTTAAACTTGGCTTGATTAATTAATTTATTAAGTGGTCAAATCACAACTCGAGTCATTTTTTTACTGTTTTGTAGGTTAGCTTAATTACCATAATTATCTCTCTTTCCTAAATTACCTAAATAGAAAATTTAAGATAGCTTTGAAATTTGAAACACAACTTTTTGTAAACACGAACCATGCTTGTTGGTTAGCTAAAAAACGCAATTTACTTGCTTTCTCCTCTCTCTTCGTCCTCTCTAAACGCTAATTTAATATTTACTACTCTTTTCACTTTTTTATATTGTTGAGACTGCTATTAGCCTAGTTACAGTTAGTGGCAAGCCCCTTACTTGAATTTCTCTAATCGAATAAAGATTTAAAGATATTATTATTTTCGTTCTAATAAATTTTCTCTCTTTTTGTGAGAGTTTGAGTTTCTCTCTCCTTCTTATTAGAGTGAGTATCTCCTTTTTTGTAAGAGTTAGAGTTTATCCCACACCCGAACTAAAAAGGAAAAAAAAAGAATTTGATTTATATTTGTGACTTACTCTCTAGTTAACTTAGTTTAATGATTGATTATAAAATTCATATATTGTGCTAGTTAGTTTATATATATATATATATATATATATATATATATATATATATATATTTACAAGTTTGTTAGTTGACGGTTAATTTAGTTTGAAATAATATTAGGAATAAGTTTATAAAATATTCATTTGGCTAGCTAGTTACTTGGATCAAATAAGCTCAAAGCACCACTATCCTCTGAAGGTCTAAACATCCAAAATATATTCCTTTCATCCCAAAACCTCAACATTTAGGCAAAAATCTAATTGCTTATTCCACTCTTATTTGTCTACTGTTGTGCTTTACATCATTAGCCCTTAACTCTAAGTATCCATGCTTCACCATTATTATTTTCCTCTAAATCTGCTGCATTTCACCTCTCTACACCATGTCTCAACCATCATTGCAACATCACTCCCCTTCAAATCTGATACAATCAACCTCTCTACTTCATACTCCAAATAATTCTTGCAACCCTTCCAAATCTGCTGCATAAATCAAGTAAGATGCTTGAACTAAAAATGCTTGCTCCATTTTCTTTGCCTACTACTGCTACCTACATTTCTAGTCTCCTAACTCCAAGTCTCCATACCTCACAATCATTATCCCACTCCAAATATGGTACATAAACCAAATGTGAGGCTTAAATCAGAGAGATTGGCTTATTTTCTCCGGAAAGAAAGATCCAACAGCTCTAAATGGGGGGAGAGGAAAGCAAAGGAGACATCAAGTTTCAAACTTCTTTATTCTAAGTATCAACCTCCATTATTAAGCACTTTCACTAAAGATAGAGTCAAGAACAAAGGTAGAGGGGAAGAAGAAAAGTTCAAGAATACAAAGAAAAGCAAGAAATTAGCACTAATCATCTTCATTAAGGTGGGTTTCCTTCTCCTCCTCATTGTATATTACTTTCCAACCAAAATGAATTTCGTAAGTGTGCTTGTGGACCAACTTTGAATGTTCAAAATTTAAGAAATTGCTGCATGCATGTGCTTTTTGGAGTGACTCCTTGATATAAATATGTTAGGAGTATGTTAGAAAGGAAAAAGGAGTAGAAACATAAACATGATCATCATCATGTACTTGGTTAAGCTTTTCTTTTTATTGTTATAATTTCATGCATGAAGATGGAAGTGTATCAACCATGTTTAAATCCTTGTAAAATCATGATTTTGTTGAGGTTTCAAATATGCTAGTGAATATACTTGGTATGATGTTTTTAGGGAGAGGTGATCGAAAATGTTAGCTTGAGTTTACACAACTCTTGATTTCAGGATTATTTACCTTGGATGTATGTTTTAATGGATTTTATTAAGCTAAATATGATACTTATAAGGTGAAAATTTTTTTAAGACAAACCTCTCATAGATATAAAACATGAAAACAAAAGCAAAAGAAATTAAAGAATAAAAAAAAAGAGTTTGGAAGTTATTGCCACCCACCGCGGGTTCCCCACAGGCTGTGGGGCAAGCCGTGGTGACCAGCAGCTACGAAAAAGACCACCAGGGGTTCCCCACGGCTTGTGGGAACACCCACCACGAGTGCTCCCACAGTCCGTGGGATAGCCCGTGGTGGCCACCAGAAGCCCCACTAGCCATGGGGAGGCTCATAATGACCTTTAGAGCCAACCATTGACCCCCACTGGCCGGAGGGAGATCCGTGGTGATCTCTAAAGCAATCTTGGACCTCTACAACCCGCAGACTTTGTCCTGGATGCATGTAAGCTTTGTATTTTGTATCGAAAAGTGAGTTTAAACCTTTAAACTGTGTTATTGAGTCTCACTGAACAATCTCATTAACATACATATGAGGAATAAAAGAGATAATAATCATAAAGTGAATTAAGAAGTTAATTTTTTGTGCTTGAGCATTTTATCGATACAAAATCTAGAAAGGTTACATGAGATTATGTTCCAACCTACAAGTAGTGGCTTTTCACTCCTAGATTATGAGTCCTTTCGGGTAGTAAACTTGAGTATACGTGTGAGTGGTTTCGAATACTAGTACCGTGGTACATTGGGTCGGCTCACAAGCGTCAAAATATGAAAATTTAGGAAGGTGACTTATTCCGGCAAACAGGCAGCGGCTTTCACTCCTAGATTACGAGTCCTCCGGGATAGGAAACTTGAGTATAAACGCGTGAGTGTTTCCAAATCCCTATACTGTGGTACGTTGGGTCGGCTCATAGGTATCGAAATACAAAATCTAGGAAAGTGACATATTTCAGCTGACGGCAGCGGCTTTCACTCCTACATCATGAGTCTTTCCGGGTAGTAAACTTGTGTATACGCGTGAGTGGTTCTGAATCCCAATACCGTGGTACGTTGGGTTGGCTCACAAGCGTCAAAATACGAAAATTTAGGAAGGTGACTTATTTCGGACTGAGGGCAGCGATTTTCACTCCTAGCTTACGAGTCCTCTCGGATAGGAAACTTATGCACACGCGTTAATGGTTCCGAATCCCTATACCATGGTACAGTTGGTCGACTCATAGGCTAGGGTACTAGCTCTTACCCCAAAGAAATTCAAGATAATAAAATTAAGCTAAGTTATAAGTTGAGAAGTGATTTAGACAAATTGGTGAAGAAAATTTGGATCACTTGAGTTGACATTCTAATGAGTTGTGGTCTTCTCATTCAGTTATGAGGGAGTAATGTGAGATTACCTTTTTATGCGGCTTATTCACTAATATTATTGTTATTAAGTGTAATTGCTATTATATTTGTATATGCATGCAAAGTTATGTTGGTTTTTGGGAGGCGAAGGACTCCCATTGAGTTTTGGTTGCTCATTCCCTTACTTTTATATCTTTTCAGATCAAGAGTAAGGCTAAGGTTTTTGACAAGTTTTACTATTTTGGAGACCGTTTGGATATTCTTTTAGATACAAAGAACTTAATATGCATGGGTTACTTATGTGTCCCTTTAAACTTGATATGTAAATCTTATTCACTGTTTAAGCACATTTGTAGATAGAAGTACATTGGCATTCATAGATGCTCTGATTCGACTTCAATGGCAACCAAGACTCTGTTATTATTGTACTTTGTTTTATTGTGTAAGGTTGTGTGAACCCAAAAATTTAACTTGAAACCGTATGAGCTCAAGACTCATCATAACTTCTCTATCGAAAAAAAAATTGCTAACTTGACTTCCGATAGTTTTAAAAACATGTTACATTTGCCTAGTTGTTCCCTAGATTAGCCTTAAGGGTCATCAACAAGGGTCCTGGCGATGTGACGTCTCTAACAAAGGGTCGGGCGTTACAGTTTATCCCCTTCTTGGGAGAGTTTGTTTTCTCGCCTTTGTGCTAGTTATTTATCTTGCCAATACGTGTAAATTTTATTAGAGTTGTTAATTTGATTGGATGGTATATTTTTGATATTTTTGTCAATTAATTCCATTGATTTTGATTGAGAATGATTCAACAATGAAATTTTATATGGCTCAATCAAAGTGATATTTACTTAAAGTTGGATCTATTATAATATATAGAGATCTATTTTATAAAATTACATAATAGTTAGTCAATGTTAGGAAAAAACATATTAAAGTGAAAAAATACGGATTGTGATCAGATTAATACATTTACCATTAAATTTATCGAAATAACTTTTTTAATATTTAAAATTTATTTTTATTAAATAATTATCTTTATAAATATTGTAAGATTTTTTTATTATCTTCTTCAACAAAAACATGTGAGGGAGATTGTGCCGTGATCCTTACTTATCCTTTCGAGACCCTTGAGGAAACTTGGAAACGTGCTAGATAATGGAGATTTTCAAAAATTATACTAGTTCTTAATTATTATTTAATCTCAATGTATTATCTTAATTGGGAAAATAAAGGGGACAAAAACATTAGAAGAAGACTAGAATCGCGACCGGAGATCCGCTATTTAGCAAAGTAGACAGTCCGGCGACAGAGCGGAAGAGAGAGGGAAAGAGTGAGAGAGAGAGAAAGAGAGACAGAGAGAGAGAGAGAGAGGAAGCCATGGATACGGTGGAATTAGAACGAGAGGGATTAGAGGGGGCGTGGGGAGGAGGCGAGGAAGCAGAGTTAGATGAAGAAATAATGGAGCAGAAAATATTGGAAGCAGCCATGAAAGGAGATACAAGCGTCTTTGTCGATGTCAAAGTTTGATGTCAAAATTCGTTTATTTTGACATTCATCACTGCATATATAAGCACTAAAATAGTACAATTGACTAATTTTTTTAAATAAGGGATCATTTGAATGGTTTGACCGAAATTTTAAAATTTGATAAGGAATATTAAAAGAAGATCAACTCTAGAATTTAATGTTAAAATTCTTTCATTTTTCGATATTTATCATTATACATATAACCATTATTTTCCCTTCAATCAAACACAACTGTAGTATTGTGATTTGCATACTAATGGAAATTTAGGGACTCGGTCAAATAACAGAGACTGGCCGAGCATTCAAGTTGTCTTTTTACCTATGTTGTGGATGGTCACTGTTGACATTTTCGACGATGCTGTTGGCATTTTTCTCGATGTTGTGGATGGATTTGAACTTGAATTCTTTCGCTATGAAGGTCTTAATGGCATCCATGGTATTGCGAGCATGCATGTCAGGTATAGTGATTGTATGATAGTGCAGCTCTGTCGTACTACACTGACAACGCATTACTTTGACGACAACCGGAACAACATCGTATGGATTCTCTCCATCACTGTTAAAAGGTGCAAATCATATGTTATTGTTACCATTATTATAAAAATAACATAGACTTTCTAATGCCTAAAATACCCTGAAATCATTCATAACTTCCAAAACCCATCTAGTTTTTGGGGATCTAAAAAAACTCATCTAGTTTTCTCTCTCCTTCATGTACACTGATCCGCTGCAGCCCTTGTCTTTCTGGTGTACTCATAAGTCATAACCTTCATAACCACAGAAGTCATTTGCTGCAAAGAAAGCCCGAAGCCTCCAAGCACTATTGCTCCTTTCACCCCCGCTCCCCCAACCCAAAAACCCAACACCACCCCCCCAAAAGAAAAAAAGAAAAGCAAAACATGAAACAAAAGTGAACACAAGAATTGAGATCTAAAGTTCAAAATATTAGCTCGGAAGCAGGGGTGGTTTGATTACGACTTACCTGTAGGAGAGTTTAAGTTGAAGAACTTTAGTTTCCACGTCGAAATCAAGCCTTGGAAGCGACAGTTTCACAAAGACCTTACGTCTCTCTTGACAATACAGATGGCCAAGTGAAACGATTATGGAGCCCGTAGCACTAGATTTGCTTTGTGGATGAAACTTGGCATTCACCTCCGTGATTGTTGATTCGCTTTCTACCTCGTCCAATTCATCTTTGCCCTCATACTTGTCTTTAAATGGAGTAATGGTTAGCTTCAAATCTTGAACGACCACGGAGAGAAGTCTAGCTAAACATTCCGAAAACATATGGCGTAAGTTGCTCAACCAATCTGTTTTTTCAAAATCTAGGACTGAGAATGTTCCTCCGTTACTCCTGCTCGCAATTTGTTTGAGCACCTGCAGTCGGACAACACAACTATTAGTACCATTGAATTATGTATAAGTTAGAGCAAATTGCTAATAGTCTTGGATTATCATTCCACTGTGTTTTCATTTTTTTCCATTCTACCATTGTGTTATTTTGCTTTCCCTTAATACCACTGTATTTTCATTTTTTTCAATTCTACCATCGTGTTATTTTTCTTTCCCTTAATACCACTATATTTAGTGTTTTAGATCCAAACTACCACTTGGTAGCCCAATAACCACTGTACCAGTTTAAGAACTTTACATCATGTGCGAAGTCACTGCGAATGGCAAACGCGTGCACAGGTAGATCACCTAGCGGAAACTCAGCAGCATCTTAAGTTGCTTCACTACTGGATAAAATCATCAAGGCAGATTTCCGCCCCCTGAAATAACAGCGATCTTTGAGCACTTGTAGAGCTTCTCCAAGGCCACTAGCAAGGTTCGCATCACCTTCTGTATCGATCTTTAAACACATGGCCATCATTGCAATATCGGATTGAGCATCTTCAGTCAAAGAGCGCAAGGGGCAAAGCCTTTGTGCGCTGTTGGAGAATGTTACAACTGACAAACGATCATTTGGGTCAAGTTTCTTCATGAAGAACTCCATGGTACTTTTCAGATATCCTCGGCTCTCCATCATGCTCGAGCTAACATCCACAAGCACAACTACATGGACTCCTAATCGGATATTATCCTCTCCCACTGCTGCAGAAGCCATCAGCTCCAGTGACACATCCAACTCAATTCCAAATTGTGGTACCATCTCGCAATTGATTTTCATGTCTATTTTTCCTAGACGGATTACTTCCGCTTCTGACCCTGCAACAAATAGGCATGAACATTAATTGCCATTGCACGTTTAAATTGAACATAAATAAACTTAACAAGCATACCTGTTGAGCTCTCTGGGGTGTCAAGAATCAGCCCGTCGTCATCGCTGTACTTAGGGATAATGCGAAGAAAACGAAGAGCAGTTTTAGTAAGTATCTTCAAATGTCTACATAGTTTCGAAGCCATGGCTATGGGCTTCCTAGTTTTCTTCGGCTTACTCACTCCCGGCTATTTACCATCCTTTTTCTGGAGTATATTTGCAAAGGGGTGTTTATTTCTCCCATGCCTTTTTTTTTATTTTAAATTTATTGTCAAAGTCAATATCGATTGTCAATTAAAATAATTTTATAAAGGGTCTCAGATCTGGAAAAAGATTACGTATTAATATTTTGTCCATACAAATTAATATTGCAAGTTGGAATACGATGGCCGCAAAACACGGACTCTGACACGTTTTAATTTTGGAAGATGATACATATCTTGTAATTTTAAATGTCTTATTTAACCTAAATAAAGACATTATAAGGTTTTAAATTAAAAAAATTAATATTTATATTTAGCTATAAATTATAAAGTTTTAATATCCATTGATTACGTCAATCGGAACAAAATAATACCCTAATCAAATCAATTTTACAATAAAATAATACGCTAATCAAACTAACCCTGTCAACTAAGAAGTATCATATATTTGATTTTATAATTGTAAAAATTTATATGAAAAAATATAATTTTAAAAAGTTATAAGTTATAACATCAATGCAATATTCAATCATACAATTTTTTAATGAAATATATTTAAGTAAAGAAAAGATACTTAAAAAGTTGTCTTGTATCAAGATGCATATCATTTTGCTTTAATTTTTGGTATTTAATATTGGTTGATACAATTGGATATTATTATTATTATTATTATTATTATTATTATTATTATTATTATTATTATTATTATTATTGTTATTGTTATTGTTATTATCTAATATATCATGAATCACGAAGGATAATAAAAAATAAAAAAATGAGTTGGCATATGTGGATTTATATGAAATATTTAATTTCTTTGATGAATAATGTATGGTTGGCATAGTGACGTTATTTAGTGAAATGTGATTCCATTGACATCGTCTTGATCCGAGTGTGAACACCAGTATGTGTTTGTGATCTTGGATTTGTACACCTGGGCTTTGAAAAATTTTTTACACCTCCTTTATTAATTTGTCACTTTAGAAGGAGGCTATGTATACCTGAACATGTCTTGGATGACACTGCATGACCCAAGTTAGTTATAAGACCCGGATCACATAAAACATATCAATCTTGAATTGAAGGCAACAGACCGAATCTAACTAGATTTTGGTCCATCTATTAACTAAAAGATTTTGGTCCGAAACATCATGGGTGCTAACTAGTATAATATATAGAGTTTTTAAAAATTGTTGCTAAAGTTCAGGATTCTACTCTCAAAGAGGGGAGTTGGTGGTAGAAACAACAAACAATTGTACAGGGCTAAAGAAATGTCAAGAAGAAAATTCCACTAGGGAGACAAATTCCATAAAACTTGGGCAATCACATGATTCTAAAGGCGTGATAAGTTTAGGAATCTCGATGCCTTCTCTCCGTTCCTCCTTGAAGCCATCCACAAAGACCACTGCTCCATGTACAACCGTAGTTGCAACTGGATTAATTAGAGGAGCAGCAGCTGACAGCCTGAGCACCTCCTTCCATGCTTTACACCACATTGCCACCCTCCATTTTATTGTGTGGGTTAGTGTACTTGCATCCAAAGTTAGATTCTCAAATATTATACCATTTCTCTGCTTTAATATGTTGCCTTCCTTTGCCTTTTCTGGTGGTGGTCCATGTGGGGCATGAGCTACATAGGGGAGGGGGTGTCCGGGTTCCAAATGTTCAGTTTGTATTGGCCCAAAAACAGACCAGCCTCATGAAAAGGCTTCCATGTATGTGAGATCTGACCATCTCATCACACCAATTCTCCACTATAGTGGTCCTAGTGTTGGAGGCTATCACAAGCTTGACTCTTCTTCTTCTTCTTCTTCTTCTTCTTCTTTCCCTGGATTGCATTGACTGAAACTCGTTTGGATTATGAAAATGCAGGCAAGAGGCTATGCAAAAGCCATGAACGCGACGCTGTTCTTCTCGAGTGCAACCCACAACATAAACGTGAACAAGATCTTCAAATTCATAATGGCTAAGCTCTTTAATTTGCCATGGACCGTTGAAAGGAATCTCACGATCGGAGAGCCCATTATTGATTTCTAGGAGTACTTTCACCTGTTTATTTTACCATTTCTAGATCTTCCCCGCCCCTCAAATGAGCATTTTTGTAAATAGATCCGGGAACAAACTGATCAGATAGATTCATAAACACATCAAAAACGAGGCCTCAGCCACTCAGGAAGGACAAAAAGAATACGACAAATAGAAAAAGAAAAGGAAAACGTTTGATTTGTGTAGTCAGTAGTTGCAAATTGAAAATGTACAAATTCATGCCTCAGGAGGACTCGGCGTTGCAACGTTTGCGTTCTTTGATCCTTTCTCCTGGTTGCTTCTTCCCCTCTTTTTTTCTTTTCTTTTAGGGATAAGAAAAAGAACAAGTTTGAATTGCCAATAGTTTATCGGGTTGGCTCGCTTTGTAAAGGGTAAGCAATTGGTGGTGTCAAAAATAGCCAAGTCAATGACGGGCCGTCACACTTAGAGCCTATTAACGGGCCGGGCTAAGTAGGCTCATTGCTTTGATATTTTATGATCCAAAAATTTATCACCATCTGTATAATAATTCTTATATGGAACCTTTTTGTGCAATTATGCTCTCTTTTTATTTTTCACTGCTC
The DNA here is from genome assembly GCA_021018815.1 of Talinum fruticosum. Lineage (NCBI taxonomy): Eukaryota > Viridiplantae > Streptophyta > Magnoliopsida > Caryophyllales > Talinaceae > Talinum > Talinum fruticosum. The sequence goes on from JAITYX010000106.1 coordinate 1,412,716, forward strand.
TAATCTGGAGGATAGAGAAGATCTTGTCAGAACAGAACTTGTTTGTTTGGAAGGGTCTTTGCTTGTACTTGAAGAGTGCATACCCAGGTTGAGTGTTCAGAGTCTCTAATCTGGGTACAATTGGAAAGGGTGCCCCTTGTCTTAGATCCCGTCGATTGCTTTAGGTAGGGGTGAGCATGACTAATGGGTACCCTAGAACCGATCAAATGGGTAAGGGTAAGGTTCCTAAAATGAAATCATAGAACTGTAACCTGAAATCGTTTCAAGGGTATTTTATTTTGTGTTTCATAGATCTTGCCAATGGTGATGGTTAAGTTATTGATGTTGAAGATGCAATGGAAGTTTAAAGGTTGCATTATTTTTATTTAAATTTAGTTAATGAAGTTGAGACATTTGGTTGTATTAGTTTTTGAAAAGACTTTATAAGATTTTGATCACTTCCCCTTTAAGAATGTTGTTTCTTCTACCAACTTTGATTTTGTAAAAAATTGCTAAAAATTGTGGTATTTAATTGTTTTCTTGTTGAACTATAGCTAATTAAATTATTAACGTAAGTTGATGCTTGTAATTTTCAAGGGCTTAAAGTTTTTTTTCATAAGAATAATGTTATAAACAGGGTACCTCGGAAACGGAACCGGAACTTGAGGTTCGAGGTCGGGTTCCTAAAATCTAGGAACCGGTCAAATAGGGTAAGGGTTGGTCAAACAGGGTAAGGGTCGGGTTCCTAGTTTTGGGACAGAGTACCTGGAACCACTCACCCCTAGCTTTAGGGTTCCTAGAGGTCTTTGAAGAATTGTCTGAAATTGGGATTCATGATGGAAGAGACTTGGGTTCGTGAGTGTCATTCTGTTTAACCCGTTCGATTTGGATCAGCTTTACTAGATCTTTTGAAAAGGGTATACTATTAGTGATGTTAAAAATAGCCAAAGTCAATGACGGGCCGTCACATTTAAAGCCTATTAACAAGTTGGGCTAAGTCGGCTCATTAACAAGTCATTATTTTGTGATCCAAAAATTTATCACAAACTGTATAACAAATCTTGTCTGGAACCTCTTTTGTGCAATTATACAAGTTTAATTGATCCATTTTAAAATTGAGTTGAAATTGGGACTTTGGGTGGGCATCCTCCGGCCCATTAATCGAAAAATTGTGCTTGCTAATACACATTTTTTTTGTTTAATCTAAATATGTTTTGTTTAGTCTTCAAAAAATACAAATAATAAATCTTAATAATGAGCACATCTAAATGATAAGTCATTCATGGAAACCGCACCCCTATAATTTGGACATGGTCCTTATAATAGCAAAGCAGTTTATAAGCAGAACTCTAGGGTCTTATATAAGATGGAAAGTTATTTTTTTATAAAAATCATTTTTACTAAGGGAAATATTTTTCATTTAAAATGGGAGGAAATTGATTTTCCGGATATAGTGATTTTAAGGATGTGAATTGAAATTTGATCATTTGATAGATATTATAAAAGAAACCTAATTTTAAAATTTGATGTCGAAATTTCCTTTATACTCTGTCCGTTTTATAATACATCTTACTTTAACTAACTTTTATTGTTTTACAATACTTGTCACTTTACAATTTCAATGACATATTAATTACTAGTTTACCAATTTTGTCCTTATTAATTGTTTTGTTTCTTTTCTTTTTTTCATTAATTTCCTTCATTTCTACTAAAATATAAGGCCAATTTGGTCTTTTCATAGAAAAATTTGTCATGACTTTTGTGTTTTCTTGATATTCTCTAATAACATTAAAACGACATATATTTTAAAACGGATAGAGTAATTAATTAAGGTGCTGCACGGAGGGTGAAATGAAAACATTGGTTTTACGTTTGTGTTCTTAATAGAAGCGTACCGTCGGGTCGGGGTTGTGGGACCAAGTGAGGTAAGAGTTGGCAGAAATAATGAATTATCAAGTGTGGCCTTTGAGCTCTAGACTATAGATTCTATAACTATATTATTGGGTGATGATAAATATATTGTTCTAAGCCCAAACATTTGTTTGACTAAATGAGTTGCTTCAATATCGAATAAATATATTTCGACATGGTAAGTACCTAATAATATGCATATTCTATGTTTATACTCCATCAGTATTTGCAAAATTCCTACTTTTATCGCATTCGATGTGATAATTAGTCTTATGTGTCGCTACTAAACCGTAAGTTAGTCATTTCAATAATTTTAAAAATAAAAATCTCCTATTTTTAAAATTTTGTAAATTTTAAATTGCTCGCAATTTACGCTAAGCAGTGACCATTTAATTTAACTCTTGGTCAATTGAAGCTAAATGCATACAAGTAAAGTCATACTCATTTCAACTTATTACGAATACTTATAATCGCAATTCAACATCTTCTAAAACAACATTCGATACTTCATATATGCATAAAAATTATCTAACCCAAAAAAATAAAAATAAAAGGGTACTCAAAAACATATGATAAGATTGTTCTTTGATAGAAGGGAAAACTATTATCCATCCGATACATGTAAAAGAAAAACTTATGGCCTCAAAACTCTTCAACATGAAACGCTCCATTTTCCTCTCTTCAGCTAGCTGGTTGTATACTTACTTATTACATTGTACTTTAGTTACAGGAGGGACCCAATTTTTATGGTGGAAAAATCTTTGCTTATAAAATTGGATGCATTCGACAGCCTCTCTAAATTGCGTTCGCCCGGTGCCAACCACTACCGACCACCCAGATCCAGCCAGCCTACAACTCCACTCTTCCTTTCCTTTCCTTTCCTTCATTCACTTTCATATCTTAAAGGTTAGGGTTTCGAATTTTTTTTTATATCTGTTACTCTTATTGTTAAGAAAATTGAATAAATTGTTGATTGGTGTTGTGTAAATGATTGTTGATATTATTTTTGATGGGTGGTTTAGAAATTTATTTATCGTTGTCCCATGTATAATTTGATTTAAGTTTGTCCCATTTATAATTTGATTTAAGTTGAAATGTGTGTAGCTTTGCAAGTAAATTTTTAAGCATTGGTTGCATAATATTATTTGTTGGTGATTGGTGGTTTAGATAATTTGTTGATTAAGATTTTGAAATGCAACTAGAAGATGAATGCATTGTTCATTGTTTCTTTTAGATTTGTTGATTGTTTCGAAATTTATTTGTTGGCCAAATGAATTAAGTATTATATTTTTTTCCAGTTTATATGAATAAAAAAATTCATTTTAAGATATTTAAAGGGGAACCAACCTTACAATGATGAAGAAAATGTTGGAAGTGGTAGTGGAGTTGGATCCAATATTAATGACAAATGTGAAAGAGACGAGGGAATTAAGGGTGAATATATGTTTAATTTTTTTAATTTTTATGATTTTTAATTTTTAATATATGTTTTGGCATCCTTATAAAGGGACATCCACCAATAAAAGTTCTAACTCCGCCACTAGTAGTCTTTGCTGTCATGCCTACTTATAAAGATGATGAGCAGCCGATCTATGAAGATCAACCAGAGACCTCAGGTATGTGCATTTTGCAGATAATGATTAATATGTGTGTGTGCTTGCAGGGAACAAATAGATTATTACTTATTGCATAATGTTTTGGTTTTGGGATGTGCAAGATTTACCCATGGAGAAAAACTAGATATGAGAGTCAACTATGACTGCACTTGGCCATATAACTTGTGGGTGGAGCTGAGGGGATCGCCAAGTTTTGGGGAAGATAATAGACGAGTACTCGGAGTGGATGTTGTGGTCATCTTAGATATTAGCGCCACTATGCCGGGTTATGAGAGGCGAACATATCTACAGAAAACTGTCATGCAGTTCTTCATCAGTAGACTCAGGCCTATCGATCGTTTGTCAGTTGTTGTATTCTTTACTAATGCACAGAGGCTGTGCCCATTGCGCCTGATGAACTCCGAAGAAGCAAAAGAGGATATTGAACTGCTAGTGAACTACTATATAAACGCTGGGGCCGATACCCCAAGAGACATAGCTGCTTGTCTGAGGGAGGCCTTGCAAGTGCTCCATGATCGTACTCACTCGGAAGGACGTAAAGCTGCCATCATGCTTTTATCCGGTAGCGATGCAACAGAAGATGCTGTTGAGGTCCCAATGGGTGATGTACCCTTACATGTCCTCGCCCTTGGTGGTGACTTCTCACCCCATGTATGTAAAAACTAACATCCTTGCTGTAATTAAATCGTATATATACATCATTAGTACTCTCTCATCACTAATTAAAATTACTCCTGTTTCATGATATTCATTTTGCAACGATAATGTTACTCAATAAAAACTTTAAATTGAGACATCATAACAGAAGATGAAAGATAGATTGAGGAACAAGTAATTTGTAATGGATGGAGTAGTTTATATTCAATTTTTATGTGGCCGAGGTGCTCAAAGAAATTGCAAGCAAGAGTGATGGAGGAACATTCTCAGTCCTAGATTTACAAGAGGATGCTCATTGTGACTCCATAAACAACTTGAGGTCTGCATTTTCCCAATGTTTAGCTCGACTTTTCACAGTTACCGTTCAAGACTTGAAGCTAATCCTCACTCCACCCAGGGTTAAGTTGGACCCAGGAGAAAACCAAAATGATCAAGGGAAAACAGATTGTGATGTAATGGAGATAGTAGGAATAAGTTCATTACATCAAACCTGGTCTGATTCTACCCCCGGCACTATAAGTATCTCGCTTGGAGATTTATATTGTCAAGAGACCCGTAAGTTCTCAATCAAAGTGTTGATTGGTGGCAAACAACTAATATGTCAAAATTTTAGATACCATAGGATACTCGGGAGGACTTACGATGAGTCGGACCCTACTGTTGTTCTCAGAATTACTTATTCCTACAGGTACGTCCTAAACTTTAGCCGTCCTTGGTTAAACCTTATCATTTTTTTCTATTTCTGCAGTCATTATAAGAATTATTTTTAAGTCAATACAGTACACTTAAGAAGTGCCTTAACTTCTTGCGAGATATTTATCGATCATTTTGCAAGTATATATATGTATAAGGGTATCCTTTTGCATGTTTTGACAGTGGGTGCTTGGAACCATACAATAATCCGACATCGGTTATCCCTATCAAGTTGGTGACTCCGCGTAGAATTCGCCTCGCAGCTCATATACCTTACGAGCATTTATGCAGAGTTGAGAAACAGAATAAGATTGCTGAAGCCCATAAGGGAAAATTTAAATCTATACACGACATGGACAAGCATGCCACAACTTCCCAGCAAACTCCGGGGATAGGAAGTCGGGATGCTGTTTCGAGGCCGGATCACAAAATGGATTTGTTCAAAAAGTTGGAGTTGTTGACAAAGTAATTTGTAAAACTGGAGCTATTTGGCACTCTTTTTGGACCAATTAATTGTTTGATTTTGATCAAAAAGTTGATGGAGTTGTTCAGTGAATATGAATACCTTTTTGGAACCCAAATAGCTCTTTTGTAAACATTATTTATTAGAATAATTTTTTGTAAGAACTTTTATAATTAACATCTAAAATTACGATATTTATCTTATGATTTCAATAAAATTATACTAAATGTGATAAAAAAAAATTCTATTTAAGTTGTTACTTTTTAATTTAATTTATTTTAAATTATCATATTGACTTTGTAACTTGATGGCATTGATGTACTTATTTTCCTCCTCTTTACCAACATTTGTGGTATGAGAGCAAGTGAGAGAAATTGGGAAGACACGTGCCACATTTCCTTTCTTTGTTTTCTCACATTTAGGTTTGTTTTATTTTAGCTGATAACAGCAAGCTAATTTTAACAGTCATTACTGCAAATATATCCAAATTTAATATTTTAATCAAAAAATAATTCCCAAATCTAATATATATAACTTTCATTCTCTCTCTTTACGTAGCTCAAGTGTAATAAACTTTCCTTTCTAACTTACCTAAGTTTTTTTGGCCTTTTGGCGTAGCCCATTGGTAAAATAACTTATTTTTATAAGAAAAATTAAATTTTAATTCTCCTAATTTATTTTAAAAAATCTTACCAAACTTTTCAGATCTTTGGAGTTACTAATCCCCTTATTCGATTATTTTCAATTTGGGATGTCCTACGTTCTTTTTAATCGGACAAAGCCACGAAAAATCCCCACAAAAGCTAGTAAAAAATGGCAATTTGACGAAATGAGAATTTCCACGATATTGACATAAGAATTTTGTATTTATTTATATAGGTATTTTTCTAGAATGAAGTTCAGCATTATAGTATAGGCTTTTAGGTATTAATAATCATATATTATAGTTTATAAATTAGCATTTTATTGTTTAAATATTGATATTTAAATTTTGGTTTATGTTCTCTATTTGGTTTGTAAAAATTAGTCACCATTTATTCGTTTACACATTTATTCATTACATGTTATGTAAGCAATTTGGTTTCCCATCTAACGAGAATAAAAGTAATTATAAGGGTTATTGAACGAGAATAATACAAACTTTAGGGATATTGGCCAAATTTAATACGAACAATTTCCTTAACTACGAACAGAATCAATTTTAGGGTTATTTTTCAATATCGAACGCCACCGAATTTTATGAGTGGCGACTCGTCGGAAAAGTGTCATGGCAAGTTTTTGGACACATGTATGGCATAGTCAATTTTTTAACTAAATTTATAAGAGTTTAATGCCAGCTATGGAAGGATTTTGTTTTGAAAAAAAAATTGAAATCCTTCCTCTCTCTGTGCTATTCTCTCTCTTATATCTCTCGTGAACCTAGGTAAAAACTCTCCTCCCTCTCTCCCACTCATCCTGTTCTCTCTCTCTCTCTGTCTCTTCCCCTACTTTATCCTTCTCACGCTCTCTTTCTCTTTCTCTTATCTCTCTGTGAATAAAATCTGAATCCAGAAAACTCTCTTCCCTCTCTCTCTCTCTCAAACCGAGATTTGCAGCTTCGATCTGGTATTTGTAACAAAGAAGTTATTTAAGAATCCATATACTTGTTGAGATTTTTCTCGAGTAAGAAGAATCTTAATTCAGTATTCTTTGATGTTGCTCCTAATGACTGCCTTGTCAAAGACATAATTGAAAGAAAGAGAGATTTATGGGAGAAACACGGGGTTGCATTATGGAATTTATATGGTGGGGTAGAAAAGGAATGGAAAGAACCCATACATGGCCTTTCTCGGATGGATGAGTTTCCAAAGGAAGGAGGCAGCGAAGAAGGAGTTCCACGAGTCGGAAGTGGTGGTTATGATGGTGGTGGTGGTGGTGGGGATGGCGATTGAGGATGAGGGATGCAACGTCGTTTACGTGGTGGTGACACTTGCTCGCCATTTCTGATTTCTCTCTCTCTCTCTGTTTCTCTCTACTACGGAAAAAGGGCTATGCATTGCACACGCCCAATACTCAGAGCAGAGGGAGAGAGGACAAAATAGAAGGAAGCTGAGGTGAGGTGAGGTGACAGTGGAGGAGGAGAGAGAAAACGAGGGAAGAGAAGAAGAAGAAGGTGGAGGGGAAGTGAGAAGTATGGGGAGTTGCTCTGTTTTGTAGTGGTAGTGGGGTTTTAAGCATGGAGGAATGGGTGGGGGATTAGATAACTTAATTAAGGTTAATTATGAGTATTTGCCCCAAGTAACTAACACCAATACTTTTGGGGGAGGATTAAGAGAGCATGAGAGGGATAAAAGTAGGGGAAGAGAGAGAGAACAGCACAGAGAGAGGAAGGATTTTTAATTTTTTTTCAAAACAAAATCCTTCCATAAGCGGCATCAAACTCTCATATATTCACTCAAAAAAATTGATTCCGCTGTACACATGTCCAAAAACTTGTCACGTCACTTTCTCGATGAGTCGCCGCCCACTCGATGGCGTTCGATATTGGAAAATAGCCCCGCAGTTGATTACTGTTCACGATTAAGGAAATTGCTCGTATTAAATTTGACCAATAACCTCAAAATTTTTATTATTCCCCTCCAATATTCCTAATTAAAAACCGAATAAGTTCTGAAAATTGAGCTTCAATCATAGTAAAATTAAAAAAGGAAGCTTCAAAGTTGGTGGCCCAATTACTCAAGTGCAGCCTTGTTTGGCAAGGCTATGATTTGGCAATTAGCAATTCTAATTTGGGTAAAATTTATTTATGGAGGCGCCATATAGGAGTTATGAAAGGGAGCTTCGATGAGAATTATTGGAGGAAGGCTGTAGCTTTAAGCTTAGGCCGTAGGTTAGGTTAGTTTTGAGGGAATTTTTAATTTAATTTAATTTAATTTTCTCTTTGTAGATTTAGATTCAATTCATACTTTAGTTTTATTATGTTCGCATTAGTTTTTAGTTTCAATTTCAGTTCGATTCGTTATTGATAACTTCTTCCCTTTTATCTCTCATTTATTCATAATTTATTTAGTTTAATTTAAATGTTCGACTTCTTTTATCTTTTAGTGTTAATAGTAGTTATATTAATTGTTTAATGCCATATTTAATTCTAATTTGTTAGTTATGTCATTGTTCAAGTCGATATTTATTAATTTAGTTGTTAGAATTAATTGTGTTTATGATATTAGTTGTGTCCCTTGGTTATAATTAGCCTTCTTAATGACTAATTCATATATATGTGATTCTGCTCAAAAATTGAATAGACCTTTGAAATCCACACATATTTCACATAATATTATGACATATTCTCGTTTCAATTATAGGTTTTTTTTTTTTCCCATTCGAGTAACACATATATAGAATTATAGGATTACAACAGTTACGATAAATGAAATGTATGCATGTATGATGTATATGACATGGATATATTCAATCATAGCGATGCTTTGGGTGCTTGCATCTACCGTCACATCCTCGGAAACAAATCACCTCATCCTCCACTCCTTGCTCTTCATCGGTGCGTGTCACACTAACCACTGTAAGAGGAGCATCGTACGCTTCCTCCCAATAACTGTACAAAATATGCAAATGCAAATCACTATTTGCACTATATATATACTTATTTGTTTTAGATAATACTACTACGATAATAACTTTTATTACAGGTTCTGTTAAGAGAAATCTGAATGTAGATAGTCTCAACAACTTTTACTATATATATAAACAAAATGAGGGACCTAAATGACCTTTGTTAAAAGTTATTAGTCAATACTCAATACTCGGTGGTACAACTTACGTGTATGAGTAGGTGATTCGGAGCACTGGAGTGTTCACAGCCTTTTCCACCGGTGGGAGGAAAATTTTCACCAAGACTTCACTGGCCTCGTCATAGCGAAGACCGCCACATGAAATGGTCATGCAATCGTAGAGTAAACTCCCGGTATGAGGAGAGTAACGGCTTGTTATCTCACCACCATACAGCTTCTTGATACTCGATCGGATTCTTTTTCACGAGTTATTAATTTGAGTGGCTCAATGGTCACCTTTATGTCTTTGACTGGGAAGTTGAGAAGCTCGTCCATAAGTTTGTGGAATTCATGGGCTAACTCATTGGGTTTTGCAATTGAGAATGTCCCTTCTTTACTGTAGTATGTGATTTCCTTGAGCACCTGCACCACCAAACAAGCCAGTCATGAATTACTGTAGCTTGTCCATAAGTTGCCGGTTGAAAGCGTAAAAATAATTTTACAACATGTACGTACTTGGTGTGTAGATTCAGGGCCAACTGCAAATGTGTGAACGGGCACATCGCTCAGAAGAAATTGGTAAACATGTTCGACTCGTGAACTGCCTGATACAAAAATGACGACAGGTTTACGCCCTTCGAAAGAGTTATTAGAAAGCACTCGAAAGGCCATTAGAAGGGCATCATTCATGGGTTCACGACTGCATTCAGCGTTAGCCAAAGGATACGTTGTCTTCGACATTGATATCTCAGTGTCGATAACATGCTCAAGAGAAGCTCTGTCGTATGAAACCAATGTCTGTGCACTGTCAGTCGAGAACAGGACAACGCACAGGCCATCGATTGGGCTGAGAGAGTGGACCAAGTTGTACACGATGGCATCTTGCACAATTTCTAACTCCCCATCACCCAACGCTTCGGAGCTCACATCCAAGACGATCACAATGTCGATTCCTACTTGTCTCTCGTTCTCAATCGATCTTTTTGGTGCCTTCAGCTCCAGCAACACATCCAACTCGGTTTCCTCCAGTGGCGTTGTCTTCCTTTTGATGATTGTCATATCTAGCTTTCCTCCATGAATTACTTCTAGTGTCATGTTTGTGCCTATAATTGTTAATCCATGCACTTAAAAGTTAGGGACTAATGAATTGGGTCAATTCAGTTTGCAAAAATGGGCTAAGTACTTGATGAACTTTTTATTTCTGTACTCCGTAATTTGCAATTATTGTCCATACATATATATATATATATATATATATATATGACTTATGGGCCGGCAGCACAAGGGTCACAAGGTTTATTATACTATTGGAATACGAAAAAAAAGAACTAACTTATAGAAGTTTAAAAGTTGAGAGTTCCACCAAAAATATACGATGAATTCAAATTTATATATTTAAGCTATCATATATGTTTTTTATTTTTTATTTTTAAAATTCACTCTTTATTTGTATGATATTTTAGAAATATAAAAAAATTTAATTTATTCAACTATAAGGGAGCTTTGAAAAATAGCCCAAAGACTTTTTATTTGTCTAAAATAGGAGATAAGTTTAGAAATTAATTGATAGCTATCATTGGATCAAAATATTTGGTATTGTTTGTTCTTTGTCACTTGTTATATTTGCATATTATATATTCACTTTTTTGAAAAAAAATAATATTTGATAAATTAACTATTTTTAAAGAAAATGCTTTATAGAAGATCTTGAAATAATAATCTGACAAAGCTAATGGTTTGAGCTAATCTCAAGAATTAGCCTTTTAAATAAAAAAATATATAATCCATTTTATTTTTTGTGTGTGAGGAAAACACCTAAACTTATTTGGTCCCACAAACTATCAAAAAAAAAAAAAGAAAGAAGGTAGCCACAACTAGTAAGAATTGAATGCAAGTTGCAAATTTATATAGTCGCAAATGTGAGAGTCAAATAGCTCCACTGTTAATGATCAATAATGATGGTTTGAGTATGAGTTATATTGCCCAAACTGAAATATATATTGCATCCGTAATTTTTAGTAGACTTTTAATCGCGTCAAATTTAGGTGCGGTAATGTTCTAATCAATAGGCTTCAGGTCGGATTGACTATAGATCACTCAATTTTTTATCTATTAAAAGGGAACAAGAGGAAGTACTTTTCGTTTAGATAATACCTAAAAACAACCCGAGTTAAAATTGATCTTACTTATATTTTCACTTAACCTTAGAGTCGGGAAGGAACTTTTCCAATCATATCATATGTATTAAGAGCAAAAATTAATAGGGACATTCACATACCTGAGTCATCTTGAGTTTGATGCTTCATCGTCTGAATCTGGTGGTATACTTCAGGCATACTGCCAGTGCCAGAAAAACGGAAAACGCTCATCGATCTCCTTCTGCTTGAAGCTTTTTGGCAACCTCACCATTCTAACATGGCATATTAATGGCCAAGTTGAACTTAGAATATTTCTCAAAACTGTTTCTCTTATATAAAAAAATTCAGGGATTTGAAAACGTCTTTATTATTATTATTTATTTTTATTACTACTACTACTATTATTATTATCGTACTGTCTTTTGGTGAGTTGTAGAGCTTTTCTATTAGTTCAGTTTCATACTTTTCTTAGGTTGCATATTGATTGCAATATGGATTTGTAATAGTTTCAATTCTCTGAGTCTGGACTATAGTTGCAGGTAAATTTTCTCCTCAAGAAAACTACACAAATTCTGTAAATTTTCTTATTGAAGGTTGTACATAAAACAATAATTGTGAAAAAAAAAAAGAAGGATTGTTCAAAGATATATCAACTAATTATCAAGTAAGAATGATTTATTTTGTTAATACTTTTTCGAATTTGAAACTTATAAATTCATCGTTAATCTTAAAAAAATGAATTCTATAGCTATTATGTGTTTGCCTAAAGCAGTTTTGTTTCAATACTTGAAAAGTCGACGTTGTCAACTTTAAAAAATTGGTATTGATGGCATCATGATGCAAACTTATGATATTAATATGAGATAGAAAGTGACTCCTTGCCGATCACCGCCCTCAGCCATTGAACATTTTTTTATCTTTCTTAATTTATAAGATATAAATAAAAAAATATTATCTTAATAGATTATGTGGCCAACCACTTAAATCAATATGTGTTCACTAATAGATATTAGTGAATTATTTCGTTACACATGTGTCTAACTTAGTAGTTTCTATGACTTACAAATAAAAGTGATCTCGAGTGAGTATTTGGGGTGTCGTACTATAGGGAGTAAAATTTCAAGTATCGGATCCTAATTCAAGCGATTCAAGTTAGGCCAAATCAAATATGTGGGAAAGTTAAATAATGAAAACTAATTAAGAAAACTAAAAAGGTGGTTCAATTGTGATTTCGGTAATTAACGATCTAATTAGTCAAGATGAGGTCCTAATCTACCCAACTTAAGTTAGGAAATTGAGATGGTCGGTTGCATTGAGAAAACTTATCCAAGCCCACTTTCTTGGGGGTCATGAGCTAATTTAAGTGGCATAATCACCTATTTTCCCGTGATTAGTCTAAATAGACCACAAGGTTAGCAACCCCTAGACCTACCTCGAGTTCGAGGCTACTTTTATGTCAAAATTCCGGTTATTCATTCTCCTACAGTGGCAAATCAACCTCATCTTTCGGTGTAAGTCAATCGCCAAAAAAAGACAAAGGCTTGATCGTATCGCTTTCTGGATGAAATCTGAAAAAGACACGGGCATGTGAAAATGACATGGGTAGTGACATGTGCATGTCAAAATGACCAACCTTTAATTGATGCAGATTGAAAAGAGCCCTGAATGCCATGGTTTGGGCCATCGGACATGAGCAAGACCAACCTTTAATTGGTCCCTTCTCCCTTTGACGTTTGTTGGGCGGCATCGGGACGTCTCGAGTAGCGTGTATATGTGTCGGTTTGTGAGACGTAAATAAATAAAAGTAACTACTCGGGTTTAGCTTATTTCATACAAAAATCGTGTTCCGATTTGCCGTTATTTTATCGTTTTTGTCCCATTTTTCGCGACTACTCAGGTTTAGCTTATTTCATACAAAAATAAATAAAATATATAAAAATGTTAAAATTATATTATTTATGAGTAAAAAACAAGTGCTAATTTCAATTGTGAGCCACTTTAACTGAATCTAGTTTCAATTTCTAAATTTTTGAGCAGATATTTGAAACTGCTCACCTCTAAATGTTGAGTTGTCCTATTTTATTAAAATTATTAATATTTTAAACATTTTGCTGTCCTAGTATATCATAGTATGGTCCCTTATTTCTGTCTTTCCGAGACCACGAGTATTCCTAGCCGAGTACAAGACAACTTGATGTCTCTTTCCGATAAGTTTCACACAATCTAGTTTATGTCACACAATATATGTCATATTAGAGTATAATACCATGGATCTTTAATTATCTGACTTAAATTTAATTATTATTTTAAATTCTTCAAAAATTTTATTATGTTCAATTGTTTTTATTTATATAATTATTGAATTGGATTTGATGTGAAGCACACAAGAGAATCTATGTACTGCATCCACTCCATGCAATCTTTAATGCCACGTTAATTTGGATTAATAGTGTTTTATATTTATATTCCATCCATTCTTAAAAAAATGTCTAAGTTTTAAAAAATAAAATTTTAAAAAAATCATTTATTACCTACAATTTTTAAATAAAGGATCATTTTATTAACCATACAAAAAACTTAAATAATAATTTTGAAATATTTAAAATAGAAACTTTCCGACAACTTTTAAAGAACGGATGGATTATAAGATTTCATTATCCGCAATGAGAAATCCCTTTCCTGTTCAGTAGAGATGCTCCAAGAACATGAACTAACTCTTTATCAATTATTAGATTAAAATAAAATGTGAGGGTTTAGAAAACTGTATATCATATTATAAACTTGGATAGTCATGCATTTTGTAGGATATTTATTATTTTTAAGTTATACTATTCATTTTTAAATAACTTTAAACTGAAAATGGTATAAAATCGTTTAAAAAATAAACGATATATTTTATAAATAATGAACTCTCCTAAATTACAGTTTACGAATGTCTAGACCTATAATATGACCTATAATATGATATATTAATCATTCAAAATTATCAAAATTAGTTTATTTTAATTTTATAACCCTACTCCATTTCATTCTAAGCAAATTGATGCTAATTGAAAATGCTTTAAAAATATAAACAAAATACTGCCCCACGGGTTGAATAAGAAGTTGGTGCAAAAATGTGGAAGATAGAAGATGCAGTTGGTTCTTCACACACCACCCACGCCACGCACCGGGTACGAATATTGCGGTTAGTATTCTTTTTCAATTATTTAGGAATCATGAATTAAATCAGATTGTTTTAACTTTAAATCTTAGTATTCAATAAATTTTAATTTATAAGAGTTTAATAAGCTCTCTTTAAATAAGAGGCTAATAGATGTATACTTGGGACGAGGAAAAATAAAAAGTTCGGTGAAAAAATATATGATGTACCAAAAGAAATGATTGATTTAGACGAAAAGAAACGATTGATTTACCAACAAAAAGGAAGAAAATCAGTCAAAAGAAAAACCAAAAAACACATTGCAAAAAAATAAAAAGGTAAAACACCTCCCCGATTTATGCATATTTGAGGACCCAAATCCATCTCTCTCTATCCACCGTCTTTGGCGTCTCAAATAGACCGTGGTTTTCCAACTACCACCCGTTGCCATTCAACGTCTCTCTCTCTCTCTCTCTCTCTCTCTCTCTCTGTGGCCATGGCAGCAAGCGCAGCTCTAAAACCCACAACTTCTTCTCTGCCAAAACCCCGCCAGCCGACGCCATTCAATCTGTCTCCTCTGCACTCTAAATCCCTAAAATTTCCCAGAAGCGCCTCCTCTCGTTCTTCGATTTCATGCATCATGACTCGGGAGAGTGCGACGGCGGAGCAATTGGATCTTCTCCACCGCCCCGACCCTCTCGGAAGGTTCGGGAAGTTTGGCGGGAAGTATGTCCCTGAAACCCTAATGTATGCCCTCACCGAGCTCGAATCCGCTTTTCGCTTTCTCTCCAAAGACGCCGAATTTCAGGTTTCTTTCTTTCATTTTCAATTTCGGCGGTTGTTTTGATATGAATGCTCTGTCATTTCCGAAAGAAATTTCTGAACTTTGCTCTGTTTGCTAGGAATGGGGCAAATGAAAAATCTGGGTTTGAATTCGTTAATAGAAGTAATCTGAACTCCATTTTTGTGTATCAATTTGAGCCATCGGCATTCTGCAGATATAAGTTTAGAATATTTTTTCTTCTTTTTAATGGTTTAGCATTTTTCTCGTTTTAATTGGCGGCAATAGGAAGAAATTGATGACATGGTCCTTGGAAGCTCATTAATAGGCTTGCTCGAATCATTTCAAGGTCGTCTCTTTTCTGGGATCAAAATACTGATGAAGTTCTTGGGTTGATTTGATAATTTGATCTGTTACATTGATTTTTGGACTGACGTTTTATTTTCTACTCCTTTTTACACAATGGGTTCCAAAAACAAAGACCTCCTGAGCTCCACGGGTTGTAGATTTATGAACTGGAAAGTGCAAGTTTTATATCAAGATTGTAGGGAATCACCTGTTTCATGTGGTCATATGTAGTATATCCACAATCGAGGAAGTTGCCCTTTGGATTCATATTAACTATCAAGTAGACAAGATGAGTTCTAGTAAGAAAGAAGGTTTGTCCATTCATGTCATGGGCTGATATGAAATGTTGCTTCACAGTTCCTTTGTGTTTCGGTTTCTCTATGCATTGACGAATATGGTTTTCATTGTAGAAAGAGCTAGATGGGATACTGAGGGACTATGTGGGCAGAGAGACTCCTCTGTACTTTGCAGAACGTCTAACTGAGCATTATAAGGGTGCTAATGGTCAAGGACCTGATATTTACCTGAAGAGGGAGGATCTTAATCATACAGGTGCCCACAAAATCAACAATGCTATAGGTCAAGCTTTGCTTGCCAAGAGATTAGGAAAGCAGCGGATTATCGCTGAAACTGGAGCTGGGCAACATGGCGTTGCAACTGCTACTGTGTGTGCTAGGTTTGGCCTGCAATGCATTATTTACATGGGTGCTCAGGACATGGAAAGACAAGCTCTAAATGTGTTCAGAATGCGTCTTCTTGGTGCTGAGGTTTGTTTCTTCACACTTAGTGGAATTCTCCCTCTCCTATTCAAAAATATAATATGTGTTGGTGTTTAATTTGATAATGGGATTAGTCATCCTTCTGCTTTATGAGTGGTAAAGAGTGCAGTCACTCTGTGGGTTAGAAGATGTTTTGAGTTAGTGGTTTAGCTTGAATTCTAGTGACCAACCAATATATTTGATCCACTAGGAGAGCTCAACTGAGGCCAAGCCTCACTGTTGGTTCTTTGGGAAGAACTAAACCCTTGGCCTTTATCTCATTTGTGCCTGATGCTGTTTCCAGATTTCTCCTACTCACTCTTCATCTGGGATTCTTGTTGACTAATTCTTTTGCTACTTCATCTGCATTTCCAATTGCTTAAGTCCCTTTTTTTTTTTTTTTTTTGGTCCTCATGGCTTCTTATGGACTGGTTCCTTGGCTGTTTATCTGCATGTCCAAGTACCTAAATGAACATAAGTCTCCTAGGTGCAATTGCAAACTATCATATCTCTCTTAGTATTCACTTCCTGAGCTTCTTTGTATAAAAAGAAACTCATGTTTATTTGAAACCTCTTGCTTTATAGGTCAGACCAGTCCATTCTGGCACAGCCACTCTGAAGGATGCTACATCTGAAGCCATAAGGGATTGGGTGACTAATGTAGAGACAACTCATTATATATTAGGGTCTGTGGCTGGACCTCATCCATACCCCATGATGGTCAGAGATTTTCATGCTGTAATTGGCAAAGAAACAAGGAAACAGGCAATGGAGAAATGGGGTGGCAAGCCCGATGTGCTGGTTGCATGCGTTGGTGGGGGTCAAATGCCATGGGACTCTTCCATGAATTTGTGGAGGACGAAGATGTTCGGTTGATCGGTGTTGAGGCTGCTGGGTTTGGCTTAGATAGTGGTAAGCATGCAGCTACTTTGACAAAAGGAGAGGTTGGAGTGTTGCATGGAGCAATGAGCTATCTATTGCAGGATGATGATGGTCAAATTGTAGAGCCTCATTCAATCAGTGCAGGGTAGGTGACTTCTCTATCTCAATAGTGAATGTGGTGTTATTTTGTGCTTTGTGCAAGGATATATTATATTTTCTTCAATCTATTTTCAACTTGCAGATTGGATTACCCTGGAGTTGGACCTGAGCATAGTTATTTGAAAGATGTAGGACGTGCGGAGTACTTTAGCGTCACTGACGAAGAGGCATTGGAAGGTAAACAGCTACATTTTCTATAAATATATTTATGCTTCTGCAGTTCTATACGTTCTTTTTTGGCCCGTTTGTTATTGGTTCCCAATATCTCTTTCTTTCACAAGAATGCTTGATCTTACTTGAAGATGGGTTCGTGCTGGTAAAGGAAAGACATAAGCATGCTATGCTGATCATTGTATCTGAATGCTTTAAGGGCTTTCATTCCTTAATTAGTGAGTCAGAAAGGAAAGCACTAGCATGCAGCTGTGACGATCCTGTAGCTTAAAATTCTCTCTAGGAAAAAAATAGGAATGCTGTGGACTTCTATCTTATGCATCCTTTATCTGGTATTGATTATTCTTTCTTCAAAACTAACATTACCCCCTCCCCAACTGGCGTACAAAAGAAAAATCCAAAATGAAATATAAAAAAAGAAATTGAACAAACAAAAAGGAAGAGAAAGAAAAATATTAAGGTTGACGATGATATCCCCTGAATTCTCTGTTTATCTTGTGCATGTTGTGCCTCAAAATACCGGTATGTTGCTATCTCATACTAACAAGCTTAGAGAACACTGGATTTTCTTTCTTTCTTTGTCCCGGGGGTGGGGGTGTTGAATATAGCTTCCAGAGTTATTTATTTGCTTTCATGTAGAGATTGTGGATGATGAATAATGACTTGTTGGCTACATGACAACAGCAGCCAATATGGATGCTTGGAAAATTGGTGACTGCGTCCATGTTTTCGTTTAGCATTTGTTATCAAGTTACCAATGTTTCATTTATTCATCTAGCTATGATTCTCTGTGTACTTAGAAAGACTGACATCTCACATTTCATGACATCATCATGATTGATTCCATGACATTCATAAAGATTCTAGGCGGCTTACACCGATTACGAGGCAACACAACTAATTCTATTATGCATTCAAGACTATAATGATGACCATGTTCTGTCTATTTTGGCACATGGTAGCAAGTATGTAGTTTTTCTAATATATCTACTTAATCCCTTGATCATGATGTCGGTTTTTCAGCATTCAAGAGATTATCGCGACTGGAGGGTATAATTCCTGCGCTGGAGACATCTCATGCACTCGCGTATTTGGAGAAGCTGTGCCCAACTCTTCCAGATGGATTGAAAGTTGTTGTCAACTGCAGTGGCAGAGGCGACAAGGACGTTCAAACTGCAATCAAGCATTTGAAGCTCTGAATGAATGTCTTTCCCTTAAAACCCCCTACCAAGGGGAGGGGAGGGGGTTGTAAGTGAATAAAAAACAGGTGCCCAGTGTTCTATGCCCATAGTCACATTTCACCAGCGCAGGTAGCACTTCTGTGTTGCAACTTTCCATGGCAACTGGATTTGCAGTTTTCTTTGTAAGCTACACATATAAGCGTTCTCTATTTTCCCTTTTTTTGGGGGTGGGGTAGTTGGGGACACAGATGGAGTTGAGGCTTTAAAAATAGCATTTTGTTTATTTCTTTTTCGTACATTCAAAACATAATAAAGTTATCTTGTAGTAAAAACACTATTAGCCAACTCCCTTAAAGTAGTCATCTCGCTCGATTTTAGTCTTTTGTGGCTTGTTTCTTTACTTTTGTGGCTTCATCGATTACCATTTAAGCATCACTTGACACTGTCAGTACTATTTATCATCATTTTATCATAAAAAAATTTATCATTTTAACATAAAAAAATTACACAAACATACCTTAAAATTTGATGCGATTATAAGACTGCTGACTTTTAACAACTTAATCCTGACTACCCTAACTTTTGATAAAATAAATTCATAGCTCTCTATTTTATATATAAAAAAAACTGAATATAATCCAAAGCTCACCCCGTCCCTCCCCACCAGCCACCACCACCGTCCTTCCTCACTAGTAGCCCTCTTCACCATCAGTATCATTCCAAGAGGATCATCTGTGTGTGTGTGTGTTCCATTTTGTGGTCTGCTATGGGAACCAAACTCCATGCTTTACCTCCATTGAAATGCTTGAGACTACTCCACCAAGAAAACAAACGTAGCATATATATTTTTTAAAAAATATATTATACATAAAAATACAATATACTCAACCTTACTTGATTTCAATTTTTCAGCCCCCGTTGGTCATCATCCTCAATCCTCATTATTCTCCTTTCTCAAGTTTCTCTCTACTCTCACTTGTTGCCTCCTCCTTGTAACAAAATTAGAAATATTAGATAATCATAGGCAAAAGTTGGAAATATTAGATAATCATAGTCAAAAAGTTGAAAATATTAGATAATCATAAGTAAAAAAACTTTTCAAAAAAAATAATAAAAAGAAAAAACAGGAAGTGAGAACTTCTTGTGATGCAACTGGATATCCGAACCAAATTTTAAAAAAAAGTTTAAAAACATAAAGTGAGAACTTATTGTGATACAAGTGAGTAACCGGATCCAATCAAATCCACCAAAAAACACTGGGTATCCAGAAATTATTATGATACAATTGGTACCCGAATCCAATCGGATCCACAAAAAACACCGAGTATCCAGTTGTATTGTGCTCACCCCAGGTAGTAGGGAGGTAGGTCTTTAGAATTTTATTGATGAAATTCTTTTATATTTTTATGTTTAATTTGTATTTTTCTATTAATATTTTATTTAAAAAGGGTAATTATGTCTTTTTATATAAAAAAAGAATGCATACGAGTTCATTTATCAAAAGTTAGGATACCTTGTTGAAAAGCTGGAGGTCTAACAATGGTTGCATCACATCTTAGAATACCTTTACGTAATTTTTATTAATTATCAATGAAATCCAGTTTAATTCAACGGTAATAAGTTCAATTCAATAAATTTCACAGAAAATAAGTTCACTTTAATTTAATTAAGTGAAAATAAGTTCAATTAAGTTAAAGATAATTTCAGTAAAAATAAGTTGAAGAGAACATGGCCAAAATAAAGACATTGTTAATACTGAAGCAAACTTGAGCAGGCTAGAAAGTATTCGTGACAGTTTATTTCATGTTATAATGTATCCAATCAAAATTGGCTGTGAATATACACATAACATACTGACCTTCAAAAATGTCAAAATCTTAAGCCGCAAAATCAATCCTATTCATACTCGATGTTCTTTTTGCCAAAAAAAAAAAACAAACCTCAAAACTAAAGAAAAACAAGGGGTCTTCAGAGATGCTTGGTTTTATTTGAAACATCCCCTTCATGGACCACACAGCTGAGAGCAGAACAGATGAAGATGAGAAGTGCCTCGTCTCCATGCTAGCGCGGTCAATATCATGGTGTTTGTTTTTTCCTGTATCATTATTCGCAAAAATCCCTATGAAGAATACTAGCTTATCTACAAACCTTACTTCTACCAAAACTCCAGTGTCCATGAATCGACTTTGAAAAAGAAAAGGAAGAAAATGAAACTTCTCTTGCCCTTAATCGCAAATCCACAAAACCTGACTCCATCCAATTTCAAGCCATCAGTGCTTTGCCTGCAGGAAAACATAGAAGGCCTTGGTTATATTGCAAAAGGGTAACAGAGTTAGAATATTTCCGGTTCAATTCATTTTTTCAAAGAGATAACTAAAAGGTGTTTGATGTAAATTTCACCAACACGCAGTTGTGCAGCCCATGCTAGTGCTCACAATCCTCACTCGCCCAATAGCATTGCGGAACTCACCTATTTGAGGGAGTAAGGACCACCATAGAAGGTACATTTGGCAAACCACATACAGGTATGGAACTTTCCAGCAAGTCATCACTCATTGATTTTTGACTAACAGATAAGGATGCTTTTGTATTGACGGTTAACTCCTGTTAAGTATACAAAAACCTAGTTTACAAAATATTAAACGAAGGGGTGTCGGGAAGAATGTTGCAACCCATTCACCTCCATTACCTCGTTTTGTTTTCACCTCCCTGATTGGAGGTGGAAAGGGGGTGAAGAGAAGATTTTTAATGATTTCAAACTCCCTCCCTCTTGCACCCATCAGATTTCACGTTTTTAAAAAAAAATCTCCCTTCGCTTTCCCTCCCCTCCATTACCAGGGCTTCCAGTCAACTCCCTTTCCATCTTTGCTTCATAATATCCCTGGGATATTAAGAATTAATGAGGAACATCCTCCCCCCTTTTACTTGAATCAGAATTTTTGACTAAACAAGGCTAACAGCAATTAATTAAGCTCCCTTCACCGCCCCTCCATATGATTCTCTTAGACTGAACCTTGCTGATTTCACTGTTACCATTCATTGAGCAAAGTGTGCTGCTGATTGAAGAGAAGAAGCAACTTCCAGACTTCCGGGGATGGAAAACAGGTGAAGCATCAATAAGGTCATGCCAAAAACAAGACTTGCAGATTTCTTTTTAAGTTATAGTTAGTTTTGTTCTTGCTGAAACCAACTGAATAACCCAAAGGCAGATCGATGGTGAACCAAAGATAATCTTCCCGGACCACCACATAATCCAGATAATAAGCCCGGGGATGAGGAAACTAAAAATCAATCTCTTTTCCTCGACAACAACAGCAGTATTCTTGCACTTGGACCACCCCAAGCCACTGTCTCATGCCAGAATTCCATAGGTGGTGGTGGTGGTGGTGATGGGGTTGAGGATGACAAGGGCAAACATCAAAACTTCAAATAAGCTCTAACATACAAATCAAATCGAAGACTAAATCCTACCTAGAATGGTGCAGGATGGTCAAATGTAGCAACCTTACCCTAAATAGCAGAAGGATAATTCCATTTCACCCAAGATAAAACGTTCTCCTCTGTATTAAGAATGCTTTTTGGATGGTAGAGCAAACATGTAGATGCGGGCCTAGTTGAAGTAGGCCCATGGAAAAGATAATAGCTCAGGTCTCACTAGAAGCCAAAATTCAAACAAAACAACACACAACAAATGAATAGCTTGAGCTCTTGATCATGAATAGAGAGGCTTTTAGATTAGAGGTCGGTCTGGGATAATCTCAGTAGTAGTGAAGACAGTAACTTGACTTTGCTGCCATGAGTTAATGCATAACAGAAGAAATACCTACACATGAAACAGGAACTTCCCAACATAGAAATCACCAAACAGTCATTTCATGTGCATACATGTTAGAGTGGCGAGTAGTATGTATATAAGAAAAGTCAGACATCAGGATGCCAGAGATAGATCATAATGTGATCAAGAACAAGGACGGTTACCTGAGAATACAAGAAGGTTCCAAGGATTGCAATGGCAGCTCCAAGTGCATTTACTGGCCTGACAGGTGTATGGAAAATAATGATTGAGGAGACAATTACAGAGATGCGCTTCATAGTGTTTCCAATGCTAAACGTCAAAGGAGAGATTTCATCCAGAGACATGTACGACACTTGGTTGTAGAGGTGATAGAAAACACTTTGGGCGACCACCCACCTGTAGGAAACAGATAGAGCAACATCACATCAGGCAGAAGCCTTCAAATAGGGATATAGTCATCATGCATCAAGAAGCAACAAATTAATGTCAAGAAAAGAAACTACCAATGATTATTTCACTAACAAAAAGCCCAGTAAGAAATTCAATTCACAAGCAATAAAGGCTAAAAAGCATAAATCAATATTGTCATTTGGGCACTTGAATACTCCTAGGCTCGTGGAACTTCAATCAATATGAGTCATATCATATGACATGGCATTTTAATTCACTACAGTAAGAATCATATGGAAGGGGGCTCTAAAATCTTTTCTATCTTCTGCAAAATCAGTAGCTGTTATTCATTAATGATCAAAGAAGGGTAATTAAGAAATACTAGATGTTTGAAGTTAACATTTTTAGAAAGTGGACAACCATTTCGGGGCATCCCAATAAGGAATAGTGGACATTCTTTTTGGGATGGAGGTAGTAACTCAAATACTCAAGGCATTCAACATCGTGACATGGATATGGAGAACACTTCATTTCAAACTAAAAACCAGCAAAATTTTCAAGCAGATATGAATCAAGACCTAGGACATGTACTCGTGTTGGACATTTGTAAGGGTACCCAAGTATCACAACACAACATTTCAATCCAAAGGTCATAAACAAGGAACCACAATCTCCTAAATCAAGGGGCTGCTGATATAGCACACTCGAACCAGCTAGCTAGTGGAATATAAGAAGCTCTTCAGGCCAAACATAAATGATTCATAGATTTCCAGGACAGGTCAGTAAGACGGCTAACTCATGCAGGCGTTACTGTTGAGCTCATGAGAGGGCTTGCATTTGGGCAAATGACATTCAGGACTTAAGAGTACTGCAGGGTTCATTTTTAAAAAATTGGCGGGGACTGAGATAGAACAAAAGTAACTGCATGTGAAGATGAGTTTGAAAGGCCAACACATTTTCAAATCAGTCTATTCCCAAGTAATGAACTGTCTGTATTGTGATAGGCTATGGAAACATTATTTTCAAATGCAGCAATGAATATAAGGACAAAATACAGATCAAGAACTCAAACATGAAACACAGGAGAAAAGGAAAGAAAACATATGAGACAGTAATCCATATGTTTACCAAATGAAGTTGGGTCCAACTTGAGAAACTGCCTTCTCCCATCCAGCCGCCCACATCTGGGGACCCTCCACGGCAATTGCAAATGGGGTCAGAATTAGGAGAGATAGCAATGATAAACAAGCATAATAGTTCATCCCGCTAACAGATTTCCCTTTCATGCCTTTCTTTGAAAATATATTGCGGAAGACAAATGCCAAGTTTGATATCATTGCACCCATAAAACCTGAAAGGACATACAACTGCCAAAGTTAGGATTTGAAAACTGAAAATTTCTGAAGGGAGCACAAGATGAAGACAAGAAAGTCCAGCGTAGGGGAAGAGAGAAGAAAATTCTTCATATAGCTGTCAAATCCTCAAAATTGCTGAAAGTTTCAGAAAAAGCAAGAAAAAAAGGAACCAAAAATAAAACAAAACTCTTCATAGAACTTCTGGATGCCTAAAAATGGCAATTGCCAAAAATTTACAACCTATGTCACACAGACTCAGGGACAAATATCAACTGCAAAATGTGTATCACAGGATTAGATTAGCTAGTTTTAGGAGTTCTGTCTGTTTCTGGTCTAATTCGAATTATAATTCCCATTTCTTATAAAGTTAGGAGACTTGGACATGGGTGCTTTGGTTGGAAACAGAAAGAGCAGTCAAAGTAACCCTGTTTACAGACAGCTATAAATGACGATAAGGCAAGATAAGACATCAAAAGAAGACGGAACAAATACCTTGAGCATCTTAAAAAGAAGGGTCATCGTATTGAATCATGCACATAGCCAAATAATGTTATGTAGACTCTTCTACATCCAAGTTGGAGCGTCAAGTGTCCAACATTGGTGAAGTGTTAGATTCCAGTAATTTCTAAACATTTTGTGCATTTTTTGCCTAAACTAATGGATCAAATATTTACAGACATCAATTTAAAGTGTCCAACACATCTAGTATAGGTCAAAAGGAGAGGTTGAGTAGCACAATTTCCCAACATATTAAACTTCATGAGACTCACAAACGATAATACCCTTCACCATTTCTTACTTACCAACCATGTCAAAGTTCAGCTCAGTGACTGCTGCAAGAGCACAACCCCCAATTATAGGGAGCAATGACAAATAGACCCCAGTAGGGAATGATTCGCCCAAAAAAATCTCGAGACCAAAACACTGAAAGCCGGCTCAGCGCTCTTAATTATGTGGGTAAAGGAAACCGCAACCTTTGACATACTAACTGTGGCTGCTACGTGCCCGATAGTATGTGCTACAGCAACCTGTCAAGAACACATGTTAAGAAGCCAACAAAATACATAAATTGGGGCCAGAACAATACTCAAGACAGGCTATCGAAAGAAACAAATAATCCAAAACAGAAATAAGGAAACAAACATCCAAGGACAGAAAGGTACTACCATGAGAAACAAACAAAATTCTCCTTATGGCCAATAGAAAAAGAAATCATGTTAACAATTACAGTCGGATCCGACAATTGAAACAAATACAATTCTTCAACAATAGCTGCAGAACTCGTTCCAAAACCAAATTGCTAGCTAACCAAATTCCAGCAATACATAGCTAGGAATTATATTCCTAACACTACAATCAAATTGCAATTATAAACTTCTTTGGCATCAGCAACTACTTATCCACAAAAAGGAAATGCAAAGTTTCATATTATCATAACACCAAAACTGCTAATCAACCAAGGCAGAGAATATGAATCCAGTTGTCTATGGGAAGACAAATTTAGAAATTGTATAATCCCAAAGGAAAGAAAATTCAACTTCAGCCCAAACTAAACTAAGTTTAACCGTTAAAGCAACAACTAAATTAGCAACAGTACAATTTGATAAGGAAATAACGTCAAAAGAATGCATCTCCATCATCTAAAACCAAATACAAATACACAAAAAGACAACCAACAGAAAAAGCCCAATTTAAACTGCAAAAACAAACAAATTTCAACACAAAAATAACACTTACAGGGAAAAGTGCCTTCCAAAACTCAAAATCAGTCTGAGGAGCCTCAGCAATCCTGGTTGCCCAAGAGACCAACATAATCAAAGAGCCCATAGCAAGGGATAAAGTGGAGGTTAACCAAGGGTAAGGGAAGGCATTCAACACCTTCTTATTGTAAATATTGAAAACTACATTCAAAGCCCACCATGTTGCAAAATAAAACCCAATTTTAAGCCTCCTTGCAGCTTCTCCAGGCGCTTTTGGGATGTCTTGTTCAAAGGGTTGGGGTTGGGACTTATCTGCCTCGAAGGCTTTGCATCCTACGACAGAATTTTTCTCTCTTTTTAACGACCCATCATCACCAAACCCCAAACCCTTAACGCTTGAAACGTGAAGGGGTTTGTGGATCGAAAGCTGGGGTTTTCGACAAATTATTTGGGGAAAGGAAGCAAATTGAGAGGTGGGTATTTGACATCTCTTCTTCAGAAGATCAGTATTGGCGAAGGAAACACTGGGTTGCTTCAAAGTAGTGATCATCATGCCTCTCTATATCAAAGATCAAAGGCCAATAACAACGGGGTTGCGAAATATAAGAGAAGCTTATGACAATGACGATGCTAATGCTAATTTATAAGAGAAGAGAGAAGGTGAATGTCAGATCCAAAAAGCATGTGAATGAATAGAGAGAATCCTATTCTTCAATGGTTGTTGTGGAGGTAGAAAGGCAGGTGGCGATGCTTGAAAATAGCACTACAAAACACAAAAACACATAGGAAAGGGAAGGAAAGACGCAAACTTTATGCATTTGACGGTTGAAGAGGGGGTTTCACAGTCCAAGGAGAGAGAAAGTATGCAGGGCTTTCCAATTTGGAATACGTATTAATGGAGTATTTGTGATTAATTTGAATTCTATTAGGATAATCATACTCCATGTGTCAAGGGAAGGGAAGGGAGTCCGGTCAAAAGTTTCCAGAACCATAAGAAAAACATCGAATCTACAAATTGCACGTGATGTAATCTTCCTTTGCATTTGCATGTCCACCGGATTTAGCGAAATTTTACTTATTGACCTAGCAAATGGATCTTTCCTAATTTTGAATTGAATTAATTTTTGGAAATATCATATTAAGGTTAAAAGATTTGAGTTAATTTCGATTTGAGTTAGATTGATTTTAGATTAAGTTGGTTTTTCTTTAGTCCAATAAATTTATTATATAAGGACAAATAACTTCGATGAAAAATATTTACGTCGTTTTTGGTTATGTTCGAATCGTTTTTGATTGCAGGACAACTTCGAGTATACTATTTTGGGGTGTTGATTTGATAATGAATTCAAGGCATTCGATTTATAAATCATTTGGGTTGGGTTACTTTTACGAGGTCTATACATATCCCACTCAAGTGTGTTTGAAAAAATTAAAAGTATAAAAATCGATATTTTAAAGATCTAAACAAATTTAGATAAATTTTTTTTATTTTGAATGAGTAAGCATCACAAATTTTAATTGGACTTTTATGTAAGGATGTCGTATGACCTCTAGCTTAAAATACAAACGGGTCTAATTACATATGGTTTTTGTTTTGTTGTGCTCTTTTAAGGTCGAGAAAAGTTAGTTTTCTAATCATCTTCGCTACTTTTTTACTTTTACTTTCTTTTAGAGGTAGTTATCTTTTCGTATTAATAGTATTCCAAGTTAATTTTTATATGTTGGTAATTAAAGTATCAAATACGATACTTAAAATATTAAAAAAGGAAATAGTTACACACCCCTATAAGAAAATTATTTAAAAGAATTATCAAGCACATGACGCTCTATCAAGACCATGGTATAACTCTCGAAACTGGGTCTATGCAAATTTACTTCATGAATGAGTTGGTAATATGCCAACTTCGGGGCTGTACCCTGTGAGTATGCAGTGAGATGGGATATAAATATTAATATTAAGAAGGCGACTTAAAAAGGAAAAAGCTAGGATTTTGCATAATGTCCATTGCCCATGCCCTTGCCCATATATCAATGACTAAAGAAGGTATTGTAGTACATAATGGTGAAAAAAAGAAACCAATTATAATATTAGGATTATGTTATTAGTAACCATAATTTTTGTCGGAAGGGGCTTTGTACTCAGGCCTTGAGCATAGGTTGAAGCTTCATCGTTTGATTCTGGAGCATTGTAGCTTGGAGGGGCGAGGTGTAAGCTGGAGCCTTGTAACTTGACTTTGGAGCATAGGCCGAAAGGGTGTAGCTTCATTTTGGAGTGTAGGTGGGTGGAATGTAAGTTGGAGCTTCATAGCTTGATTTTGGTGTATAGATTGGTGGAGTATATGTTGGAGCCTTATAGCTTGACTTTGGAGTATAGGTTGCAAGGGGGTTGCTTGATTTCAGGCTGTAAGCGGATATGGTGTAAGTTGGAGTTTCATAGCTTGACTTTGAAGCCTTGTAGCTTGATTTTGGAGCATATGATGATAGCTTGATTTTGGAGTGTAGATTGAAGGAGTGTAGGGGGTTGCTTGATTTTGGGGTGTATATAGGTGGGGAGGTAAGTTGGAGCCTCATGGCTTGACTTTGGAGCGGTGTATGTTGTAGCCTTGTAGCTTGATTTTTGGAGTATAGATGGAATGTAGCTTGATGTCAGACTATAGGTGGGTGGAGCGTAAGTTGGAGCTTTAGACATGTAAACAGGTGATTTATAGTAAGTTGGCTTTTCACACTTGGTAGTCAACTTGTAAGCAAATGCTGGAACAGAATAGAGCTCCAAATTATAGGTTTCTTGTTAGTTTGCGATCTTGTCCGTTAAGAGGAGTTCCGATAATTCTTTGGCTACTGTTGATGGCAACATCGCATGTGTATGAAGGAGAACTTTGAAGGTAGACTTTGCATTCTGTTGGCTCCAAACCACCAATTTGTTCAAGGGTAAATGTTGCTAAGAAATAACCGTTCTTATCTGTTTTGGGAGTTAGAATGGAGAATATTGTTGACTTGTATTTATTCTGTGCTTCACATGAAAATCTTAGGTACAGCACCACTCAAATGTATTTGACAAGATCATCAATTAATTATTCATCCTCAAGTAAATTTGTCCTTGCTTAAAATAATACTTTTCTGGTGGTGTAGGCTGTGGCCTTTTATGTTGGGCTTGGAGTACATGATGAGCTATAAGATGAGGTTCTGGTGCATATGATGGAGTCTCAGAATCTAAGGCAGAAACAGGGATTTCAGGTTCTGGAGCATAGCTCGGTGATGGTCATCTTAAATTGGGTACTCTGGTGCAGGAGCCTTAGCCACATAGTTAGCGTTGTGTATCAGTGTTGGAACATAATCAGAAGAAGGTGTGTAATCTGCTGGCGGTGGTGAGTAGCTAGACCGGTACTTGCTGGCAGCAGCTACAACCACCATCGATACCGGAAGCAAAGTTGACAAAGAAAGGGTGTGCTTAAGACCCATGTTTGCAATTGGGTCGATGGTCAAGAATGTTGGAGGATGATATCTGATGCAAATGGCGTAGATATGGTGGCCTTATATAAGAAAACATTCAGCTTAGTGTGTATTTCTTTATTGCATAGTTGAGAAAGACATGTTCATCGAAGTTATGGCAATTTCAAGTATTTGGTTGCACGACTCGCGAGTGAGAGTAAACCTTCCCTAATGACATGAGAAAGACAATTTGCTGCATTGATTTGTATCTCTTGTGCTAATTTTTTAATTTTTTAATTTTTAAATCAGTCAGCGATCCACTCATACTAAACCCCTATTTCGAGATATGTCAAACGGACTTAATGGGCCGGAGAGGGAGTGATGTCAAGGGCGTAAGATATCCCCCATCACAATTTCCTAAACTGAGAAAATTTTTCCCCTTTCCCCCATATTCGAACGTGGGGGAGGGAGGGGAATAGGATCAATTGCCACATTCTCAATATAAGATGAAAACAATGTATTCAATTTGATTATCAAATAAGGCATTTTGGCTTTATTTTAAAAATAGTAGGGTTATATCCCTTGTTATACAAGGGTATTAATTAATTTTATATTTATAATTAGTTTTTTATTAATTTTATTATTTTTAATGAATTTATATCGATAAAAACTAATAATAAGTTAAAAAATAGAAGTGGATATATTTTTCTTTTAACAATTAAAATAACAATATTTCTTTAAATTTTTTCAGAACTTATTTTAGTAGCTTATTTTTTATTATTTATATTCTTAACTCTTTATTTGTGTTTTCTGATTTTTACAATCTTAAATTTTAAATTTCTAATTTTTTTAAAAAATTATCCATAAACTAAAGATAATACTTTATCTAAATTGACAATATTTTTCGATATTATTCACAAAATTAAAATAAATTAGTTTTAAAAATAAACACATCCAACATACATATGATATATAATTTCACAAAAATCATTCAATCTTTAATTTTATCAAATATTTGAGCTACTTAAATATTCTATATAATTATCTTGCAATATTGGCATGTCACATAAACATCTTACATGTCAATGATACATTAATTTAAAAATAACATTATCTCTAGATATTGATTTGATGAGCCTACCAATCGTTGTAGCGTGTAACTAGGCCAACAGTAACCCGACGAACTACAAGAAAGATAAAAGCAATAAATATAGAAGTAAAATTTAGAGAGGAGGAAGGAACTAAAAGGGAGTGTTTGTAGTAATCGGTAATTTGATAAATGAGGTAACCATCTTTCCAACTTTTGTTGTATTTCAAAAATAAAAGGCAGAATGAGATTTAAAACTCAAATTAAATTAAATTAAATTGTAAGATTGTACCAATTAAAATTAAACAATAAATACAAAGAATCAAATTGTAAAATTGCATGTCGTGCAACCAAGTACTGAGTGTACCTTCATGATGTCGTGCAACCAAACACTTGTACTTACCAATTTTTAAAACTACTTCAAAGAACATGTCTTCCTCCACTATGCAATAAAGAAATACACTTTAAGTTACAAGCTTTCTTATATAAAGCTTCGGCAATTTGATCAAATACAACACTCAATTCATTCTTGAGCATCCATCCACCTCCAAACATGGGTCTCAAGCACCTCCTTTCTTTCCCAACTCTGCTTCTCTTATCGTTGGTGGTTCTAGCTTCTGCTAGCGAGTACCGCTCGAGCTACTCACCAGCAACAGATTACACACCTTCATCTGAATATGTTCCTTCACCATCATACAAACCTGACTCCTATGTGGCTGAAGCTCCAGCACCAGAGTACTCAGCCTCGGAAGAATATGAGACTCCAGTTTATGCTCCATCACCAAGCTATATTCCGGAACCTCGGATCCCAGCATATGCTTTGGAGAATGAGGCTCCAGCTTATGCACCAAAACCTAGCTACAAGGCCTCATACACTCCAAGCTCATACAACCCATCACCAAAGTATGAGGCTCCATCATACACCCCAAGTCCAATTTACAGCCCGTCTTCGAGTACAACACTCCATCATACACCCTAAGCCCAGCTTACAGTCCATCTCTCAAATATGAGACTCCATCATACACTCCAACCCCAGTTTACAACCCATCTCCCAAATATGAAACACCTTACACCCCAAGCCCAACATACAAACCTTCTCCCAAGTATGACACCCCTCGTACACTCCTAAGTATAGCCCATCATATACTCTCAGCCCAGGTTACGAGTGCATCTCCAAAGTACGAGACTCCATCATACACTCTAACACCTGTTTACAATCCATCACCTAAATACAAGACTCCTTACACCCCAAGCCCAGCTTACAAACCTTCTCCCAAGTATGACACCCCATCATATACCCCAAGCCCAACTTATAGTCCATCTCCCAAATATGAGACTCCATCATACACTGCAACCCCAGCTTACAATCCATCTCCCAAGTATGAGACACCTTACACCCCAAACTCATCATACAAACCTTCTCCCAAGTATGACACCCCATCATACACTCCCAAATATAACCCATCATACACACCAAGCCCTGTCTACAGTCCATCTCCAAAGTACGAGACTCCATCATACATTCCAACCCATGTTTACAGTCCATCACCAAAATATGAGACTCCTTACACCCCAAGCCTAACTTACAAACCTTCCGACAAGTATGATACCCCATCGTACATACCCAAGTACAGCCCATCGTACACCCCAAGCCCAACTTACAGTCCATCTCCCAAATATGAGACCCCATTATACACTGCAACCCCACCTTATAGTCCATATCCCAAGTATGAGACACCTTACACCCCAAGCCCATCATACAAACCTTCTTCCAAGTACGACACCCCATCATACACTCCCAAGTATACCCAATCGTACACTCCAAGTTATGTGTATAGCCCATCTCCCAAGTACGAAGCCCCGTCATACACCCCAAAGTATAGCCCATCATATACCCCAACTTATGTCTATAGCCCATCCCCCAAATACGAGACCCCGTCATACACCCCTTATTCCAAATATGAGACTCCATCATACACTCCATCATACAAATATGATAAGATTATCTCTACTCTCTATAGTGTGCAAGGCGTCATCTATTGTCAATCTTGCTATGATTTCACACCCATTGAAGGTAAGCTCATTCCACCAATGATCTGACATTTATGTTTTCTTTAGTATAACAAATAACTGATAATTTTTTAGGCGGTGTATACTGAAAACTCTATCTATTCTACACCAAAACAAAAATAAAAATAAAAATATATACTCTTTCTATTATATCGAGAGGAAATTCTTCATAGGACGAACTTTTTGCGGAGGACGTTATTAGTTTATTACCTTAGAGTAATATCTTCCAAGATTTCTTTGTTAGTCTGTCTTAACAATAAGTTAATTAGTTCATTTATGTTCTCAAATGCATTGACATGCAGGTGCTGTCGCTAAGATCTCTTGTGAAGCCAAGAATGGATACGAGTCAGCAACATTTTCCATGCTAACTCCTAAAACAGACAAAAATGGTTATTTCCTAGCAACATTTACTCCAGAACATCTGGATGGCCTAAAGCCAACAGAATGCAAAGTCTACCTTGAAAGCTCTCCTTCATACACTTGCAATATTGCCACCAACATTAACCAAGGTCTAACCGGAGCTCCGGTAACTTACTCACGCAAGATCGCAAATTACCAAGACGCCTACAACTTGGAACTCTATTCTATTCCGGCCTTGGCTTACAAGTCCAGTGCAAAGTGTGAGAAGCCGACTTACTATAATACACCCGTTTACACACCTGAATTGACTTACGAGGCTCCCACATACTCTCCAACGTACTACTCACCTGTGTACACTCCAAAATCAAGTTACAAGTCTCCAACATACACACCAAAGTCAAGTTACAAGGCTCCAACATATTCCCCACCATCCTACGCTCCCAAGTCAAGCTATCAGGCTCCCACTTACACCCCACCTTCCTACACTCCAAAGTCAAGCTACACCCCATCCACATATACTCCAAAATCAAGTTACAAATCCCCAACTTACACACCCGTAACATATACTCCAAAGTCTAGCTATGAAGCTCCAGCTTACACCCCAACCACTTACACTCCAAAGTCAAGCTACACACCATCAGTATACACTCCGAAGTCAAGTTACAAGGCTCCAAAGTCGAGCTATGAAACTCCAACTTACACTCCATCCAGCTACACCCCGAAATCAAGCTACACCCCTTCATCATATGCTCCAATGTCAAGCTACAAAGCTCCAACTTACACCCCACCCACCTACACTCCAAAATCAAGCTATGAAGCTCCAACTTACACTCCTCCCACGTACATTCCAAAATCAAGCTACACCCCTTCGGCCTATGCCCCAAAGCCTGAGTACAAAGCTCCTTCATCCACAAACTATGGCTACTAAGATATGTATTATGATTTGATTCTTCCACCATTTTGTTTACGACTATACTATATATTCTATTAGTACTGTTTGTTTTTGAAGAAGAAGAAATTATTGAAGGGGATTGCCCCTTCTTGTTGTATTGATTGCCATAATATGGCCGATATATACAAAGCATATTCTATTTACGTCCCTACCTTTTAAAGAGTATTATTTATCCCACAAATTTCCAATATATGGAGGGTATTAATGAGATTTAATAAAGGATAAATATAAAAGAAAAACTTCATCAGTATCTCTAGGTGAGGTTGATTCAATTAGGGTCTCGTTTGATACTTGTCGGCTCATACTTAATCATAATCATTAAAAAATAGTGATTTCATACCATAAAGTATATTAATATAGGTTAAACAAAAAGATATTTAAAAGTATCCTCATACAAGACACATATCATCACCCGCATGTACTTGAATAGGCTATTTAAAAATGAGAATTACACTGAAATTGCATATGACCTGCCCAATTTCTATAATAAAGAAATTAATTAATATGGAAAGAATGGGATATTGAAAGATCAGATGGGTAATTTGGATTTAATTAGGTAACCAAGAATATTCCCTCCAAAAAGAAAATATTTTAATATTTATTTTTATAATTAGAGAAGATTCTCGCTAAATTGAATATAAATAAAATAACCCTTATCCATTTTCCTTTTTCCAAATATCTCAAGAGATCCTATTTGATAGTATCTCATTTGATGAGAGTTTTTGTTGTATGTTCACCATGACTTTCTAGACAAGTAATTTTGAGATAATATTTTTTTTTTTTTTTTTTGGCTTCTAGGAAAATGTTTTTGTTTTTAGTTTGATTGTCAACAATGCTTGAACACTTCTGCCAAGAAAATTACACGTTCTAATAAGTTAAATCACAAGTGGATGAAAAAGATATTCAACCAATAGTCAATTTAAAGCATGTGAATGTCGTGAGAAATTTCCTCCACACAATCTTTTTTTAATTAATTATATTAATAAAGTTTATGAGAGTTATTACCAAACAGAACCGACAAACAATAATTTCACATACTTATTTGTTACGTATTATTGTAATGAATTAGACTTTTAACAATAATAACTTTCAATATAAATTATTCTTACACGGATTTGAAAATATCCAACATTATTATCATATGTTTAAATTTAAATTTTATCTATATTGATATTTACACGTCTTTCTGTTACATGAAAACAACAATCTTGTTCTTTCGGCGATATATATTTGAATTTTTTTATAAATTTTGTATAAGGAGTAGAAAATTCAGTCACGGAACAATGAGGTAAAATGATATAATAAACAATCGACAATATCAAAATGGTTTGCTAATAAACCACCGAAAATGTCAAAGTGATTGTCTTCAAATGCTCGTTCATTTTTATGCTTTGCCTCTTTTCTTGCCTCCCTAGCTTTACTTAGGTTTGGGTCGATATATCCATCTACTTCATCTTCAAAATCTTCAATCTGCAACAATATTCAGTGTACATATGTCCAAAACTGAGTTTTGTAAACGTTTGTTGAGATAAGATTGCTTATATATATTTCATAGAGAAAAAAAAACAAAAGAAAAAGGCTGTTTATATATATAAACTTTTCCGAATTAAATTAAGACAAAGATTAAGTAGTTATCAATAATAGTCATGAGAACTGAGAAGGATATCAAGTGAGTGTTATCCTAGTGGTAAGCATTCTACACTTCCATCCTCTCCACCATATTGATGTTTAGGGTTATTGCTGCTTAGGACCATATTAGGAGTACTCTCATTTTTATTAAGGAAGTGTACCAATTCTAACTATATTTATGTTGTCCAGCAAAACTAAACCGAAACCTGAATTGAGACTCATTCAGTTGTACCCATACCTGACTAATATCTGAAACATGCTCACTTAAAAATAAACCTGAAATTCAAACTGAGCCCAATTGAATTGAAATCAATCTGGCCTAAAGTTTTCTGCAAAGTTGCTTCTTTTTTATGCAAGCTATTAAATCAAATATTAGTTGATTGAAAGTTCACCCTTCCTGAACATGAGCCTGCCCAAAAAGTCATTACCCAAAACATATCCTAATCCGAACTTAATCAGTCCGTAACTAAATTAGATGACCCGTTGATCGGGTCTAGACTAGGACGTAAATGAGTGACAGGATAAAGAAAGGTGCAAACCTTGAGAATGGCTGCATCTGCAAATTGGGCGTCCCTAGCCGTCTTATGAGCCACATTCTCAATGAACCTCACTGTATTTTTATGTTTCCTTCTGGAAGTTCCTTGACCAGCTCCTCAGCCTTCATTTCCACCTCCTCCGCCACCTTCTCGACCACCTCCGCCACTTCTTCCGCCGTCTCTATAGCCTTGTCTACTTCGTCTGCATATATAATTAAGTTTTTCAAAAATTATGTTCACCCTATGAAAGAAAAAATAAAAGGGAAAAAAAAAGAAAAAGAGAGCCACCAATTAACTGAATAGTGGTATTACGTACCTTTAATGAATAAGAAGGCCCCCATCTGCTCTTCAAGAAGGGCAACATTAGTCTTACTATTAACTCCATAAACCAGTTTTTCCTGACACAAAATTTAAAATTTGTCAAAATCACTGCTATTATATGCCTTGAATTATGTAAAACGAAGCTTGTGAGTTATTTTTAACGAGGAAATAGTGGTGGATTCAGAAATTTCGACTTTAAAACTGTGCAATTAACCTTTGGGAAACGGAGTCCGTTGATGGTGGAATTGGTTGACTGCTGCTTTTGATAGCCATGCCCGTATTCCTACAACATCCATGCCGGAATTATAAGCAACAATACTAACACAACCGATGTCAGTTAGCTTGAATGGTATATTAGTCACGTACCTTTGATGTCGCACCTTGAACGTCGTTAGAGCATTGAACTCGTCCTGAACACTTAGAGGGTGAAATCTCAATAACGAAACCAAACAAGGCCTTGTAGTATAGGAGGGCTTGCTAATAAGAGCAAGACTATTAGAGGGTAATGGTTTAGATAAAGTAGAAATCATGGCCATTGGGGCTGATAATTATTAGCAAAGAACAAGCTAAACTACGAGGTTTCTCCGATATATGTATGTGTATATATACACACACTCTTTAATTGTAGTACGAAATTATTGATTGAGAAATGGTTTTTATTAGACTATAATTAATTATATTCAGAAAGGATAATGTGGATGAAATAGGCTATATGTTCTCAAAGAATTTTGAGATGGGTATATATAGTTGGCCATACCCATAGTAGATATGGATATTTAATAATTTATAGCATGTGGGAATTGCTTTGGGGGGGGTGGGGGAGAATGAAAGGGAAAGGTGAATTTAGGGCAGGTAGTACATATGAATTATTTTATAAACATGTATTTTCACATGACTTTGAACCTGTTAGGCCATTTTCAGAATAAAACCGAATACAGTCCCTATTCAATTATTGTGATGCGAGGACATTTTTGACTCATGGTTGGCTACGTTCTCGGGCCGGCTTTTAGCCACAGAAGTCGTCGGGCTCTTGTAAAGCAGACAGACTGATAACAAAAGTAAAGTCGAGCTTTGTTAAAGTAGAGAGACTAATAACAAAAGATAAATGTCAGTGTATTTATTTATTTACATATCATATTATTTTAATAAAAAATTTGACGATTATGCAACTAACATATTTGAGGTAAAAGTTAATTAATATGAATTAAATGAATCAGTAATAGACAGTAAATAAGCTAGAAAATTTATTTAAAGGTGTCATTTTTTGAGTATTAATTATTTATCATTGGTGTTCACTTCAATAATTTTATAAATTTTTGAGATTTTTATACATAAATTTTAATAATTTTTGTGGTGAACGGACAAATTGTGGTGAACGGACAATGGTATCCTAGGACACGATTATGTTGTGCATAATGGAGCTCCGGCCACGGAACAAGCGGATAGTGAAAAGATGAAAGAGAGTACGTAGGATGGCCCCCTTTGTGAGTATGAGAAATCAAATTGATTTCTTTGGTACGATAAGGATGGGAAATACGAACGAAGTTTGGTGGTGGATTTGGAAGTGAAGAAGGCTAAGAGAGAGTGGTTTTGTTGTTTTCATGATTTGTGAAGTGGACGGTTGGCATCGACCACACCAAGTGGTTAGATTAGACAAAGTGGTTAATTTTAACAAGAATGGAGCTACGGGTATCAATTTTGTGGTTAACAAAAATCGCAACCTTATCTCAATCATGGCAGCTGGCCCGAGCAGCCTTCGTCGACTTGTGTCAAAATGTAGCTGTCAATGAGACGCGTGACAAGTTAGGCTCTGTTTTATTTATCTTTGGCTTACATCCTTATAGTTCGCTTACAACTTTTTATAATTATCTTTACAACTATCTTACAACTTATTATATCCTTACAATTCTTTGCAACTAAATGGAACATGACCTTAGTTCTATAAAAGAGGTAACTTGACAGATCACAGGTGTCGGTGTCTCTTATTCAATTTTGGACTTTATTACATACGCATCGTAATTGAAATTTGTTCATATGCATTCCATATAAAGTGTACATATATAAGGGGGAAAAGCGAGTCTTCTTGATGAATCCCATGGATGTCCTAAAGGTCTTTCCCAAATATTCATTCTTAAAGACTTGCATAAAAACTAGAGCAAATAAACTACATGATCAGTTCCCTATCTTGGAGGAAAATACAAAAAAAAAAAAAAATCAAAGATTCAATAATAAAATTCCATTTATCACATATTTTAGTGAAATCAATTTTAATAGCAATAAATTTTTCTTTCTTAAGGATTAACAAGTGAGAAAAGTTTGGTATATATTGGAAACAAGCGATGGGCTTTTAAAAATCTAAACAACAAAAGATAACAAACTATCTCCAATCACATGCCACCATTTTTATATACCATCACGCCCATAATATATACTCATTTTGTTTGAAAATACATGTCGTTTTAAGATTATGCGGGAATATTAAAAAATACAAAATTTATGATAAATTTTGTGTTAAAACACCAAGTTGTCCCTATATTTTATTGAAAATGAAGGAAATAAATGAAAAGAAGAAGAGAAACAAGGTAATTAATAAGGACGAAATTGATAAATTAAAAATTAATATGTCATTGAAATTGCAAAGTGACAAGTATTATGAAACGAAAAAAATTATTAAAGTGACATGTATTTTGAAATGGAGGGAACATTATAGTATGGATCCGAATTTATAAATTTAAATTATCATATTTGTTATTTTATTTTATTTTTTAAAATCCACCTTCTATTTTTATGTCTTTTTTAAAAAGATTATATTCTCTACCCTAAATTATGTCATGTCATTTGATATACAGATCCAGATTTATGGTCTAAAAATTGCATAATGTGTACCCCAGACCAGATGCTTAAGACTTAAAAATACTCAATAAAATAGCTAATAACTATTACTCATGAAAATTGTACTCCTCTATTCCATGTATGTCCTTTTTTTGGCTTAAAGAAAAGCACCTTAAAGGCATATTATTCTCCAGTTAAAATCCAAAACTTAGACTATTTTACAAAATATTAAAATAAGCTTAAATCTAATTTTAAGCTTAAAATTTTATACTTAGTTAACATTTGTCTCCGCTACGATAAATATTTATCGACGCTAAAATAATTTGTTTATTTTTTTTGTTACTAAAAAATTTGAAGCATTACTCTTTTTGAGCTCAAATATGATTATTGAGCTTTAAAATATATATAAGTAAAAATTATATATGTCATACCTTTATGATTACATTACTCTTTTTTAGTATTTAAACATGGTAATGCAATTAATTGTATTACGTAGACTATTAAATTATATCTCTATCACATTACACCTAATAAAACACCACATTATTATTAATGACAAAAAATATTAGTCGAGTGGTCAAGACTGATATCATATATATATTAGACCTCGTGTTCGATTCTCATCTCCCGCATTGTATTTTACTGCCCTTTCTAGCTTATAAACAAAAAAATGAGAAAAATTTAAGATTCATATGACATGTCTTATTACAAAGCAGTTACAGGCGAAGGCCCTGCAGCTTCATGCATACATAGGCACACAAAGATAGTGAGCACTCAAGGCCCCAAGTCCACGGTATCTAATAAGTTTTACCTACTATTGGATTTGAACCAATGACTCCCGCTGTATGAAAGTAATACTCTAACCACTGAGTTAAGTAGGTTATTTATCATTACAAGAGAACCATCATAAATTAAACCAACAATTAAGATAAGCACAAAAATTAAAGCTTCGCCAGAATATTTTTTTCATTTTGACGGATCGAAATTCACAGTGGATTCTTTGATTCTATTTCAAGATTCAAGGAGTAATTACCAAATTACAAAAAAAAACAAAAAAACAGAAAATAGATTCATGGATTCGATACTTACAATTTTTTGAGCCAGCTCTTATGTAAAGCATGATCAAGTGAACAGATCACAAATATCATGCATTTATAGCTCTTATATAAACGTTCAGTTTCAACTCTCGTTTGGTTGAGGCAATAGCTTGGATAGCTCCGGCCAGCCGCCCTTGATCTTTCGCACCTTGGGGAGGAGCTTGCCCTTGTTTTCCTAAGGAGTAAACTTGATGCGGGCGTAGTCCTCTCCTTTGAACAAGTATGCCTCGATGTGCCGGTGTAAAGCAAACGCGGCACCGATGTTGCACTCGCAGACAGTGCCAGATGTCGACTATGGGTGCTTGCTTCATCAGGCGAGGATTACATTCACCATAGTTTATACGCGCATATTTGTCTCCCTTGAAGATGTATGCCTCGTCCTTGATCGAGGATTCAAATGCAGCGTCAATCCAGTCTCAAAAACGGTGTCTTTCAGGAAGGGGAACATTTGCGCGATTGACATTGGGCCCTTGACTATCTCCGCTTTCTTAGGGCTGGATGGGGAGTAATAATCCAACAACGCACAGCAGCTACCGGAGAAAATGTATGCTTTCCCGGCATCATGGGAGGCGAAAGCACGGTCGATCCCAGGTTTGGCAATCCATTCGAGATTTTTGTTGGTCTATACAATTTTCATTTTCATTTTCATTGCACGAGCGAAATGTCTATATATATATATATATATATATATGTTAGGTGTGGCTCAAATCTCCTTGGTTTTTGTTCAACTCTTGATGTCACGACCAAGCCAAATCCATCATGGATGTGCCATGTATTGCGGCAGTTTTAGCACTTAGTTTGTGGGACTATTTTTCAGCTGTCTTCAATGGGTTTTGGGGCAGTGAAGTGGGCTGATTTTGGGCAGTGTTTCAAGGAGTTGTGGGCAGCAAACATGGCTGATTTTTCTACAGTGTTATACGTGAGAGTTAAGCAGCATTAAGGGGTCTTTAATTCCATTAATTAAGGGATAAGTGGGCTGTGAATTTAGCAAGAAATTAGGAGCACTTTCTATGTGAGTGGGGCAGAAAATTATGGGAGCATTTCCCATCATCATCAAGTGAGATTGGAGGAGAGTTTAGTATATAAACTCTTGTGAGGCTATACGTGAAAAGGCAAGCCAAAGAAATTAATTCCCCAACATTGTTGAATGAGTTTGAGAGAAATATTGTGAGAGAATTAGAGATTCTTATCGTTGATCAAATCATTGTTCGATTGTGATCAATTTGTATTTTCTCAAATCATAGTGAATTATTTGTCACCTCCGTGGTTTTTCCCGAGTTGGGTTTTCCACGTAAATTCATTGTGTCCATTGATTTAGTACCTTCATTTATTTGTTCGAATTTTTGATTATCATAAGACATCCTATATTATGCTTCCGCATCAAGTCGCTCAAAATTTCCTAACAAGTGGTATCGGAGCTACGGTTTAGGATGTCTTCAAGTTTGAAGGTTGATATTCAGAAGTTCGATGGAGAGATTAGTTTTAATCTTTGGAAGGTCCAAATGAAGGCGGTACTCATCCAACATGGGTTATGGAAGGTTCTTACATGTGATAGAGCCAAACCTGATTCAATGACTCGATGACCAATGGGCTGCGTTCAAAAAGAAGAAGAAAGGGACAATGACAGATGATGATTGGGAGGAATTGGAAGAGAAGCCTCTTTCAGCTATCCGGTTGTGTTTGGCGCCCCATGTGCTGCGAGAGGTGCTTGACAAGACAAGCTGCGGTGGAGCTTTGGCTTCGGTTGGAAGAACTCTACATAACGAAGAGTCTTGCCTACAAGATTCGGTTGAAGGAACGTTTGTATACGTTTTCCATGGCTGAAGGTACTCCCGTTCAAAAACATCTAAATGATTTCAATTCAATCCTTATTGACTTAGAAAGTTTAGATGTAAAAATTGAGGATGAGGACAAGGCTATTCTGTTGGTTGTGTCTTTACCCCGTCATATAAGCATTTTAAGGAAATCCTCTTGTATAGTAATTCGATACTATATCGTTTGAGAATGTTAAGGCAAATTTGTCTGTCTAAGGAAAAATTTGACCTTGATGTGCGGGGTGAAAGAGCGGAAGGCTTGTTGATAAGGGAGGGTCCTAAGAAGGGATCTAAGTATAAGTTTGAAGAAGATTGTTTTTATTGTAAGAAACCGGGGCATAAGAAATCTGAGTGTAAGAAACTTAAGGCTCTAAAGGAAAAAGAGAAAGAAAAGAGTAAGAATCTCGTAAATCTCGGAATGTTGGTGAGGCCGGTTTTGCTTTTGCTGATAGTGAGTCGGATGGTGATGTTTTGCTTACTTCTCATGAAAAGGGAAGTGGTTTGGAATGGGTTTTAGATTCAGGTTGTTCATTTCATGTGTGTTCTAACAAGAATGTGTTTTCCACATATGATAAGGTTAACTCCGGTGTTGTTAATTTGGGCAATAATGTCAAATGTCCTATTGTTGGAATTGGTGAAGTTCGAATTAAAACCCATGATAGTGCCGTAAAGACCTTAACTAAGGTTCGGCATGTTCCCGAGCTAAAATGTAATCTGATCTCGTTGGGTGCCCTTGAAGCTAGAGGGCTAAAATATTCAGCTGAAGGTGGAGTCTTGAAGGTGTTCAAAGGCTCCAAGGTGTTGTTGAAGGGTACGAGACAAGGAGGCCTCTACATTCTTCAAGGATTAACTGCTGGTACGACAGTTTGGGTAAATTGACAAATGATGGGCTAATTCATTTGTTTGATTTGTGGCTAGAACAGGTAAAGAAGAAGGGATTATTGGAGGTGATTCCTTTAGCAAAATCCAAGGGGAACTTGGATTTTGTGGGTGGTGATAATCAGTAATTACCCTTCGGGGTGAAGCCCTCCGGGTGCTACTTCTCGGAAAGAGAGGTAGGTTAAAGGTGACAAGGAAGTTTGGGATTTGATCCAAGGTGGAGATTGTTAGGTGTGGCTCAAATCTCCTTGGTTTTTGTTCAACTCTTGATGTCACGACCAAGCCAAATCCATCATGGATGTGCCATGTATTGCGGCAATTTCAGCACTTAGTTTGTGGGACTATTTTTCAGCTATCTTCAATGGGTTTTGGGGCAGTGAAGTGGGCTGATTTTGGGCAGTGTTTCAAGGAGTTGTGGGCAGCAAACATGGCTGATTTTTCTACAGTGTTATACGTGAGAGTTAAGCAGCATTAAGGGGTCTTTAATTCCATTAATTAAGAGATAAGTGGGCTGTGAATTTAGCAAGAAATTAGGAGCACTTTCTATGTGAGTAGGGCAGAAAATTATGGGAGCATTTCCCATCATCATCAAGTGAGATTGGAGGAGAGTTTAGTATATAAACTCTTGTGAGGCTATACGTGAAAAGGCAAGCCAAAGAAATTAA
Source organism: Talinum fruticosum (assembly GCA_021018815.1). NCBI lineage: Eukaryota > Viridiplantae > Streptophyta > Magnoliopsida > Caryophyllales > Talinaceae > Talinum > Talinum fruticosum. The sequence goes on from JAITYX010000106.1 coordinate 1,456,271, forward strand.
TTCCTCAACATTGTTGAGTGAGTTTGAGAGAAATATTGTGAGAGAATTAGAGATTTTTATCGTTGATCAAATCATTGTTCGATTGTGATCAATTTGTATTTTCTCAAATCATAGTGAATTATTTGTCACCTCCGTGGTTTTTCCCGAGTTGGGTTTTCCACGTAAATTCATTGTGTCCATTGATTTAGTACCTTCATTTATTTGTTCGAATTTTTAATTATCATAAGACATCCTATATTACGCTTCCGCATCAAGTCGCTCAAACTTTCCTAACAATATATATATATATATATATATATGTATATTATTGATCATTTTACTTTTTTCAAATATAATTATGTTATGTTATGCATACAAATTATATTCATTTATAAAACTCTATTATTATTTTTTTACTATTTTTACAAAATTTATATTCATTTTTTACCTAATATAATATTTATTATATTTAATTTAAATAAAAAATAATATCACATAATAGTAATAATAATAATAATAATAATAATAATAATAATAATAATAATAATAATAATAAGATTTAGTGGCATATGACGTAATTTCTCTAAATTTTATGAGCAAGTATGTCATTTTCACAAACAACTCTTCCCAAAAGGATAATGGGAAAGAGTTGTTTTTTTTTTATGCAAATGGGAAGAATTGTTTGAGAAAAAACTGTTTGGGGCTAAACAACTGTCTAACCAAATACTATTTTAGTTGTTTTGACCAACAACTCTTTTTGCCAAACAGTTGTTGCAACCACACATAGCCTTAAAGAATAAGCTGAAATAAGTAGGATCCGAATCTTCGACCTAATCTGAATATTGTTATATGTGGATTAAAATACACTAATTATAGAAACATTCAGTGAGAAATTAATAAAAATCTAAATATTAATTTTTTCAATGATATAATAGAGAGGCGTAAAGGTTAATTTAGATAGTATTCAAAATTATATTTATAGTATAATAACTTTTATAGACTGTATCAATTAAGTAAACTGACATTCATTTATAATAATTAAATTTAATAACAAGTATTAATCCGACCAACTTGGCGTAGCCCCAAGAAAAAAAACCCGAATAACCTTTTTTTATTAATGAATTGCATACTAGAAAAAAAAAAAAATAGAGGCAGAGTGTTGATTCATACCTTATGAACGTCGCAAAAAGAACCGATAGCTGTGAGATGGGAGCAGAGCTGAAGGGCATTTTATAGAGGCAAGATGGGGTATTATTGGAAGTCCATTCTTCAAAACATATATATATTTTTGATATAATATATTCTTATTTTTGCATGTAAAAGTAGAATATTTCATGCGTTTAATGAATGCTATAATACAAAAGGTGCTTAATTCCTCTGTTTTACTATTTTTTTTACCCCTCCCACTCTATTTATTTCTCCCCAATATATAAAATTTTGTAACAGTTGCCAAAATTTCCCTTAGTCGATCTAAATTATACTCTCTCCATTCTATAGTACATGTCAGTTTAATTAACGTTTTTTATTTCACAATATTTGTCATTTTATAATTTAAATGACATATTAATGACGAGTTTACCAATTTTGTCCATACTAATTTTTTTTAGTCTTTTTTCATTGATTTTTTTCATTCCTAATAAAACATTGGAATAATTTAGTCTTTTAATATAAATTTTATCATGAATATTGTGTTTCTTTGATATTCCAAAAAATTACAAACATTTTGATTAAGGTGTTTTTTATATAGGCATAACTGACAAATAAAAAAATCACAATTAATAACTAATTGTAACACATATTAATATTGTAATTTTAAAATCACATAACATATAATTCTAGTTTATGACAAGATATTTAAAAATGTCTAAATATTATATACCATGGAATCGATAAATGGTAAATTGATATTAAAGTCAGTATCTTTCCTTTATTTATTCTTTTAATTGGAATTTGGCATAAATATTATTCCGCATAATGCACAGATGTAGAGCCATCGTAAAGCAGGGAGACCGATAACAAAAGAAATATGCAAGATATAAGCTTCAAGTTGTTGTCTAGTTAGTTCAAATATCATTGTTGGAAGGAAAATTTAATTTATACTCCTTCCGTTTCACAATATATGTCACTTTAATTAACTTTTTTTTAAATATCTGTTACTTTATAATTTCAATGACGTATTAATGACTAATTATCAATTTTATCCTTGTTAATTTTTTTCTCTCTTTTTTCATTAAGTTTTTTCATTTTTAATGAAATCTTGGGGCAACTTGATCCTATAACACAAATTTTGTCATAAATTTTTATATTTTCTTGGTATTATATTATAAGTATAAAACAACAAATATTTTAAAACGGAAGGAGTACTAAATAATAAAAAATTATAAATTATAAATGGCCTAGAAGATGAGCTAAACTAATTGAGCTTAAATAATTAATAAAATTGTTGTTACACTTGTACATTGAAAATAATAATAATAATAATAATAATAATAATAATAATAATAATAATAATAATAATAATAATAATAATATAGTTATTATGCCTCAACATTGTTGGTTTTTTCTTCTTGGCTTGTCTTGCTGGGTTTACTTAAGCCTGACTCCACATATTTCTCTACTTTGTCTTCTATCTCTTGAACCTGCAACAATAATCATAGGTTAACTTTACATGTTTTCTAAATTATTTTTAGTTAATTTTCATTCTACTAATAAGTTAATACGAGTATATAGAATAGTCTCGATCATTAGCTCAATTGATAAAGCTATTAAAAATTTATCATTAGAAATTTATATTCAAAATAATCAAGTTATGATGTTATCTATATTTATCGACTTAGTTAAAAAATACTGAAATTTCACAACCGACAATTAATAACTATTAAAAATTTAATAATTTGAAATCACATAATATATTAATTTATACTATGACAAGGCATCCATCATGGTATATTTTTGTGCAAGATATGAATTAGAAAATCAAACAAGTAATTAAAATAATATTAAGGTATTATTAGGTGAAGAAAGAATAAATAAATAAATTCGTGACTAATTACCTTATCAATGGCTGAGTCAACCAGGTGAGCATCCTTAGCAGCCTCTTCAGCGATATGTTCTATAAAACCAACCGCGTTTTTAAGTTTTCCTTCTGGAAGCTTCTCGTAGAGCTCCTCCGCCTCCTTGTCCACCCTCTCCGCCACCTCCTCCAGCATCTCCACCGTGTCTTCCACCTTCTGCAACGCCACATCCACTTTATCTGTATTTTTTTTTTTTGAGGGGGAAGAAATACGAAGAATAAGTCATAAAAATATTGAAAAGAAAAGAGAAAAATTAAGGGAAGGGTGTTTGGTAAGGAGGGAAATCATTTTTAATCAAAATTATTTGTTAAGAGAATTCGCTTGTCTCGAGGCGACCTGTGGTTGGAACTTTCCATTATTTAGCACACAATTAAAAATATAAAAAAATAAATGTCTATCTCTTTAAGAAAGAATGAACCGAATTTAAATTTTATTTGATTTATCTATTCTAATTTGACCCGAAATTTAAACTTATTTAATTTTAAACACTATATAATTTATATTACTTAAATTTGACCCGAAGTTAAATTTTTACCCGATGGTTAATGAATGACAATCTTAGATTGGGTCAATGTAAGGTGGTTGATGGGCTTATGTCAAGCAATTTATCTCAATTTGTAGTTTTGACTTAAGACCAAGTCATAACGTACGGTGATAAGTTAGATATAATCGCCGCCCATATTTTTCACTAAACATACAATTTTATGATTAAAAAGAAAAAAAATAATTTTCCCAAACTTCATCAAATATTCACACTACAATTAAAATAAAGGGAAGAAAAAAAAAAGAGGATTACTTTTATAAAATAATAATGGCCCCCATTTGCCCATCTTCAAGAAGGGCAGAATTACTGTAAGTACAATCCCCACAATCCAGCCTTTCCTGCATAAAAAAATTGCAACACATTTTTATGTTAATTTTCATAATAATATTAATATATAGATTAAATTGCCTTATTAATCTTATTTGGGTTAGTTTTTCAGCAACCGCAATATAACTTCCCTGGACTTTCAAAAGCATATGAATCTGAAGATCCCTCAAATCTGAAGAACTTCTTAACATGAAAACAAGCCTATATAAGTTGAAGAAATCGAAAACCCTACCCGGGACCGGAGGCGGAAGGAGGAGGAGGAGGGCCAGAGGGGAACGGAGATGGAATTGGTTGAGCATTGCATTTGATAACCATGCCCTTCTTCCTACAGGATACATAATCATATCTTCAGTTAGTTCAATTCGTAAAATTTTTGATCGATTCAAAAGTCATCTTCATAGATGTAGTTACCTTCGATATGGAGTTATTGATGTCAGATGGAGGCATCCATGGCTGCTGCTTGGGAGGAGAAATCTCGATGTCGAACCCGAACAAGACCTTGTGGAGGAGTCATGGAAGGTGGGAGGTAATGGTTTTGATAAGATGGAGGTCATAGCCATGGTGAAAATTGTGCTTGTGAAATTAGGTAAGTTCAGTTAAGGAGGAGATTGTGAATATATATATAATGTTGAAGGTCCAAGAAGGTCAAATAGAGCCGGCTAAGATGTGGTACTGTAGATCTTAAGACGCATGATTTAGGCTATGCATGAGGCTATTTAATTAGCTTAATTAATAATTTAATTATTACAAGTGGGATTAAATTAATTAAGTTTTTAGCTGTAGAGCATGTTGTAGATCCAGATAATTATAACTAAAGAAAGTTTTAAGAGAAAAAATTACGTAGAGCTGGAAGCTTTTTCAGATCAATAAAAATATATATATAAAAAAAAAGTGGAATTTCTTTTACTAATAATATTAATAATGGGTTTGTTGATCTAAAAATAAGAATAATAGTGGGTTTGAACAAAAAGATATGATAGCAGGAATCTTTTTAATGCATGGGACAATTATGTAGAGAGGATTTCGGAAATGCCCAAATGCAATATTCTAAATTAATTATTTTGTGTATCAAAAATAAATAAATAACTTAATTATTTTTAAAATATGAGGGAAGGAGCAATCATTTTGTGTCAAAAGAGGCCTGAAACATTCCCTCCCTAGGAATGATTTTTCAAGTGTTTGGCCCTAGAAAACAAAAAATAAATTATTTAAAAATGTATTGGCCAATTTGGCGGAAATTATGCTTCTTTTGTTTTGAACTATGTTGTAATTGTTGAGCTTTGTTTGGTACATTTGTTAATTATGTGTAGCCACCAAGACCACTAGCCACACGGCGTCCGGTCCACCAAGATATCCTGGCTCATTCGGCTGGCTCTTGGTTTGATTTCTGCTTGAGTTAATTTCAAGCAGGACATCTTCGGACTGATTTAAATCCAGGTTGTGTTCTATTTGGTCCAATCATTTCGAGTTCAGGTTGAAGACCTTACCTTAAGTCTGAATTGGGGGTAGGTTCTAATAATACATATCAGGCAATCAAATATGGATCAGCTGACAAATCAAGCACAAATCACTTCTGTTAAGATCTTGCCAGGAGAGTGGGTTGGGAGGATGGGGGAGGAAATGTGACAAACAGGAAATTATTGAAACTCAGGTCAGTACGTTATTAAGGTGCAATTATGTTCAAGAACAGCACCACCAGAACTCATTCAATGTGACGAGATCTTAAAAGATGAAAACTTGAATATGAAGAGACGATATTCGCAAAGATCCCATAAAACATTTGTTTTCAATCAGATCCGGTTATCCAGATAAATATAGTACGAGGTGTTAGATGTAGCAAACTTACCCCGTTCACAGATCCACTCACCAAAATTTGGCGGATCCAAGGCAATAAACTGCAAATTTACTAGTAAACTACATTTAAACTTTGCATTACAAAAGACTGACCAAGCCCCTCAGAGATCAGCAAAAACAGAGGCTAGGTTTAATTTTGGGAAGTTGTTACGATGTTTAATCACTGATTTTTGTGGCAAAACATTGCAACCACTTGCATCCGAGCCTATGTAAGCTTCTACAGCTATAAACCAAAATGAAAGAAAGCACCCATGTGTATAGATGGGGTTCAAAACAACGAGCAAAAGGATAAGACCCTGCATCACTTAAATGCAATACAGCAAATATCAGAGGCCTTCTGCAACTTCAGAATTTCATCTTCCTTAGAGAGGATGTATTTTGCGCTCTTTTTGGGCACCAATGTATAACTAGCTCCTCCAAAACAATTGCATTCTCCAAGAAGTACATGACCATGTCCATCTCCTCTTTTGACCCCCAGAATCTCTTGATCTCGACAACCTTCAATTGAGATTCAAGACATGAAGGCACTTCTTCATCATGGAGAGTGCATTCCTCCTCGGGTTCATTGTCCATGGCATTCCACCTGATAAGTCCCTACAAAAATCCACCCACCAAGAAAAATAAGGGGAAATAGTAAGGAAAAGCACAAAAAAGAAAAAGAATTCAAGTGTCAAGATATATAAGAAGACATTCACAACCTCCTTAAAGATGAGAGATTCTAGACATGGTGAACTATTCAGGAAGTCCAGGAGCACATCATTCCAACTAACATCACAGCCAAGACCAAGTTCCAATCGCGTCAAATTTTGAAAGATAGGAAGTTCAAAATCGCCATTACTCGTAAGAGCCTTCACGAAAACAATAAATCATTCAAGTCAGTTTCCAACCATGTAAAATGCTACTTAACCAGTAAACATTCGACTTTTTCCATGAGCACTAGGAATCATGTTTGATTCCAAGGCGGCATATTTCGCGAAGGAGGAATGGGCCAACAATGGGCTAAAAGCCACTTCTTACACACCTCTCGCGGTCTTAGGGCCCACGGCATTTCAATCTTGGGCCCCACAGACCTGTTCTTATTTCAAGGAAAACAACTATATGAAAATTAAGCTCTAAGCTTTGAGAGTATGAGTATCCATACCTCCAAGCATTGGCCAGATAGGTACAGTAGTTCACAATTAGAAACCCCATTGATAAGATCAAGCATAGCATCACGGAGATCTTCAAGTTCACCAAATTCATCATCATTGAAGCAGATCTCAATATGAGCTTCGACAAGAGCATTCAAATTCCTGACCTCATACATATCCACCAAGCATTTGCAATACTTCAAGTAGACCAAACTTGGGGCATCAAACAATACCATGGTGTCATTGAGTTGATCAAGAGATCCGTTCAATCCATCATCGAGTGTCAACCTTCTAAGCAACGGATTAGTGATGTAAACATTACCCTCAGCTATATCACATCCCTCAATCACCAATTCTTCAAGTAGTGGACATCTATCCAAAAATCCATTAAGCGAACTCTCAGTGGAGAGCTTAATTTCCTTCAAAATGAGCACTTTGAGGCATGGAAATGCAACAAAATCCGGGATCTCAACCTCAAAATTTGAATCCAAATTCAACACCACAAGATTCTGACAAGTCGAAATGGAGAGTTTCAAGGCTAAACTATAAGGCTTACAAGTATGAATCGATAACTCAAGCTCGGATATCTTATAAGAACAAGCAACTTCAATCCAATAACGAATCAGAGAATTATCAAAGTTGTTCTTCCCACATTTAAGCCTAAACTTGGTCACATTCGACTGCTTGCATCGAGCCAAGATTGCATCAACAAATTTCCTGAACTGGGTATTTCTGGTAACATTGTTCAAACCCTTTTGACAACTGAAAGAAGCTGAATCATCAAAATCAAGGCTAGTTGTGAGTCTGTAAAGGTTCCTCCACCTAGATGAAAGTGCACTAGTTGCCACAGCATATTTTGTGGGCAAAAAGGAGAGGATTTGCCCTAATATTTCATCAGGTAAAGTGCTAATCCTATCTCTGCTTTCTGGGTCACTCAATTTCGGACAAACTTTAGCCTTCTTCCGAGCAAAACCCATGATTTTCCTGAGATAAAAATGAACAGGCATGCTTAAAAACAAAACATGACACTCAACGACGACAACCCATTTATGCAGAAGAATACCCAACAGATTAACCTGAATGCAAATTTTCTAGGGTTAGAAATCTCAGAATATCCTTCAACAGTAATAACAAAAGACACACTTTGTGGGACAAAAATCCTCCATAATTTACGCCCATACCCAAAAAAAGGGAAAATGAAACAATCATTTAAATTGGGTGGAGCAGGGATCACAACAGAACAAAACTATGCAAACACAAGCAAATTCTTTAACTGTAGAGGCACATAGAGAGAGAGAAAGTGAGAAACAGAGAGAAAAGCAGCCATAGCAGCTTTTGACCACAAAGTCTACCTTTTTGTTCAATATTTCGAGAATAATTTTGACAAATTTCATGAAACAGAGGAAGTATCATCAAGCCTTTAATGGGTTCTTGAGAGCGCTAAAGAAGAAGAAGAAGAGCAGGAGGGAGGAGACAGAGAGAGAGAGACGGAGGATGGGGAGGGAAAAGGACGAGTACCTGGTACCTTTCCCTTCCAGAAAAGTCTTTCAATTTTCTGGTTTGAGCTTTTGGCACTTGATGAGACACAAAGCCATGAATGTTTACATTTATGAGTGTATTGGCGGTTAAGTTCAGAAAATCTCAAGGGAAAAGGAAAGAAAGAGGACTTTTCTGGGGTTTAGGAAAGGAGGTAGTCTTAGACTACCAGCCAAAGAGTGAGAGTAGCAAATGATGAAGATAGCCCACTTGGGTACATGTGTCCTCATCTCATAGACCTCATATCTTTTGCTTGTCCAGGAAGATCATATCATAAGTTTACTCCAATTCCCATATTTAACTTCGATTTTAGCTTTTTAGGATACATAAACCCAAAAAATTGTAATTTAAACAGTACATGGTGAATAGTTATTGAGCAATATCTAAGTATTTTTAGTAAATCTCATATGAAATTGTCTTATATAAAAATATATTATGAGATGACTAATCGTTTATTTAAGAGTGACTATGATAATTGCAAAAAAAAAAGTGACTATGATAAAAGTCATTGCTAAACATATTATCAGTTGTCTCGATTTAAAAAGTCTCTCTAAAATATTATATTGTTAGTCATTTTTAAAATTTCAAAAAATTTCCCTTAAAAAGTCTATATTACAATGATATCGGCTCGAGCTTGGCTAGATCATAGTTTAGCTCAACTAGCGCTCGGCTTGAAACTCGTGAATCCTTTGAAGTTTAGATTCGGGCTTCCTGGTATGGCTCAAGTTCAGATTCGAGCTCAGGCTCGACTCGACCGAGCTTGATTTTAAATTCTATATTTTTATATTAGATTAAAGAAATAGGGGTTAATGAATTTTTGGTGATTTTAATGTTAATTTTATACTTTCCACACAAATATTTTTTTAAAAAAATCACTTATCCTAAACCGAACCAAGCCTTGTTGAGCTCGAGCTCGATTTCATTACATCCCTATGTGAGATAGTCTCCCCAAAAATTTATGATATCTTTTTTAATTTAAATACAATAATATGTCAATATTTAGCAACTCAAAACAAACAATATTAAATAAAAAAATAAAAATATCTTGCGTAACAAAAAAATTTATAATGAACTACATATGGTAAGCGGATCATTCGGTTTAGGTACAAGTTAGGCTAACTTCAGATTTGGTATGCCCCGAGTTGACATCATTTCAAGTCTATTCACTTTGAGTCAGGTTGAATTCACGTTAATAAAAGTTTAATTTTATGAGTTAGTCTTGTTAAAAAAATAACTTTGTTGAAAATTCTAATTTGGGTTGTGTCAATTTCCCTTCCACAGTATTATTGAGATGGCAAGTGGGTCAATTTTGCTAGATTAGGCTTGTCCCAAATCTGTCAAATACGAGAGCAATTTAACCAACATAGGTGGACCCATTTACTGAGCCACCCATACATTTACATATCTTTTTCAAGATAGGCTAGGTGAGATAATTGAATAGATTGAGCTAGTCCATGACCCTAACCCACATTAATCAGATAGGCACGACCAACATAAGGTTTTCAAGAAAAAAATCTTTTAATATTTATGTGAAAAAATATTAAAAGTTTATAAGCTTTTAAAACAATTTATTTAATACTCCCTTTAATTTTGATAAATTTTGAAAAAGGCATTGTGGAAAAATAATAGAGCTAAGCTAATCATGACTTAATTAATTTGAAAACAAACCCATTTCGGAGACCAAATAAAAACTATCTTATTTGTTAGTTAGTCCAGTTCTCCGTTTTTAGGCCAAATCCAACCTATTTGCTACGTTAAAACATCACAAATTTTGTACCACCATCTTCTTTTATTTATGTATGTTTTATTCTAAGATGGACTATCATACCTAATAAAATTGTGTAATAAGAAAAATATCCTCAAAAATCTAAGTATAAACAAAGATTATAAATGAGATAAAATCATTTATGTAATCATCAATCCAAGATTTAATAATTTTGCGCTCGAAGAAAAGATTTAATAATTTTTTCTTTTTTGATAGAATAATTTTTTCTATCTATATAGAATTCATTTTTGCTCCTCATGTTGTGCTTCACACGCGCTCAATTTCTTCTGCTTTCTTCAAACCCCTCCCCCCCAAAAAAATCCGAACATCTAACACTTTCTTACTATATTTCAACTCGATCATTTTTTATCATTGATTTTTCTCAAAAATAGGTATAAAAATGATATCTAATTTAAAATTACACTCACAGTGAACCCCTCACAAATAAACTTTTACGAATACATATATTCAACCGAAATTTATATGAACATTTAGAAATTTAACTACGTCTCGTAACTTTAAATATAAATACTCATACAATTAATAAATAACACCAAAGCTATAGACCAAAACTTACCCTGAGGACAGAGCGTAAACATGTAATTGTAAATTTGTATTTGACCCCTATGCCAATATAAGATGTGAAGAGAAAATAAAATAACATACCTTTTTGGCTGCATTGAGCAATCACTAACACAATATAATTAGCTACCAATCTTTGTGTGCAGAGGCTTTTCAACAAAATTTTGATGAAAGAATTTAATTTAACGATGTGACCGGAAATTATGATTATGTGGACAGACAATAATTTTATATAATTTGTTGAGTATAAAATTGGTAGGTAATCGTACTACCGATTTTTTATTAATTCTGGTGTTACTTTATTTTTATGTATAGTAATACTCGCAGCATATGAAAAAATTTGAATTTTGGTATTATTTTATCTTATTTTTGACGAATAAAATATATTTTAAAATTTTAAAAATAAAAGTGCTGAGGTATTTTGGTGGGAACACGTAATTCAAAAATTGAAGGAAAGTGAAAAGAGAGGGAATGAAAATGCCAAGAGTGGGGTTGGGTTGGATTAGGAAACTTCGAAATTTGAAGGAAAAAGGTTCCCATATTTTTGGTGGGAATATGTATTTCAAAAAATTAAGGGAAGCAAAAGGGAGGGAATGAGGGGGAGGGCGGTGGGAGACAGTTTTTCTTTTTTCTGTTTTCTTTTTTTTTCTCGTGCGATAGATGTTGTATATGTGAGCCTTGAGAGGCCCCTGGGGAAAATATTGAAAGTGTTTGAAGAATATATTCTCATAGAAGAATGTAGCTATAGAAAATTTGGTGATTTTAAAACATATACTGACAAGCCACTTTAATGTCTGCCTAGATAATAATAATGTCAAAATGAAAGATCAATTTATCTTTTTATCGCGGGGACATATGAAAATTACCCACCATGACTCTCCTTGTGCCAAAATTACTCTACCTGGGTGTTTAAATGCACTCATAACTCATGACAATGCAGATTTGATGCAAGTTCTTCTTTAAAAGATCAAGAGATTATCATAGATTAACCACAGTAAATAGATCAAAACAACGACAGGATGAAGGGAGAGGGGAAAAAGAATAAGAGAAGAAGAAACAAAAACTCCTCCCTCAGAAGAGGGAGAAACGTTGGTCAAATCATTTTCAAAAGATCTACAGTTAAAATTCAGAGTTGCCGTCCCAGTTTCCATTTGACAGAAGATGGGGAAGAGAGTGAAATGATAAAATAAACTTCAGCTCAAACTTCAGGCCAGATAAAATGAAATCCTCAACTTATATTAACCAAATTGAGCAGAAAATTTGTGATTAACTTGTCTAAGATTTCACAGATTGTCTCAGCACAGAAGGTAACAACACATCCTACCTTATACTGGCATACAAAATCAACCCATACACATTTCAGTTCAACGCTGCAATAGGCCATGTCTATGCCCTCTAATCTGTAAGGCCACAAGATCAAACAAAAATCTCCCACAGAAATCAATGATGCTCAAAGGACTACCTTATTCCCCCAGCTTCAAGACGACTAGAACAGAAACGAAACATCCTACAACTCACCAAGGTAGATCTGTTTGTCACTACCGCAAGATCCAATGATGGGTTCATTAGGATGGAAGACACATTCATTCACAGAGCCTGTGTGGCCCGGGAGCTTGTAAAGAATACGACGAGAAGTTGTGTCCCATATGTACACCATCCTGTCTGAACTACCCGCAGTGACTTTACTGCCATCAGGGGACCAGGCACATTTCAGCAAGTTCTTCTCAAAGTTATGCTGGTGCCCTTCTAGAACCTTCACACAGCGGTTCTGAGGGGCATATGGCCGCATGTCCCAAATGCAAAGCTTGCAGTCCATGCCATTGGTGAGAAGGTAGGAACCATCAGCACTCAAAGACATCCCAGTGATCATATCTTGGTGCCCTTGGAGGGTCATAGTGACCTCATTTTTCGGATATCCCATACTTTGACATCATTGTCTATTCCACCAGTGTAGATCTTATCGGATGCATCAGAGAAGCTCACAGCAGTGATTTGGTATTTGTCAGGAAATGTCTGAATGGCGCCCCTCTGACGCATATCCCAAAGCTTTGCAGTTCCATCATCTGACCCACTGACAACAAGAGGAGGGCCTCTTCTAGCAGGGCAGCACGAGTTGACAAATGATGAATGCTCTGCCATCTTTTTTATTTGTTTTCCTGTTTCAACATCCCATGCCCTGACTGTCTTATCAGGACTAGCTGAAACTATCTGAGTTCCATCAGTAGTCCAATGAAGGTCAAGGACTGCATTTTTGTGACCCTTTAACACCATGAAGTTTTTGCAGTCACCATGCACATTCCACAAGAAAATTTCTCTATCATGTGATCCTGATGCGATGACTGTCCCCTGTGGATTGAACTTCATGGTATATACAGCACTCTGGTGACCTGTCAACAACATGATTGGTGACTCCAAACTTGAAGTCCGTTGTCTCCCATTTGGGCCAGGGGCCTGAGGAGCACTGTATGGGACAGTAGACCACTCCATTGGCCTAGGGCCAGCAACGGATAAAGCATTTTCCCTATTTGTAGTTGCCATCATCTTGTACTCTGCTTCGCTCGATGAAACAGACTTCTCTGAAAATTACCTGAAAAGTGGGCATAAAAGGCAGAGTTAAGGAGCACGGAACTCTCTAAGACTCAATTAAATTATCTGTGAAAGACACATGTTGGACACCAACACTCTGAAACGCATACCACGGAAATTAAGTTCTGTTATTTGTAGTTGTAGGATGCACACACTATGAGCAAATTGTACTCTTCTCATCAAAACACGACCCTCTTCAAGGCAAAAACATAGAAGATACTATAAACACACAAGTCAGCAAAAATGTAGATCATATTATATGCACACAAGCAATTAACTAATATTTGCTCATCAATGCGTCTCCATTATACATGTCATATCCAATAGCCTTTTTGGGGGAAAAATCATGTGTCTGCATTGCGTGTTGGCATTGTTCATGTTCGTGTCTCGTATTAGTGTTCAATATTCTGAGCTACCACAATGGACCACAAAAGAAAACACAAAAAGCTAGTCACTACAGGTTCAATGAATCCAAAGACCAAGAAGGAAACAAAGTGGGCGGTGGTGGACAGGAGAAACATATGCGCAAAAAGTAGCAAGACCTCACTGAAGCTAATGCAAGTGATGAACTAAATCATATCAAGAGTAACTAAACAGAATACATACAGGTTAAAGATGACACCAAGCCATACACCTCACCTCATGATACACACCACATTAATAACCAAAAAGCTTTCTTCGCATCAGGCAACTGAAGTCTCATTAGATCGCCCCTTGGGACCATCCAAGATGGAGGCACTTCAGCTAACTAACCATAATACACACCGTGTTATAGAAAGGGAAGACTCCCTTGGTGACCCATTACCACTGATAACAATGCATTTAAAAATGATAGCATAAGGACAAAAGAACAAAATGGTGGTCCTTTTCCATTCTATTCTAGACAAGTGATTGGGTCTGTTAATGATCACATGCTTCACCATCAAGGACGAAGATTCCTCAACAGGTCTATAGTCTTATCACACCAATATCCATATATGCAAACATGATACAGTCATATACATAAGATATGAACAGAAAAAGACTAGGCAATGTAATTCGAATTTACATAAATTGCAACTGGTGCTGTAATTATCACCATGCCTCTTCACACAAGTTCTAACCATGCACCTTCACACACGCAAACATATGCACTTAAGTGGGAAGACATCAGCCATGTAAACATCACAGGCTAGATTTTAAGAAGTCCCAATACAGCGTACATAAGCTCCTGATCTAGGACATTCCCTTATAGCAGGAAGAAAAATCCCATGTCTCCTAAAATCCTACTCCTTATACACAACACATATTTTCTACCATAATCAACACAAAAGGGGTAAGTGTCTTCAATGCTTATATCTTCATCGTCATGGAACCACACAAATTACGGTACCATCTCAAGCACCTAACCCATTGCAGTAATAGCATCACAGACATGATTATCTACTTCTAGATTGCACTTGAAGGGCAAAGGAAACTCTTCAATTCAAATATTTCACACTTACACTCCAACATTCCACTCATATTCCACCATTCTTAAATTGACTGAGCTATTGCTATAAAACAAGCTTGTATAGCATGCGAAACCTCAAATTAACCCTTTTCTGGGCACTAAGGGCCAAAGATTTATGCTAGTCTAATTTACAATACGGTTCCATCATTATAACTTATAAAAATTTTCAGTAAATTATAGAGCAAGAACGAAATTCCTTTTTCTACTATTCACCCCCACACACAAAACCCTAAATCATCGAGCAAAATTAAGCCGAAAGCCAGATTCATCATACACAAAAACACACAAATATATATATTTTAAAACAGTAGGAGCCTAGCGTTGATGTCTCATGCTCGAGTTCCGTTCCCAACAAAAGAAATTAGAACGAAACTACTCCATTTTAATTTCATCCTATCAAATTAATATCCCCAAGATTGACACAAAAATTTCAAGAAAATCAATCAAATTCTTGGCTACATCTCGAACCCCAAATCCGAAGAAGTTCAACCAAAGAGAGAGAAAGAGAGAGAGTACCTGGTGGTAGAGGGAGTAGTCGCCGGAGCTGGGTGACAGGGAGGGAGAGAGAGACTCGAGCACCTTCTGCCTATTGTTTGGGGGTTTTGGTTTTTTTTTTGGGGGGGGTGTCCTCCAACAGTATACTTCTCGGTTGGGTTCTATTCATTCTAAAAGCCAGTATTTCGTAGGCCCAAATATTTTTGGGTTCAAAATTACCAAACTCAATCCAATTATTTTTGGCGAGTACCATGAACAGACGTCCTAAAAATTATATATCTCTTTTAACTGCTCAACTTTGGAGCTAGTGCTGATAAAAATTTAAATTTTGGTCAAAATCGGATTGAATAAATTGGTTATCGGATAAAGTTTTTGTCCGATACTTGATTTTTCGCATCGGACAATTCGTACAAACGTAAATTCGGATTAAAATCTGGTTCGGACAATAAAAATGTAAAAATTTTTATGTCCAAATTTAAAATCCAGACCAAAAAATTCATACCTGAACCTAATTTTTTCGGGTTAGAGGAATTCAGGTAATCGGATCGGACAAAATTTGCCAAGTGCTATTTGGGCCATATAATTCAGCCAAAAAAAAAAAATCAACTATGGATCATATGTGAAAAATATTTTTCACAAAACGTCTTGTAGCAAAACATTTCTAAGTAAACATAAACGACATTAACCATCAATATTTATGTCATATAAATATCGATGCAAATATTCGCTTACAATATACATGCTTAAAAGTATGATTTTTTTTTTTTTACTTTTTCATTAGTAAATGTATTTTTTTTTATAAACATTAGTAAATGTATTATTAGTACAGAAGTTCAGTATTTTAATCTAATAAAACATAAAACAATTGCCAATATTGTTTCCATAAAAAGGGAAAAAAATCTGAAATAAAGGGAAAAACAACGCTGGGAGGACTTATTCCTAAACAAAAAAAATCTTGGCCATGGCCTAAACCCTAGATTTGTAAATTTTTTAATTGAAATTTATAAATTTTTTAAATTATGAAGGGTCAAAACTTTTATGTGACACATATACAACAAAAACCGTTTCCATTATGCTGACATATATACGACTAAAACCCTGTTCATTATGGTGTTTGTGGTATAGCAATAATCAAATAGTTGATTAACTAATTAATTTAGATTTTACCCCTCTATATAAACCGATAAATTAATTTGTATTCAAACAAAATATTTTTAGCTATTATTCCTGCTATCTTTTGTTCTGGCTTAATTATTAAACTAGCAACAAAAACATAATTAAGGCCTGGTTGAAATTTCATCAAGTTTTTAATTCATATTTTTTTTAATTATTATTATTATTATTATTATTATTATTATTATTATTATTATGGAAAAAAGCCTTGTCTGAGATTAACTTCAACCAAATAATCCTCGGCACTTAAAAGGGAACAAACAATATGGGCATATATAAAGGGAACAAAATATAGGAAGAAGTGAAAAATGATATGGTGTAACATTAAAATTTATAGTTTCAAGGATAGAGTGGTTGAAAATTATATTAGTTTAAATTCCGTCAACATCAATATTTGTGCTTCATAAATATAAATAATAAAATTGACACTTCATCTAAATTATTTCCTTTTAATCACGCCTTTCTGACACACATAAACAAAATAATTCATAAATATTCTAAAGGTAGATTAACAAGGAAATACTATAAATAAAACGATACTAAAATATAAAATGATAATAGCAAAAGTAATAAAAATAAACATTTGGGAAACTAAAGCCGAAAATACCATTAAAAGATAGATATTAAAAGAATTATTATAAGTCACATAGAGTAGCCATTAATTTCTAGAAAGGTCGGTAGCTTTGCTTTTTCTTCTTTTTTTTTTTATAAAATTGTAAAACTAATAGTATGCAATATCAACACATTAAGTACATTTCTTCGTTTTAAAACTAAAAAACAAAAAGAATATTACTGTTTTTTATCGAGAAAAAGAATATTGGGTGTTGTTTGGCCTAATTTATATAAAACTGTTTTTGTTTCTAAAACTAGTTTTTGAAAATGTTATGAAATGTTTAGCCTGGTTTATATAAAAATATTTTTGAATAATAAGCACCTGTTTGGCCTAGTTTTGTCTACACTGTTTATGATAGTATAATTTGATATTATTTTATTTTTTTATTTGCATTCTAATTATTATTTAATATTTTTTATAAGATAATATTTATTTATTTGCTAGAGCAAAATATTGTTCATTTTTCTTTGTAATAACAAAATTTGAGCAGGCATAAAATTGAAAATAAAAATATTTAGCTAATTAAAATAGAATATCAATTATTCAATACAAAAATGTTATAAAATAATCTACTTCAATTTTGTTGCCGAGAAAATATGAAAAAGGCAAATTATTTTCCAGTCATTAGAGATTTAGCAATTGTATTGCAAAAAAGTCATATCATTATCATCGAACGATCAACCATACTCTAGTAAATAATCAGTTTGATTGCTTTGTAACTCTTCCTTATCTCCTTCTATAGAGGCATATAATTGGGATCTTGATCACACTTATAGAACTCTTCGTCTTTAATGGCATATTTTCTAATATAATTATGAAGGGCTATGGTTGTAATCACAATTTTGCATTGTGTAGAAAATTTGTAACTTGGCATGCTGAATAATATTCTCCATCTATTCTTCCACACCCCAAATGTTCTTTCAATAACATTTCTAAGAGATACATGTGCATAATTAAACAATTCATAATATCCTATCGGAGGTTGGGTGGAACGTCTAAAATCAGGTAGATGATACCGATGTTGTGCTCCCTTAAAAGGTACTAGATATCCTTTCATGTTTGGATAGCCAGCATCTACAAGATGATACTTGCCTATAAAAAAATTAATAACTTAATAAATGTAATCTAAAAAATTGCACAATGTAATATTAAAGCATGTGAACAGATAAAAGAGCATATACCTTGCGGAGGGTGTGGAAATATATTTGAATTCTTGTACTTTTCCAATGTCGTAGTAAGGATACTTGTGTCATGTGTAGATCCTTCCCAACCAGCTTGAACGAAAGTAAACAACATGTCAAAATTATATATTGCCTTCACATTTTGTGTAACATATCCTTTTCTACCTATGTAGGGGATTTCATTCTCTTTTGGAGTTATGATTGCACAAATATAAGTACCATCTATAACTCCAATTGCACCTTTGAAATGTGGCCAAAATCGACAATCATCTCTAATTTTGTCTAGAATGTCTTCAAATTGACGATCAGGTGGGTGTATAGTATCTCTAGAAAATGCAATTAAAGACTTCAAAACATCGCCAAATTTTCTACTTACTCGTCTCTCCGGAATGCTTAAATCTAGATTGTATATTATGATTCAAGAGTCCATGAGCACAAGTCCAAAGAAACATAGCCAAAGCCTCATCCGCGCGCATTGTCCTCGTTGGATGTAAGCTATAATTATTCATCAATATTTTTGCTAATCCAATAAATACAAGTCGCTCTATTCTAAACATCTTGTAACTTTCCCCAGGGGTATTAAGCACCTCAATGACAAATTGCCACCCAGAGCATATAGACGTTCTAACCTTTCTCTTCATTAGGTACTTCATATAATATTGAGTACATAATGCTGCTCCCAATGCCACAAGTAAAACCATCGTTCTCTTATTGAGTTCATGTTGAAGCAATAATTTTTCATAATCATCATAATCATGTTCATAGTACTCATCCATTTCAACTTCTTCAGTTTCATTTTCGGAGTCATTGTAATTCATTGTATCCTCCTTCCTACTATTATTTTCCATTTTATTTATATCAATAATGTCGTCCTAACAAAAATAAAATAATATTTTCATGTCAAAACAAGTAATAATTTAATATGAAATTTAATACATCTCACTTGAGAATATATATATACTTACGCATACGCACATACATATACACACATAAAAAAAAATCCAAGTTCATCTTTATATATATATAACAACAAAAACCATAGAAGTTTCCCAAAAACAATAAAAAATCACATGTTAAGTGCAAATAAAACACGCTATAGAAAAACATCTTTGCATAATTGATAGTATGCATTATTAAAAAAAAAAGAACTAACGCCTAAAAGTATGTTTACCTTCTTTTATTAACTGGAGCTCGCCCTCTAGCCAAGCAACTCTCACATCATCATCTTCTAATGCAATAAACATCTCCATATATTGTCGCTTGATAAATAAGCGAGCACTTAGCATGTATAGATCACTACCATGTTCAACAAATGGAAGAGTTTTTAGCAATCTCATACATTCCGTTATGCTACACCCGGGAGGATCATTTGACATAGATGTTGCTGTAAGATGAGGGACACAACTTTCTGCATCCTTTACAATACGATCCAATCGACTTTGCATACTTACAACAGTACCTACTTTTGACTTATTTTTCTGTGTTGCTTTTCTTTTCTCTTCCTTAGAACTTGATGTTTTTTTCTTCTTGTTACCCTCTTGTTCAACATAATCAATGTTCTCAATTTTAATGTTTTCCAAACTAATATTGGTACCCTCATAATCATCATATCCATTATCCGCAATCCTTACTCGGTGTAGCACTTTCTCTATTCTCTCTTACCTCTACTTCCTCTTCTCTCGCCACCTCCTTCGTCTTATCAACTTGTGATGTATAAGGATTCCATGAATGTTCACCAGTTGCAAATGTGTTAGAAAACATTATATCCATTTTTGTTAAATTAGTTGGGCCACCCTCGCGAAAATTAACATAATCGGGATTATCCTATAAATAAAATAAAGAAAACTCATCAATTTTCTTTTCAAATTAATAGGTAAATAATAATATTTTTAGAATACTAGAAAGTTATACTAACCTTTATTTTTTCTTCCCACCAAGATTCATAAGTAACGACAGTATTTTTATTTGAATCCCATCCTAAACCAGTTTCCATTAGCAACTTTTTCCATGCCTTATACTCGACTTTTTAAAGCTTCTCACTTATTTTTTAGTTGCATGTAATCATACTTTCTTCCACTTCTTTGCTGGAAGTTTCTAACCACACTATTCCATCCAATCTTATTGAAATGTGTATTTGGCCTATTTCCAATATGAACCTCTTTAGCACAAACTTGACAAAAAATTTCTGTTACTACGGGATCCCAAGTTGCTTTTTCTTTCTTCACGAGTGCGAGCGAGAGGGGTGAAAAGAAGTTTGACAATGTCCTTTCATAAGTTTTTGATGAGCAATCTAACAAGAGTTTAAATATAAATATATAAGTGAAAATCAATTAGAAAAAAACCAAAGGCTATGTAAAGAAGACATACACAAAATAAATAAAAAAACACATCGGCGTAAGATTGTGCATATCTGCCATATCTTACCAAAAATATGATAATATGATACTAAAGTTACTTGCCTGATTATGCACCGAGGTGACCAAGGGATTAGATTATGCATGGAACTGTCTCGATGAAAAGCCACTGGCAACATTCAGATTCAATGGTCGTTTACCCTATAATATTAAGTGAAAAAAATAACTTCACATATGATTCATCACTTTAAAATATCAAATAAAAATTTAAAATTATTAGTTAATACAAGTATACACCAACCTTATTCGTAGTAGAAGAAGCATTATTTGACGAAGTTGGTTTCTTTTCGATGATATTGAACCCATCTAAATCAAGAGGAAAAAAAATTATTATAAATATTGTTAGAGCAATTGGATACATAAAAATAAATTTTAATATCAAATAACATTATATACAAGAATATATGTTCATCGAACTGATGTAGAATATAAGGATTTTGAATATAAAAATGACCCATAAATATGTGCTAACCTATCCTCTTTTTTTTTTTTTTGCTTTTCTTTTATTTTATTTTTTCTTTTTAAATAGAACATTGCGGTGTTCTTTCTTAGAGAGACTTACATTTTTTGTAGAAACATGCATATCGAGATATGAATCAAGGAATGCTCAAGCAGAACACCGGATGAGAATCGAGAGGATGCTTTGCAAAGATAGACCGCATGGTGAATGAAGCATGACGTGCATACTTGGATGAGGTCAAGCATATCGGGCATGAACAAGACAATTATTACTTGTTCATTGGTTCATTTTATTTTTTGAAGCCAGACCCTATTCTACGGGGTCTAGGGTTAGTAAGGAGTTGGGCTGAAGGTCAAAGGAAGAGGGAACGAGGAAAGGAAGAGGGATTACCGTCTTCCCCGAAAAGGGAAAATGTGGTTAGCTGGAAATAACAAGAACACATAGGAGGTGCAAAAAGAAAGTTTAATCGACAATCTTTGTTATTTTTGTAAGCTCTATTTGAAAAAAATTAAGGATGACTTTATTTTTAGTATACATATATGTATTATATAGAGTTTAAGTTAAGTTCTTGGATTGTATATGAATTAAGTTGGCAACGTGTTTTGATTGTACAAAATAGTCGCATTGTGAATATATATTTTTCTGTAATGCTCACCATGGATTTCTCGGAAATGTGGTTAGTTGGAAATAACAAGAACACTTTGTTATGCAATTTTAGTAGTAAATCTCTTGAACAAGTTGCCACATAAAAACGTGATATTGGTATTAACAATTTTAATATTTAATTGTTTCTCAAATGTCTACCATAAAAAGAGATAGTCTTCATTACTGAACATATTTGCACGAGTGTGGTCCATATGTAAACTAAGGAAGCCCAAGACAGAGGCAATTGCCTTATTGGTGTCTGTCAAGGTCATGTTTTGCTATTTGATATGCAAATGACAAAATTTGGGTTTATACTTCCATCTTTCGAAGGTGCCCTACATATTTTATATAAGGCACAATTATAGTGACACATTCACATTGTTGATTCATGGATTTTTGTTTTTGTGGATCTTGGAATCACCAAATTTAGCCCCAAAACAAAGTGTCATACATGACAAAGGAACAGGTAGAACAAGGTGTCTATAAGAACAGAACAACAATTTCTGAATGAAAGAGGGCTATGGGATTTAAGAGGTAAAAATGGACAAGGGTTTGTATGAAATTCAAAAGCATGAGCAATCCAGAATATTACAAAAGAAAATGAGCACGTGACGAAGCAGCACTTAGAACAGGACTATCAGATTTAGGGGGGACAACTACTAAGAAGGTGTGAAAGGTGGGAAGCAGAGGAATATACCCAAAACTTGCCACGAGAGAGAGAGAGAGAGAGAGACAGAGAGAGCTGTAGATCGAAATCCTCCACAATCTTTCTAGGATTCGCAATTCACTCAAAACCTATTAAAACCATTTGAAGAGAAGGTCGAAGAAACTTGATTTTTCATGTAGGTTGTTCGACTAAAAGGGGTTTTTTCTTAAAAACAAAATATGATATGGCTATCATGCTTATAATTATGATTTATGAATGTTGGAATTGGAGTATAACTGGTAATTTTGACCACCTTGTTTTATAACATCAAGAAACTAAATCAAACAGACTTAGGTAGTTGAACACTTGAACACATAGATAAGGTTTTCTTGTAATATTTGGTATGAGTACTTTACCTTGCTGGTGACTCCTAAATTGGTGAAGAGACAAGTAACCTAAGGTTCTTGATTTTATGAGTAGATTTGTTGCGGGTTTAACAACTAACGGAAGAGCAAGCTGTTTTTACACTTTCTTGGAGGATCGGATAACTTTTGCTTATAATATGTGTTGTTTAAGATTATTATTTTTCCCCCTAAAAATATGGACCAACTCATTCTTTCCCTGGATATGTTGTACTTGTCATAGCTATTTTCTCTATCAACTAATATGTAGTATCTTAAGGTAACAGCTTGGGAAATATACAAATTTAACTTTTACAAGGCAAAATATACAAATTAATTTTTACAATGCCCTTCCATGGGGGATGCATATTGATTTCCTTCTATTGTTATACATGAATACAACTTCAGGACTGGTCAAGTGTATCAATGTGTTAGTTTTGACCTCCTCGGACCTTGCCAAACAGAGAATTACTGGAGTCAATGACTAGTTGTTTGCTTTTTAGATGAACACAACTTTGGTTGGTTCAGCACATAAGTCTGCTAGCCGGGCCATTTGTATCTCTCGAATACCTCGGTTGTATGTTGTGTGTGGAACCATTTCTATTGTTCTGTGATAATTGAATTTTTGTTCGGATATGATTTATCAACCGATAGTTTTTGTTCATTTGGTATCCGAAGTAGTAATAATTTGTGATGTAGGGAAATCACATATTTGAAGTTCTCGATGGTTACAAGCCGAAGATTACAGTTGGTAATCCGGTACATAAAAGTTTTTTTTTTTACTGATTTACTTGCTAAGATGTTGTGTCCTTGTTGCCAAATGCTGATAAAACAAAGGGTACTAAATGCAAAAAGTGTATATATTCACGAGACATGTTTGAGGAAGGAGGCTGTCTAAATCCATGTTTAAGATTGTGCACCACATAAAAGTTTTAATGTTTTTGTACACGAAATTCTGATGAGGTTAATCACTAACATTTCAGGCTTATCAATGGCTGGGAAACTTCCTGGGGATACCACTTCGTTCTTAAGGCATGGTGGCAGCAGCATTCAAAGTGGCCTTATCCTACTGTAAGTGTATTTTGCTTGTTACGTCCGATTAATTCTGCATTTGATCCGCCACTTTTCCTTAGTTTTTGGGTTGAAACAATGAATACCATGATAGCTAAGCCAACTATTAAGATTATATCTATTACCTGGACTTGGCCTTACTCAAGCTGGAGTGTCGAGTTGGTCTGTCAAACTCGGTCATTTTGAAAGGAATTTTGTACATTTTTTTTTCTAGAAAGAAAGGTTGAGTGTCTATACCCTTGTTCAAAGGCTAAGCGTTGGACATAGGCATTTGGGGCAAAATGAAGATTTGAAGTAACTCAGTAGATTACAAGGGGTTGATTGTTGTTATTGGAGATAAGGGACATCAATTTTTGGGGACATTGAAGACACAATCTCTCTATGTGACAGATGCTAGGGACAATGCTGCCTATTTTTCAACCTCGTCAAATCTTTTATAGAGAAAGCACCTTCTTGTGGAGCCTACTGTGTATTCCGATAACCTTTTTAGGCAATACGGTCTTAAACGCGGAAGAGGGGGAGGCCACAAGTCTTGTCCCATTTCTTAGAAATATCTAACTTCAGGAGTTAACATTAGAATTGCGAGGCAATTATGTAGTTTTTATTGCACAATTATTGTCTCCCGATTATGAAGCTCAAGGTCCGATGGCATAATCACTAGTCCTAGGAGAGCCAAATTCGGGTGAAAGATAGTCATTTGAAGTTAATTTTGAACTTTTCTTTAATAAACTGCAAATTGAGGGTGAAACTTATCGGATAACGATTACAAAATTTTGTTGAAATATCATAGTTGCGTTTAAAGCATTCAAAAAGAAATACCCGGACAATCGAAACACGGATAAAACTTGAGAGAATTTAACAAACATAATTCAACAACGCAACAATAAAACTCATGATAATTCAACAGAGAGAAAACTTGAGACCCAAAAATAGAATTGCAATGACAACAACAAACAGGGTGAAAAAACGCAACACTCAAAACAAGAAGTAGAAATTTATAAGTTCGAATTGCAAATTACTATACCTTGTCGGGAAATCGTCCGAAAGAGTCGAAATTTACGGTGAAGTTTGATAAATTTCAGAGACCTCTTTGTATCTGCAACTTTAGTTGAACAATGGCAAAAGAAAGAGAGAAGAAGAAGAGAGAGAGAGGGGGATATCTGCAAATTGCCGATGGAAATAAATTTGATACAAATTGTATCTGCAAACTGTCGGTGGAAACAAATTTTGATGCCAAAGACGAAAATGATGATAGGGTACAAGAAGTACTTCAAGTATGTGCCCGATAATTGTGAACATGGAAAGGAAGCGGACGTTGAGTTTTTTATGCACGGAGTTTTCCTTAGGAAGATCAACAAGAGAGTTATCACCATAAACAAGAATGCTGCCTCGAAGCCAGGTCTTCACTGTAATAGCGAGGCAATCGAAGTTACGCTGCCAATCATAACAGTTGAAGTTCAAGAACTAAAGGCGAAATGTTCTTGTATAAGGCAAATTATCTCCCAAGCGAGAAGATCACGGGGTAAAACAGCAACCATCTTTGTTGTTTATGGATTGAGGATCATTGCTTAATTATCGGTTTGTCGAGAACGGAGCCCTTGAACCCCATAGAATGTGCCAAGAAACCGACATCAATTACCTTATGCAACCGATAACAAGAGTCCATACTCAAGACCCCGAAGCAAAAGATGCTTGCATATAGAGGACTTGGGTAGTTTGTTCGACGAGAACATCTCGTTTGAACAAGCAAAGAATTCTGGGGATGGAACCGAACCTAACACTTTCAGCCCTTCGACATACAATAATGACGATCTATTCCTCAACCCTACGAGTGGTTTATTGGATGATATCGGGTTTGATAAAACTGAACCCGTTATCGATGATTGCTTGAGAAATAATTTGTCGGATTCATTCAACCTCGTTGATCATGTCATCTATGCAGTCAATAACAACGATGCAAGTTGAAGAATCCGAAGTAAACCATGCTTGTATAAGGGACTCAAGCACGTGTCAAGTACCTGAGCATGGGGTGCAACTCGAAACATCATCATTGTCGTTAGCTACATTTTTTGATGACAACTTCTCGGATGGAACCATCACTCATAAGACATCTTCTTTATTAGATCAATTGGGGGCCTTTTGAATTGTGAAGATGACCTTGAGGATGAAACCCGATGAATTATACATTATGCAATGGGCTTGGCCAACACTTTTCTTGTTAACTCCCTATTTTTTGAGAATTCTAAAAATGTTGTAACCTATATTTATCTCTAGACAAATATATATATATATATATATATATATATATATATATATATATATATATATATATATATGTTGTGCTGAACTTTTCATCGATTAGAGTTTTTTGTCCATTAGATTAAACTTTCGAACAATGGACAATCGGATTTATTTGAAAACAAATTATAATCTCCCGTTCTCCTGTTCGAACTTACATATAAAACACATATAAATGGAAATAGAAACAAAAACGAATATAAACGAGTAAAAACGAATATAAACGAACATAAACGAACATAAATGAGTTTTAAATAAGAAATGAACGAACAGAAACGAACATAAAAGAATATAAACAAATATAAAAGAATATAAAAGAATATATAAGAATACAAACGAACATAAAATATAAATAAATTTTGTTTTTCGTTTAAAGTTCAACCGGTCGTAAGTCTTCCTAAACCTTCTTTTGTACCATTATTATAAGTACTTTGCCTTACAAGTTTGACGAAACCTTTGATCTTTCATGTGGAGTCTGTTATAAATGGAAACTTTGATTAAGAATTTCAATATTTTGATTAATATCCAAATTAACTATTTTTTATTGATACACATGAATAACAAAACTAAATATTTTGATTATGATTAAAGAATAATACACGTACAATATTTTCATATTTCTTACCGTTACCTTATTACTTCTTACAATTATTTATAATCTCTGACAACTCCTTATACTTTCTTATATTTTATAGCTCCTCTTTAGGGCTAAAAAGAACATGGCTTGATAAACACTATGACATAGATGAGAGGGGCTCCAACTATGCTTAACTTGGAGAAAATGAATCTTTCTTTTTTTTTGTTTGACTTTATGGGATAGTTATGAGCATTATTTTAAATAGATCGAGAAGTGGTATAAACTTAATATAGACAAACTATAAATTATTATCAATGTAGATTAGTTTAACTAGTTTAACACTTGCTCTTTTTAGATAATTATAATTTTAAATTGATTACGTTATAAACACGGAAAAAATATGTGATGTGAGAACTATTCTACTATTTATGGGCCAACTATAGATCAATATCCACAAGAATAAATTTGAGGAGAGATCGATTGAAAAAAAAAGTGGACTTTAGATTAAAAAAATTATTGTTGGTTAGTGCATTTTTATCTTACAATATAGAAACTTTAATGAAAATAAAAAATCCAATAAAAATTATTGTTCATTTCAAACTAGAAAGAGTAAGTTTTATTTTATTTTCATTCAAAAGAAGTTTTAAGCAAAACCAAATTTTATTAAATGTTCAAGTCACAAATTCATATATTATTTCAATTAATATTACAATATTGGATGTGCTGCCCACTAATCACAGCTCCATTAATCGTGCACCCAAATACTCATGTCTCACTCAACTATGTAATAAATAACTACACAATAAGCCGGCAGATGATTTCATATAAAGCTATTGTGTTGTTGGGCATCAAATATCATCTCTAACATCCTTGAGCATCCATCCACCTTCAAACATGGGTCTCAAGCACCTGTTTTCTCTGTCAACATTGCTTCTCTTATCATTGGTGGTTCTAGCTTCTGCTAGCGAGTACCGCTCGAGCTACTCGCCACCAGCAGATTACACACCTTCATCCGAGTATACTCCATCACCATCATACAAACCTGACTCCTATGTAGCTGAGGCTCCAGCACCAGCATACTCAGCCTCCGAAGAGTATGAGACTCTCCTCTATGCTCCGTCACCAAGCTACATTCCGGAACCTGAGATCCCAGCATATGCTTTGGAGAATGAGACTCCAGCTTATGCACCGGAACCTAGCTACACAACTGCCCCTATTTATGCCCCACCACCAACAAAGTACAAGGCTCCATACACTCCAAGCTCATACAACCCATCTCCAAAGTATGAGACTCCATCATACACCCCAAGTCCAGTTTATACCCCATCTTCTAAGTACAACACTCCATCATACACCCCAAGCGCAGCTTACAGTCCATCTCCCAAATACGAGACTCCATCATACACTCCATCCCCAGTTTACAATCCATCTTCTAAATATGAGACACCTTACACCCCAAGTCCACATTACAAACCTTCTCCCAAGTACGACACCCCATCGTACTCTCCCAAGTATAGCCCATCATACACTCCTAGCTCGGTTTACAATCCATCTCCAAAGTATGAGACTCCATCATACACTCCAACCCCAGTTTACAGTCCATCACCGAAATATGAAACTCCTTACACCCCAAGCCCAACTTACAAACCTTCTCCCAAATATGATACCCCATCATACACCCCAAGCTCATCTTACAGTCCATCTCCCAAATATAAGACTCCATCATACACTCCAACCCCAGCTTACAGTCCATCTCCCAAATATGAGACATCTTACACCCCAAGCCCAGCATACAAACCTTCTCCCAAGTATGACACCCCATCGTACACTCCCAAATATAGCCCATCATACACTCCCAGCCTAGATTACAGTCCATCTCCCAAGTACGAGACACCATCATACACTCGAACCCCAATTTATAGTCCATCTCCAAAATATGAGACTCCTTACACCCCAAGCCCAACTTACAAAGCTTCTCCCAAGTACGACACCCCATCGTACACTCCCAAGTATACCCCATCATACACATCAAGCCCGGTTTATAGCTCATCTCCCAAGTACGAAGCCCCATCATACACCCCAAGCTATGTCTATAGCCCAACTCCTAAATACGAGACCCCATCATACACCCCATATCCTAAATATGAGACTCTATCATACACTCCAACATACAAATATGATAAGATTCTATCTACTCTCTACGGTGTGCAAGGCGTCATTTATTGTCAATCTTGCTATGATTTCACACCTATTGAAGGTAAGCTCATTCCACCAGTGATCTTATATTTATGTTTTTTAGTGTAACAAATAATTGACAGTTTTTAGTTAAGGTATACTGACAAATTTCTCTATTTTGCATCGAAATAAAAATAAAAAATAAAAAATGAACTATTTCTATTATGTCGCGGGGGTAAGCCTTCATAGGCGGAAGTCCAAACTGGACATTAATAGTTCAGTACCTCAGAGTAATATCTGCCGTGATTTCTTCAATAGTCTCATTATCGTTACAATAAGTTAACTAATTCATTCATTCTCTCAAATATATTGCCAAGCAGGTGCTGTTGCTAAGATCTCTTGTGAAGCCAAGGAGGGATACAAGTCAACAACATTTTCCATGCTAACTCCTAAAACAGACAAGAATGGTTATTTTCTAGCAACATTTACTCCAGAACGTCTAGATGGCCTAAAGCCAACAGAATGCAGAGTCTACCTTGAAAGCTCTCCTTCATACACTTGCAATATTGCCACCGACATTAATCAAGGTCTAACTGGAGCTTTGGCAACTTACTCACACAAGATCGCAAACTACCAAGACGCCTACAACTTGGAACTCTACTCTGTTCCGGCCTTGGCTTACAAGTCCAGTACAAAGTGTGAGAAGCCAACTTACTATAAAACACCTGTTTACACGCATGACTTGACTTACGAGGCTCCCACATACTCTCCAACATACTACTCACCCCTGTACACTCCAAAATCAAGTTACAAATCTCCAACATACACACCAAAGTCAAGTTACAAGGCTCCAACATATTCCCCGCCATCCTACGGTCCCAAGTCAAGCTATAAGGCTCCCACTTACACCCCATTAACCTATACTCCAATCTATAAAGCTGCAACTTACACCCCAACTACCTACACTCCAAAGTCAAGCTACACTCCATCTACATATGCTCCGAAATCAAGCTACAAGAGTCCAACTTACACACCATCAACGTATACTCCAAAGTCAAGCTATGAAGCTCCAACTTACTCCCCGACCACCTACACTCCAAAGTCAAGCTACACACCATCAACATACACTCCCAAATCAAGCTACGACGCCCCAACTTACACATACACTCCAAAATCAAGTTACACCCCTTCGGCCTATGCTCCAAAGTCAAGTTACAAGGCTCCAACTTACACTCCAAGCTACAAAGCTCCAAAATCAAGCTATGAAGCTCCAATCTATGCCCCAAAGGCTGAGTACAAAGCCCCTTCTTCCACAAACTATGGCTATTAATTGATCACATAAACCTACATGCTATGATTTGATTCTTCTTTCTGTATCGATGGCTTTATTGATTGCCATATTATGGCCGGCCGACATATACGATCATATATAAAATATGTTTGTTTCAATTTGATTGTTTCTTTTCTCCCCCCTCCCTTTTGGGTTTTTAGGGTTGGGTTTAGGTCCAACGTTTTTTTGCATTTTCTTTAAGGGTTCGGAGAAAGTAACTAGCCTTTTTAATGATTAGAATAAATGCGTGACTGTTAGCTTGGAACTTTAGCATGTCAAGATTATAACTAGAAGCATAACTGTGTTTAATATTAATATAACAATAGACTTTTAAATTTTAATATTCCGAATTTCGGGTCACGTTGTTCATAATATGTCGAATTATTGATTTTTCTCGTAACATCTCCAATATTTTCAAACACCCTATACTTTGATAAACTAACCTTAGTTAACCTGATTTCAGAATAATGTTTACCAATTTTCTAAAGTACGGAATATTAAAAAATATTAATATTACATGTTAAAATATTATGGATAAGTCGGTAGTTTAATTTTTTGGGAGGGTGGATCAGTCCTCCACGGGCTGAGGTCACTTGTGAAGCAACAGAGCCCTCCGGTGCATATTCTTCTCTCAAGGGCGTGAGACGCCTCTAAATAGGACTCTCAAGCTGAAGACAAAAAAGTTACCGTTGCTTCTCACGCTTTATGATGACTATTAAAAATAGTTGGGGTGAATAAATATTTCATTAGGAGTGATACGATAAAAATCATTGTTAAATAAAATATTAATCACTTTTAAATTAAAAAGTCGCTCTAAAATATATTAACAGTGATCTTACAATTTCTAAAACGTTACCATTAGAGGAATCTCTCTCACAATAACTCTTACATGAAACAATTTTACCTAAAACTTTGTGTCGATTTAAAATATTAAAGTACAATAGTAAAATTGGATAATATAAAATCGTAAATATATATAGATTGTTGGCTATTTTTGATAACGGCCGCAATCAGTAGAACTGATACCGGAGCTACTAAATTAATTGCCAATTCCTAGTCCTAGGACCAACGACTCACCCATTTAATCGAAGTATTAACAAAACCCTTCTATAATGCTTTTTAAGTAAAAGCCTTATCAAGAGTATGTTTGACTTGAATAATGTGATCTGAATTCTTACCTGTGACAAGAACACCTGCATACACCTCACTTAGTCCAGCTAAAATTGATTCTTGCCTTCGTAATCGTCTCTTCAATGTCTTTTCAAATTGACCGATTTAACTCCTTATAGTTTTTTCAGGCACTTGAACAACACTGGTAATCGACTGATCCTCTTTAGCTGGACCACTACCCCTTTGCCTTAGGAGGGGATAGGGTCTGTATCAAAACTACCATAGCTTTGAGGCGTGGGTAGGCCTTCAGGGCGATTCACTTAGCATGGTGAGTGAACGTGGTACCAACTTCTCTAGCAAACGAACCATGGTATTAAAGAAAGCATGACCCGACACGGAGCCATGCAAGACAGGGAGGGATGGGAACTTTGGTCAGTTGCTTTACATAACGAGAAAAGAAGTTCAAGAGGCATCTTCCATTCATATCTTCTTCAATGTTTATGTTAATATAATTTCGTAAAAATCATAAAAACATGTTGAAAATTCACTTGTTTTTATTTATATAGAAAATTATGACCTTAATGATTGGGATGGATGTCGATTTAGGGATTTTCATGCTAAGGAGAATCTCATGCTTGAAAGCGAGTCACCCTAAACATCATCCATTCGCCCCCTAAAAATCAATTTTATAGTTATAAGGAAATTGATTTAGGAAATCATGTACCATTTATTTAGCCTATTAAGTATGAGCTAATATTACTCCTTTAAAAGAAAAAGTGACTAATTCTAGATTAAGGCCATAATCAGAAATAAAATTTCTCCAAAATACCAATACTGTCTCTATTACATTTAGACCCACCATCCCGGGGTCTTTGGGTTTGATTCGTGGCTGCTTTCGACAACTCTGGTAGTCGTCGGATAGACTATATCGGGTATTGCCGGTAATTCAAAACTTGGACATACAACTAGACTGACATGTCCGTGACTCGGAAATTCGTTTGTGGGCTACCGAACAACAATCAATCCGATCACTTCCTCACTAAGATTAGTCCTTATTTTTACGCAGATTATGAAAAAACACTCACAATAACTTGCTCATATGGTCATATTATCTCCTACAGGGTAGAATGGATATCCTAAACCGGTTGTTCATGTAAAAATAAAACACTATCACAGTCAAATTAGATGATGTATAATTTTTTTTTTTAGTTTTTGGATCAAATGGATAATGTATAACTAATTGATATATTAAGATTTTTATATATTCATCAACTTTTCCAACAAATTCTTTGACTCATACTTTAGTTACCAAAGCTTTGATAATTAAATTGATTTGACAATATCATTGATGTTTTAACAAATATACTAATTTATGATATAATAACATAGCAAGATAGATGGGGTGAGAATTGTACTAGATGATAAAACCAACTTGAGTGCTTCTCATGGACCTTATAATATTGGATGTGCTGCCCACTAATTGAGTAATATTTTAGTGACTTTAATCTCACATAGAGTACTAATCGTGCAGCCAAGTACAAAATAACAGTCTTAGACGTGCAACCAAACACTTGGCAAAAAATAACTACACAATAAGCCGGCAGTTGATTTCATATAAAGCTATTGTGTGTTTGGGCATCAAACATCATCTCTAACTTCCTTGAGCATCCATCCAACTCTAAAGATGGGTCTCAAGCACCTATTTTCTCTGCCAACATTGCTTCTCTTGTCGTTGGCGGTTCTAGCTTCTGCTAGTGAGTACCGCTCGAGCTACACGCCACCAGCAGATTACACACCATCATCCGAGTATGCTCCATCACCAACATACAAACCCGACTCCTACGTGGCTGAGGCTCCAACACCGACGTACTCAGCCTCCGAAGAGTACGAGACTCCACTTTATACTCCGTCACCAAGCTACATTCCGGAACTTGAGATCCCAGCATATGTTTTGGAGAATGATGCTCCAACTTATGCACCGGAACCTAGCTACAAGGCCTCATACACTCCAAGCTCATACAGCCCATCTCCAAAATATGAGACTCCATCATACACCCCAAGTCCAACTTACAGTCCATCTCCAAAATATGAGACTCCATCATATACTCCAACCCCAGTTAATAGCCCATCTCCCAAATATGAAACTCCTTACACTCCAAGCCCAACATACAAACCTTCTCCCAAGTACAACACCCCATCGTATACTTCCAAGTATAGCCCATCATACACTCCGAACCCAGCTTACAGTCCATCTCCAAAGTACGAGACACCATCATACACTCCAACCCCATCTTACAATCCATCATCCAAATATGAGACTCCTTACACCCCAAGCCCAACTTACAAACCTTCTTCCAAGTATGACACACCATCATACACTCCCAAGTATAGCCCATTATACACTCCTAGCCCAACTTACAGTCCATCTCCTAAGTATGAGACTCCATCATACACTCCAACCCCAGCTTACAGTCCATCACCCAAATATGAGACTCCTTACACTCCAAGCCCAGCATACAAACCTTCTCCAAAGTATGATACCCCTTCGTACACACCCAAGTATAGCCCATCATACACCACAAGCCCAACTTATAGTCCGTCTCCTAAGTACGAGACTCCATCATACACTCCAACCCTAGTTTACAGTCCATCTCCAAAATATGAGACTCCTTACACCCCAAGCGCAACTTACAAACCTTCTCCCAAGTATGACACCCCATCGTACACTCCCAAGTACAGCCCATCGTACACTCCAAGCCCAATTTATAGTCCATCTCCAAAGTATGAGACTCCATCATACACTCCAACCCCTGTTTATAGTCCATCTCCCAAATATGAGACTCCATACACCCCAAACCCATCATACAAACCTTCTCCCAAGTACGACACCCCATCCTACACTCCCAAGTATACCCCATCGTACACTCCAAGCCCAGTTTATAGTCCATCTCCTAAGTATGAGACTCCATCATACACTTTAACCCCTGTTTACAGTCCATCTCCTAAATATGAGACTCCATACACCCCAAGCCCATCATACAAACCTTCTCCCAAGTACGACACCCCATCGTACACTCCCAAGTATACCCCATCGTACTCTCCAAGCCCGGTTTATAGTCCATCTCCTAAGTATGAGACTCCATCATACACTCCAACCCCTGTTTACAATCCATCTCCCAAATATGAGACTCCATACACCCCAAGCCCATCATACAAACCTTCTCCCAAGTACGACACCCCATCCTACACTCCCAAGTATACCCCATCGTACACTCCAAGCTATGTATATAGCCCATCTCCCAAGTACGAAGCCCCGTTATACACCCCAAAGTATACTCCATCATACACCCCAAGCTATGTCTATAGCCCATCTCCCAAATATGAGACCCCATCATATACCCCATATCCTAAACATGAAACTCCATCATACACTCCGACATACAAATATGATAAGATTTTATATACTCTCTACGGTGTACAAGGCGTTGTCTATTGTCAATCTTGCTATGATTTCACACCCATTGAAGGTAAGCTCATTCCACCAATGATGTGGCAATTATGGTTTCTTTAGTATAACAAATAATTGATATATTTTTAGGCAGGGTATACGGAAAAAGAACTATTTCTATTATATCGAAGGGAAAGCCTTCATATGTGGGACTTCACAGTGGACATTGATAGTTTATTACCTAAGAGTAATATCTGCCAAGATTTCTTTGATTGTCTCATTATCTTAACAGTAAATTAATTAATTCATTCATCCTGTCAAATGCATTAGGTGCTGTGGCTAAGATCTCTTGTGAAGCCAAGGATGGATACAAGTCAGCAACATTTTCCATGTTAACTCCTAAAACAGACAAGAATGGTTATTTCCTAGCAACATTTACTCCAGAACAACTGGATGACTTGAAGCCAACAGAATGCAAAGTGTACCTTGAAAGCTCTCCTTCATACACTTGCAATATTGCCACCAACATTAATCAAGGACTAACCGGAGCTCCAATAACTTACTCACACAAGATCACAAAATACCAAGAGGCCTTCAACTTTGAACTGTACTCTGTCCCGGCCTTGGCTTACGAGTCCAGTGCAAAGTGTGAAAAGCCGACTTATTATAAAGCACCCATTTACACACCTGAATTGACTTACGAGGCTCCCACATACTCTCCAACATACTACTCACCCGTGTACACTCCAAAATCAAGCTACAAGTCTCCAACATACACACCAAAGTCAAGTTACAAGGCTCCAACATATTCCCCACCATCCTACACTCCCAAATCAAGCTATCAGGCACCCACTTACTCCCCACCTTCTTACACTCCAAAGTCAAGCTACACCCCATCCGCATATGCTCCAAAGTCAAGCTACACCCCATCCACATATACTCCAAAATCAAGCTACAAATCCCCAACTTACACACCCGTAACATATACTCCAAAGTCTAGCTATGAAGCTCCAGCTTACGCCCCATCCTCTTACACTCCAAAGTCAAGCTACACACCATCAGTTTATGCTCCAAAGTCAAGTTACAAGGCTCCAAAGTCGATCTATGAAACTTCAACTTACACTCCATCCACCTACACCCCGAAATCAAGCTACACTCCTTCATCCTATGCTCCAAAGTCAAGCTACAAGGCTCCAACTTACACCCCACCCACCTACACTCCAAAATCAAGCTATGCAGCTCCAACTTACACTTCTCCCACGTACACTCCAAAATCAAGCTACACCCCTTCCGCATATGCTCCAACATCAAGCTATGAAACTCCATCTTACTCTCCAAAATCAAGCTACACCCCTTCAGCCTATACTCCAAAATCAAGCTACAAGGCTCCAACATACACCCCACCAACCTATACTCCGAAGTCAAGCTACAAGGCTCCAACTTACAACGCACCTACCTACACTCCAAAATCAAGCTACACCCCTTCAGCCTATGCTCCAAAGTCAAGCTACAAGGCTCCAACTTACGTCTCCACAACCTATACTCCAAGTTACAAAGCTCCAAAATCAAGCTACGGAGCTCCAACCTATGCCCCAAAGTCTGAGTACACCCCTACCTCCACAAACTATGGCTACTAATAACATAAATTATATATGGTGATTTGATTCTTCCACCATTATCTACCACTATTCTACTCCATTAGTTCTTTTTTAAAAAAACAGAGAAATTATTTAACGGGATTGCCCCTTGACATTGTATTGATTGTCATATTATGGCCTATATATACCAATCATATATATTTTATATATGTTTGTTTTCATTTGATTATTTTTTCCCCTTCTTTTTTAAGAGGGGGAGGGTTGGATCCAACGATTTATTTTTCATTTTGTTTAAGGGGTTTGAGAAAATGATTTCTAGTTCAGCCTTTAGAATTCACAAATGGGTCAATTTCAGAATAACCAATTTAATGATTACAGCAAAGTGACATTGTTAGCTTGGAACTTCAGCACGCCATGATCATAACTTGCAACATTGTTGGAGTAATATGAAGCTTAACTTGCTGAATGCTAATATAGTAGAATGCAATTCTTAGGGCTAGCTTGAGAGGGCGGGGGAGGAGAGTTTCATGGCATAGTTTTGTCCATGCTTATTTCATTTTTGTAATTAAGTTTTGTGGGTTGTAGCGGGCGTTCTCTTTGAAGGTATGTGCGGAACACAAGAAAAATATATAGTTAAATAATAATAATAAAACATAATTAAAATTCCTCTCGATACTCTAATTAAAGTTGGAATCATAAGATTCTAATAACTTTAATCTATCATATATAATATAATATACTGTAAAATTGATTTAACATGACCATAACAAAATTAGCATCTATATGCCTAATAAGTTTATTAATTTTTATTATTTTATCAAAAAAATTTATAATTATAGAATTCAACATTGCGATAAATGTCTGGGATATAGCCAAGAAGGCTTAGAAGATCTGGGTCATGTGGATACATGAGCATTATCTGAAAACAAAATATTGGTGGAACTGTCAACTTGGAGCTGATACATGCTGGTATTGGAAAAAGCTATGCAGAACAAAAGACTCCATCAAACATGGGTTTAGTTCAAACTAGGATTGGCAGCATGGGCCTATACAAACATGGGTTTGAATACAAACATGGGTTTGGTTCTAACTGGGATTGGCTGCATGAGCCTACATGGGCATATACAGTCAAGACAAGATATACATGGCTATTGAGTTTCCAAAACACAGTCAAATGAGATAAATTATTGTCGAGCAGAGCTAATATCCCTAGACACTACTCTTGCATTGGTTGGATTCTGTTAAACGAGAAAATGCCTACACCCTCAAGGTTGGCTAAATTTATGTCAGAACTGGATACTTGTTGCCTATATAATAGTGAAGAGGAAACAACTGAGCACCTTTTTGGCAGTGCCCTTTTACAGAGGGGAATGATTGGCTCTTGGAAGTGGATCTGTCAATTCAGTTAGGCAGATTAATACGGATTAGATGTATTCGGGTTAGGATAAAATATGAGCAGTCATGTATCGTGTTATACGGGCTTTGGATCGACTTAATGAGTCGAAAGTATCTTTTAATAAATTATTTTGTCTTTTAACAATTATAAAAACCCGACATATTTTTGCTTTAAAATTTCCCGTAGTTGTACGAAAAGGTATAATAATTGTATTTTCTAAAAAGAATATTAAAAAATATTTAAAACTTTCATTTGGTACTTGTGTGAGGACTCCATTGAATCGAGCGGGTTGTCCGCTTCACCTGTTTAAATATGCATAATGAAAGGTTAGGTTAATAATAAGTTCAATAATAATGAGTTGTTAAATGAATGACTCATTTATGGTTTCGATATTTATTTCAGGTAATTAAATTTATTATCAATAATTTATAAGTAATAAAATAAATATTATAAGAAGATTTGTATGCATATTTACTTCATTTTAAAACAGATAAAAAAATAGATCAAGAAATGGTCAACTTGGTCGGTCAACTAGAAAAATTTGACCTCGTCTTAACCCGACTAACCATTATAGAAACTATGGTTCAAATACAACTAAAATAAATTCAATTACTACAAGTTAAAATTATTATTTTTAATTATAAAATTAAAGTATTTTGAATTATAAAATAAAAATTTTATATTATTATAATAATAATATTTCTATAAAAAAATATATTATTTAAGATGTGACTAGGCAAATTCAACTCACTAAAACTAAATCAGTATAACTTGTACTTTTTAAAACTTCTTAATGTATCATGTCATTTGAATTTACATATTTTGAAATTTTACTATGTATATAATGGTTTTTTATGAGAGAAGAAATATTATTAGTGTTTGTTTATAAATAATTGCAATAAGTATAATGTCTCTTCAAATGATGTGATAACAAATAATCATTATTAAAAGAGTGACCAAGTGAGACGAAAATCATATAATGGGCATAAAATATTCAAGCAACTTGTCACAAAGCTGAAATTAATGTTTTTATAGCCTTGACCTAACATTTCGAATGGATTCGAGTCAAGTTTGACCCACTAATTGCGGAGTTTTCAGATTTTTTTGGGTTCAGATTGAAAAAATCGTATTCAAAATCCAATTTTTTTGACAAAATGGGTCGGATTAGTTTTTACCAGGTCTACTTGGAAGGATATGAAACTTCATAAGCAGCTAATATACTCTACATATATATAGATGGACAGCATGCAATATGGGTTAAGACGAACAACATAAGGTTCAAGGAGAGCATGAACATAAAAGATAGGCTAGCAAAGGAAGTACAACGGGAGATATCAGTACCTTTCATCAAAGCATAGAACTAGATATAGATAGTGGGCTGGACTTAGGTATTCATTCTCACAAAATATCATCTACTAATTAATTATCGTCAATAAGAATAAAAAGAAATATATATATATATATATATATATATATATATATATATATATATATATATATATATATCTTCATTAAACATCAATTAGAATCTTAAAACATTTTAGAAAATCATATTGCTGATAATTAAATTATCAACTCAAAGAATATGTCAGTATAACAACGAAGCTAAAAATATTAATGCCTCAATGTTGTAAGAGACAAAATCATCACACAAATTATTTGTTGCGGATTGTGGAGTCTACTGGTTGTTAGGCTTCAGGAATCACAAGCTACGGGTGACACGATCGTGCAAAAAGGCACGACCAAGTCAGAGCAAGGAGCAAGCTGAAAACGTAAGGGAAAATGGGACAGTGGCTTGGCACAACTGTGACCGGGCCAAGCATATGGCAAGTTCATGCCATGAGTATTTTGCCTGCGAAGATCGGTTTTCGTTTGTTTTGTGTGTTTTGTTTGTTGTAGTTATGTCTATATAATGACCGAGAAGCCTTCATTAAAGGGTGTAGTAGCAAGTGTAGCCATTGTAATAGCAACCTCTTGTAAAGCTACCAAAGTTTAGTGCATATTCGTGTCTTTTTTCCTATTTTGAATTTTCGATGTTAAAATTTTTGTGTTTCTTTCTTCTTATTTCTTGTTTATTGTTTGTGAGTGTGACTCCCGATCCTAACATATTTTGTATGAATATTTTTTAATAGGAAAGTTATGAGGATTTTTATGGTGTTATAGATCGAGAAGAGGTCCAAAACTAATTTGGCTTATGTTTCTCATATATTACTTAATAAACAATTAAGAACTAGAAACTAAGTCTTATAAATAGAGAAAAAAAATGATGGAATAGTTCTCGTTTATATATAAATAAGTATAGTTCACCCTTGTTAAATGGATTATTAAAGACATAAAAAACAAACTTATTTAGACGTTTAGAATAAATAATTAATAACTTATGAAAATCAATCACCCTAATTAGATCCACTCAACCTTATAATGTACATCATGTTATAACTGTGAATGAGTGGTAACACCCTTTACTATTCAATTATATTATTTTTTCGATCTAGTACATTGTAACATAATTTTAAATTAAATTTAGGGTCTGTTTGACTTTAAATGAAAAACAAAACCTATTTATATTTTATGTTCGTTTATGTTCTTTTATATTCATTCATGTTCGTTTATATTCATTTATATTCATTCGTTTCTTATTTAACAACTCATTTCTGTTCGTTTATGTTCGTTTATACTCTTTTATATTTGTTTATATTCGTTTCTATTGATATTTCTTTTTATGTGCATTTTTATATAAATTCGAACAGATATTTCAGACATGTCTTATAGCAAGACATTTACTAGTTTGCATACTAATGGCCGATTCAAAGAGTAAAAAAATTATAATTCACATAATGAAAGCTTCCGCAACCAAATTGAGTGGTTTGCATGGACGCTATAATATTGGATGTGCTGCCCACTAGTTGTGTAGTATTTTAGTGACGTCAATGTCACATTGAGTACTAATCGTGCAGCCAAGTACTGAGTAAGAGTCTCAGACGTGCAACCAATAACACTTGTAAATGCCGATCTTACTCAACTATCCAATAAATAACTCCACAATAAGCCGGCAGTTGATTTCATATAAAGCTACTGTGTGTTTGGGCATCAAACATCATCTCTAACTTCCTTGAGCATCCATCCAACTCCAAAGATGGGTCTCAAGCGCCTCTTTCTTTACCAACATTGCTTCTCTTGTCGTTGGCAGTTCTAGCTTCTGCTAGTGAGTACCGCACAAGCTACTCGCCACCAGCAGATTACACACCTTCATCAGACTATGCTCCATCACCAACATACAAACCTGATTCCTATGTGGCTGAGGCTCCATCACCGGCGTACTCAGCCTCGGAAGAGTATGAGACTCCACTTTATGCTCCATCACCGAGCTACATTCCTGAACCTGAGATCCCAGCGTATGTTTTGGAGAATGAGGCTCTAGCTTATGCACCAGAACCTAGCTACAAGGCCTCATACACTCCAAGCTCATACAGCCCATCTCCAAAGTATGAGACTCCATCATACACCCCAATTCCAGCTTACATTCCATCTCCCAAATATGAGACTCCATCACACACTTCAACCCCAATTTACAGCCCATCTCCCAAGTATGAGACTCTTTACACCCCAAGCCCAACTTACAAACCTTCTCCCAAGTATAACACCCCATCGTACACACCCAAGTATAGCCCATCATACACCCCAAGCCCCGCTTATAGTCCATCTCCCAAATATGAGATGCCATCATACACTACAACCCCATCTTATAGTCCATCTCCCAAGTATGAGACACCTTACACCCCAAGCCCATCATACAAACCTTCTCCCAAGTATAACACCCCATCGTACACTCCCAAGTATAGCCAATCATACACTCCCAGCCCAGTTTATAGTCCATCTCCAAAGTACGAGACTCCATCATACACTCCAACCCCTGTTTACAGTCCATCACCCAAATATGAGACTCCTTACACCCCAAGTCCAGCTTACAAACCTTCTCACAAGTATGACACCCCATCGTACACACCCAAGTATAGCCCATCATACACCCCAAGCCCAACTTATAGTCCATCTCCCAAATATGAGACTCCATCATACACTCCAACCCCAGCTTACAGTCCATCTCCCAAGTATGAGACACCTTACACCCCAAGCCCATCATACAAACCCTCTCCCAAATATGACACCCCATCATACACTTCCAACTATAGCCCATCATACACTCCAAGCCACTGTTTACAGTCCATCTCCAAAGTACGAGACTCCATCATACATACCAACCCATGTTTACAGTCCATCACCAAAATATGAGACTCCTTACACCCCAAGCCCAACTTACAAACCTTCTCACAAGTATGATACCCCATCGTACACACCCAAATACAACCCATCATACACCTCAAGCCCAACTTATAGTCCATCTCCCAAATATGAAACTCCATCATACACTTACAGTCCATATCCCAAGTATGAGATACCTTACACCCCAAGCCCATCATACAAACCTTCTCCCAAGTACGACACCCCATCATACACTCCCAAGTATACCCCATCTTACACTCCAAGCTATGTATATAGCCCATCTCCCAAGTACGAAGCCCCGTCATACACCCCAAAGTATACCCCATCATACACCCCAAGTTATGTCTATAGCCCTTCATACACCCCAAAGTATACCCCATCATACACCCCAAGTTATGTCTATAGCCCATCTCCCAAATACGAGACCCCGTCGTACACCCCATATCCTAAATATGAGATCGTATCATACACTCCATCATACAAATATGATACGATTATCTCTACTCTCTACGGTGTACAAGGCGTCATCTATTGTCAATCTTGCTATGATTTCACACCCATTGAAGGTAAGCTCATTCCACTAATAATATAACAAATAATTAGGTAGTGTATACTGAAAACTCTCTCTATTCTGTACCAAAATAAAGATAAAAAAATATACTCTTTCTATTATATAAGGGAAAAGCCTTCATATGGCGAACTTTTAGTTTATTACCTTAAGAGTAATATCTTCCAAGATTTCATTATGGTATGACTATCTTAATAATAAGTTAATTAATTCATTTATCTTCTCAAATGCATTGACATGTAGGTGCTGTTGCTAAGATCTCTTGTGAAGCCAAGGATGGATACAAGTCAACAACATTTTCCATACTAAGTCCTAAAACAGACAAGAATGGTTATTTCCTAGTAACATTTACTCCAGAACAATTGGATGGACTGAAGCCAACAGAATGCAAAGTCTACCTTGAAAGTTCTCCTTCATACACTTGCAATATTGCCACCAACATTAACCAAGGTCTAACCGGAGCTCCGGTAACTTACTCACGCAAGATCGCAAACTACCAAGACGCCTACAACTTGGAACTCTACTCTATTCCAGCCTTGGCTTACAAGTCCAGTGCAAAGTGTGAAAAGCCGACTTACTATAAAACACCTGTTTACACACCTGAATTGACTTACGAGACTCCCACATACTCTCCAACATACTACTCACCCGTGTACACTCCAAAATCAAGCTACAAGTCTCCAAAATACACACCAAAGTCAAGTTACGAGGCTCCAACATATTCCCCACCATCCTACACTCCTAAGTCAAGCTATAAGGCTCCTACTTACACCCCACCTTCCTACACTTCAAAGTCAAGCTACACCCCATCCGCATATGCTCCAAAGTCAAGCTACACCCCATCCACATATACTCCAAAATCAAGCTACAAATTCCCAACCTACACACCCGTAACATATACTCCAAAGTCTAGCTATGAAGCTCCAACTTACACCCCATCCACTTACACTCCAAAGTCAAGCTACACACCATCAGTATATGCTCCAAAGTCAAGTTACAAGGCTCCAAAGTTGAGCTATAAAACTCCAACTTACACTCCATCCAGCTACACCCCTTCATCATATGCTCCAAAGTCAAGCTACAAAGCTCCAACTTACACCCCACCCACCTACACTCCAAAATCAAGCTATGAAGCTCCAACTTACACTCCTCCCACGTACACTCCAAAATCGAGCTACACCCCTCTGCATATGCTCCAAAATCAAGCTATGAGACTCCATCTTACACTCCAAAATCAAGCTACACCCCTTCGACCTATACTCCAAAATCAAGCTACAAGGCTCCA
The DNA here is from genome assembly GCA_021018815.1 of Talinum fruticosum. Taxonomy (NCBI): domain Eukaryota; kingdom Viridiplantae; phylum Streptophyta; class Magnoliopsida; order Caryophyllales; family Talinaceae; genus Talinum; species Talinum fruticosum. The sequence goes on from JAITYX010000106.1 coordinate 1,500,305, forward strand.
ACATACACCCCACCAACCTATACTCCAAAGGCAAGCTATGAAGCTCCAACTTACAATGCACCTACCTACACTCCAAAATCAAGCTACACCCCTTCGGCCTATGCTCCAAAGTCAACCTACAAGGCTCCAACCTATGCCCCAAAGCCGGAGTACAAAGCCCCTTCCTCCACAAACTATGGCTATTAATAACATAACTTAAATATTATTATTTGATTCCTCCACAATTATGTACCACTATTCTATTCCATTGGTAGTTTTTTCCCAAAAAAGGAGAAATTATTTAACGGGACATTGCCTTTGACATTGTATTAATTGTCGTACAACGGCATATATATACAGATCATATTTTATGTATGTTTTCATTTGAATTCTTCCCCCTCTCTCTCTCTCTCTCTCTGGCGTTGGAGGTGGGTCTTGCATTTTCTTTAAGGTGTTTCAGAAAATGATTTATTGTTCAGCCTTTAGAATTCACAAATATTTGAATTTCAGAATAGCCAATTAATGATTACAACAAGCGTGAAATTATTGAGGACGCTAAAGAGTATCCAAAACACAATCAAATGGGTTAAATCATTCCTAGACACTCTTGCGTTGGTTGGATTTGTTAAATGAGAAAATGCCTACAGCCTCATATTACAGCTAAATTTACTGCCAACGTAACAGTGAGGAGAAAACAACTGAGCATCTTTTTCGGCAATGCCCTTTCACAGAGGAAGTAAGGAACATAAATCACGCCGTTAAAACCATAAGTATTACAAGGATAATGATTTAAGTAAATCTCACATTCGGATGAAGGGAGTCAAGTATGGAATAACCCAAAAAGAAGCGGGTGACATCTGAGTTAAGCTTGGAGATGGAAGTCTTCTTTCGTTTGTAGATGTACTGTAGGGGTTGAAAAGGGGAATGATTGGCTGATGGCTTGGAAGGGTAGGAAACTTCGTAAGCAGCTAATATACAGCATGCAATATGGGCTAAGAGGAACAATAGAAGGTTAAAGGAGAGCAAGCAGATAGCACAAAGCAGATAGCACAAAGCAGATAGGCTGGTAAAGGAAGTACAGCAGGCGATATCAATAAGATTTCAGTACTAAGCGCAGAACTAGATACAGCAACTGGGTTGAATAAGTAATACATTAAACTGATTATTGTCGGTAATAAAATTCCTTTCCTTATTACCGAAAAATACTAGAATCCCTTCCCTTCTCTTTTTTCCTTATTGTTGGTAATATTTTTTTTTTCAATTTCACTTAATTATAAACTTACACATACCCTTTCCCTTCTCTCCCTTCCTTTTCTTAAAACTGTAATTTTATATCTGCTACTTTTTTTTTTAGATTGTTGGGGCTGTTATTGGTCTAGTTATAGCAAGTGCTAAACTCATTTTATATCAATTTCTTCAATCTAATCAATATCTAAAGGTATGGCTATTTTCTTTCTAATATATTTTTCTCCTTCTTATGAGATTTTGGGTTTCTCTCTTTCCTGTGAGAGTTAAGATTTCTCTCCTTCTTGCGAAAGTCTTGTTTCTCACCTTTGTGTGAGTAATTTCTCTTGCTAATGCGTGCAAGTTTTGTTAGGGTTGTTGATTCGATTGGAGGGTATATTTTTTATATTTATCAATTTTGATTTTGATTGGAAATAATTCAACAATGGAATTTTATATGGCCCGATCAAAAGTGATAGTTCCTTTGGGTTAGATCTATTATATCACACAGAGATTTATTCTATGAAATTTTACAATAGCTCGCCAACATTTGGAAAAGACATATTGAAATCAAAGAACACGGTTTGTGACTAGATTAGGATGTTCAAAGTATAGAGTCAAATAGAAGTATATTTACCATTAATTTTATCAAAATTGAGATTTGTTTTAATATTTTAGATTTATTTTTATTAGAAAATAATCTTTATATATGTTGTATGAATTTTTATCAATGAAACCTCTCTTTCTATAAAAAAAAAAAAATACTAGAATCCAGAGAAATGAAAATGATCAGAATAACAAAATGGAAGAAAAAGTAATATCGTTTGTATCATTACGGCAAGTGGCAAATACAAAAGAATTTAGGTATTCCTTCCCACAAACTATCTACCAATCAATTATTGTCGACGAGAATAAAAAGAAAGTCTCCACAAGGAAGGATGGAGAAAATACTACAGTTTCTAACCAAAGAATCATACTTTACCATTCAATCAGCTACCATATTAGTCTTTTAATTTAAATATATCGTGTTATTATAATTTTTAAGGATAATAATATCGGTCTTAAGTTATAATACATTTTTAATCTTTATTAAACATAAATTAGAAAATAAGTACATATTAAGGCTTCAATGTTCTTTTTAATCAAATAGATCGAGAAGAGGCATTAGACTAATTTGGCTTATTTCTCATAAACAATTAAGAATTAGAATCTAAATATTATAAATAGAGAAAATATATAATGAAATAGTTCTACTTTTTGTATATAAGTGAATACAGTTTCACCTTGGTTAAAAGAATGATTAAAGAGATAAAAAAAATTAGATGGTTAGAATAAATAATTAATACTTGACAAATATAAATCACCCTAATTAGGTCAACTCAACCCGCAAATATGGACTATGTACATTATCTTATAATTGTAAAACGTTATAGATGAAAAATTATTTACCAAGTGTAACACCCTTTGACTATTCAATTATATTAATTTTTTTCAATCAATTACAATACAACATAATTCTAAGACAAACCAAGATACTTAAAATATGTCTAATAACGAGACATTTATCATTTTACATACTCGAATTGATGATTGAAAACACGAAAAAATTATATTAATCTAAGACCCAAAACATGGTTCGCATAATGAAACCTACCGCAACCAAATTCTGAAACTTATAACGTGAACCATATATCCGTGACACGTGTAATGAAATGGGAGTGGGAGGGACAATTACAAGGGGTTTGAGGGTATAAAAAGAAAAAGAATTCTTTTTCTCTTTTAGTGCTCCGGATCGATCCGAATCATCGAATAATTTTTGACAAAATTGAGACAGTGTTTTACATGGACGTTATAATATTGGATGTGCTGCCCACTAGTTGTGTAGTATTTTAGTAACTTCAATGTCACATTGAGTACTAATCGTGCAGCCAAGTACTGAGCAAGAGTCTTAGACGTGCAATCAATAACACTTGTAAATGCCTATCTTACTCAACTATGCAATAAATAACTACACAATAAGCCGGCAGTTGATTTCATATAAAGCTATTGTGTGTTTAGGCATCAAATATCATCCCAAACCTCCTTGAGCATCCATCCAACTCCAAAGATGGGTCTCAAGCACCTCTTTCTCTGTCAACATTGCTACTCTTATCGTTGGTGGTTCTAACTTCTGCTAGTGAGTACCGCACAAGCTACTCGCCACCAGCAGATTACACACCTTCATCCGACTATACTCCATCACCAACATACAAACCTGATTCCTATGTGGCTGAGGCTCCAGCACCAGCATACTCAGCCTCGTAAGAGTATGAGACTCCACTTTATGCTCCATCACCGAGCTACATTCCTGAACTTGAGATCCCAGCGTATGTTTTGGAGAATGAGGCTCCATCTTATGCACCGGAACCTAGCTACAAGGCCTCCTACACTCCAAGCTCATACAGCCCATCTCCAAAGTATGACGCTCTATCATACACACCAAGTCCAGTTTACAACCCGTCTCCTAAATACAACACTCCATCATACACCCCAAGCCTAGCTTACAGTCCATCTCCCAAATACGAGACTCCATCATACACTCCAACCTTAGTTTACAGCCCATCTCCCAAATATGAGACTCCTTACACTCCAAGCCCAACATACAAACCTTCTCCCAAGTACAGACACCCCATCATACACTACCAAGTATAGCCCATCATACACTCCGAGCCCGGTTCATAGTCCATCTCCAAAGTACGAGACTCCATCATACACTCCAACCCCAGCTTACAGTCCATCACCCAAATATGAGACTCCTTACACCCCAAGCCCAGCTTACAAACCTTCTCCCAAGTATGATACCCCTCGTACACTCCCAAGTATAGCCAATCATATACTCCTAGCCCCGTTTACAGTCCATCTCCAAAGTACGAGACTCCATCATACACTCCAACCCCAATTTACAGTCCATCTCCAAAATATGAGACTCCTTACACCCCAAGCCCAGCTTACAAACCTTCTCACAAGTATGATACCCCATCGTACACACCTAAGTATAGCCCATCGTACACCCCAAGCCCAACTTATAATCCATCTCCCAAATACGAGACTCCATCATACACTCCAACCCCAACTTACAGTCCATCTCCTAAGTATGAGACACCTTACACCCCAAGCCCATCATACAAACCTTCTCCCAAGTATGACACCCCATCGTACACTCTCAAGTATAGCCCATCATACACTCCAAGCCCTATTTACAGTCCATCTCCAAAGTACGAGACTCCATCATACACTCCAACCCATGTTTACAATCCATCACCCAAATACGAGACTCCTTACACCCCAAGCCCAACTTACAAACCTTCTCCCAAGTATGACACCCCATCGTACACATCCAAGTACAGCCCATCGTACACCCCAAGTCCAGCTTATACTCCATCTCCCAAATATGAGACTCCATCATACACCGCAACCCCATCTTACAGTGCATCTCCCAAGTATGAGACACCTTACACTCCAAGCCCATCATACAAACCTTCTCCCAAATACGACACCCCATCGTACACTCCTAAGTATACCCCATCATACACTCCAAGCTATGTATATAGCCCATCTCCCAAGTACGAAGCCCCGTCATACACCCCAAAGTATAACCCATCATATACCCCAAGTTATGTCTATAGCCCATCTCCCAAATACGAGACCCCGTCGTACACCCCATATCCTAAATATGAGACTCCATCATACAAATATGATAAGATTATCTCTACTCTCTACGGTGTGCAAGGCGTCATCTATTGTCAATCTTGCTATGATTTCACACCCATTGAAGGTAAGCTCATTCCACCAATGATTCGAAATTTATGTTTTCTTTAGTATAATAAATAACCGATAATTTTTTAGGCAAGTGTATATTAAAAACTCTCTCTATTCTACACCAAATAAAAATAAAAATATATACTCTTTCTATTATATCGAGAGGAAATTCTTCATAGGACGAACTTTTTGCAGTGGACGTTATTAGTTTATTACCTTAGAGTAACATCTTCCAAGATTTCTTTGTTGGTCTTATTATCTTAACAATAAGTTAATTAGTTCATTTATCTTCTCAAATGCATTGACATGTAGGTGCTGTCGCTAAGATCTCTTGTGAAGCCAAGAATGGATACAAGTCAACAACATTTTCCATGCTAACTCCTAAAACAGACAAGAATGGTTATTTCCTAGCAACATTTACTCCAGAACAACTGGATGACTTGAAGCCAACAGAATGCAAAGTCTACCTTGAAAGCTCTCCTTCATACACTTGCAATATTGCAACCAACATTAACCAAGGACTAACCGGAGCTCCAGTAACTTACTCAAGCAAGATCGCAAACTACCAAGATGCCTACAACTTGGAACTCTACTCTGTCCCGGCCTTGGCTTACAAGTCCAGTGCAAAGTGTGAGAAGCCGACTTACTATAAAACACCCGTTTACACACCTGAATTGACTTACGAGGCTCCCACATACTCTCCAACATACTACTCACCCGTGTACACTCCAAAATCAAGCTACAAGTCTCCAAAATACACACCAAAGTCAAGTTACAAGGCTCCAACATATTCCCCACCATCCTACACTCCCAAGTCAAGCTATCAGGATCCCACTTACACCCCACCTTTATACACTCCAAAGTCAAGCTACACCCCATCCGCATATGCTCCAAAGTCAAGCTACACCCCATCCACATATACTCCAAAATCAAGTTACAAATCCCCAACTTACACACCCGTAACATACACTCCAAAGTCTAGCTATGAAGCTCCAACTTACACCCCATCCACTTACACTCCAAAGTCAAGCTACACACCATCAGTATACACTCCAAAGTCAAGTTACAAGGCTCCAAAGACGAGCTATGAAACTCCAACTTACACTCCATCCACCTACACTCCAAAATCAAGCTACACCCCTCCGCATATGCTCCAAAATCAAGCTATGAAACTCCATCTTACACTCCAAAATCAAGCTACACCCCTTCGACCTATACTCCAAAATCAAGCTACAAGGCTCCAACATACACCCCACCAACAAGCTATGAAGCTCCAACTTACAATGCACCTACCTATACCCCAAAATCCAGCTACACCCCTTCAGCCTATGCTCCAAAGTCAAGCTACAAGGCTCCAACTTACGTCTCCCCAACCTATACTCCAAGTTACAAAGCTCCAAAATCAAGCTACGAAGCTCCAACCTATGCCCCAAAACCTGAGTACAAAGCCCCTTCCTCCACAAACTATGGCTACTAATAGCATAACTTAAATATTATGATTTGATTCTTCCACCATTATCACTGTTCTATTCCAGCAGTATTTTTTTTCCAAAAACAAGGAGAAATTATTTAACGGGATATTGCCCATGACATTGTATAATTGTCGTATTACGGCATATATATACAAATCATATTTTATGTACATTTTCGTTTGAGTTCTTTTTCCCTCTCTCTCTTTTTTTTTTTTTTTTATTGGGGATGGGGGTTCGGGGTTGGAGGTGGGTCTTGCATTTTCTTTAAGGTGTTTGTGAAAATAATTTACAGCTCAGCCTTTTGAATTCAATGGTTCAACAAACTTGAGATTGTTAGCTTGGAGTCATAACTTGCAACAATAAGAAGCCTAACTTGCTGAGTGTTAATATAGTAGAATGGAATGGTTAGGGTTAGCTTGAGAGGTTGGGGGAAGTTTAAAATTAAAAAAATAACAACACCCTTAATTCAAAAAAAATTAAAAAATATTTAACATCTTTACTAAAAAATTTAAAATTATAAGTAATTAGACACCTTTGAATTTGGATCAAAAGACATTAGACACCCTTATTTCAAATTCCTAACTCCGTCACTGGTTCAAGGAATAGTTTTGTTCATGCTTATTTGATTCTCGTGGTCAAGTTTTGTGGGCTATAGATATTAGGTGATGGCGTTCTCTTTGAAGGCACCATATATCAAGTACTATTACAAATACAAACAAACATAAATGTGGAATATAAAAAACATATGATTGGACAACAATAATAAAACATAATTAAAATCCCTCCCCACACTCAAAAGTTGGTATCACTATTACAGGAACCAATTTTAACTACGGTTGAAAACGACCTTTAACTATGGTTATCAGGCGTCTTTTATGTAGCCGTTGTTGTATGTATCATCTTTTACTACGATTCAAAACATTAGTAAAAGAGCACCTATGACTACAGTTCAAATGAAGAATTGTAGTTATAGGTCAATATATGACGACGGTTTTTCAAAAGAACCATCGTCATTGAGTGACTATGACTACGGTTCTTCATTGAAACCGTTGTCATAGGCCTTCAACCAGACCTTTTACTACGTTTCTTCCTTAAGAATCGTAGTAATAGGTCTGATTTTTTAATAATTTTTCTCATGTTTGTTTTCCCTTTGTACAAGTACAAATCTTATACAACCTTACACAAACTCTTTCGTAATATACAAATCACAATCCAATACAGTCTTGACCAGAATATATATAATATAATATATTCATCACATTTGTATATGGTACATATAAAAGACAGATGTAAAAATATATATACCTATGTAAATATATATACCTATATACATGTATACTTATAATCGTATGACTATTAAAATCACAAACTTGACCAGTCAAATAATGAAGAATAAATGAATATATACCTATGTCTTTATACGGCTATATACAAACTCGTGCAACTTTGTTTTAACTTGTTGAGCACTTCATCTCGTATAGGGAGTGGGTGGGTTATTTCACGGGAAATATTGTGACCAATGCTATAAAAAACATATAAATTAGGTCAAGTGCAAGTGTTAATCAAGTTGAAAAAGAACATTAAAAAATTATTTTCATAATCAATTACAAGTGCAGTGGAAGTATATCTCTTTAGGACTAGACTTATTTAAATCGAGTTCGGTCACAATCTCTTTCATGCACTATAGAATGTAGAAGTCGCATTCCATGTTCCTCGGTTGTTTATGCACTACAATAATAAAATAGATTCCCAACACATAGAGAATTAATTACTACTTTATGTAGTTAGCAAGTAATATGAAATGAAAAACAATTAAAGTAGACTCTAATCAAGAGAACCTCACCTTTAAGGGGACAATTATTGGCTTTGTTCTCGTTCGTCGGTCTCTCAAGCCTCCGCCATAACAATAACGTGATAGAGCATTATTTTTCAATTAGAAAAATAAAATTCAAATTAGACATACAATTGAAACAAATATTAATTAAAAAAACAAGATAAAATGATTAAAGTATGAACTCACGTCTTGAGTACGTTCTTGATATCTTCCCTCACAGTATGACCCGGAGGATTAAGCCAATATGCGATATTAGCCCTTGGAAATATGGCAGCAAACATCCAACAATGGCTACACAACCACAAACAATGCATTTATATAAGTATGTATACCACCATAAAAACTTTATTTAATTAGTTTATTTGTACACTTACTTCTCATTGAACGGCGGCAAGTACCATATTTTATCTTGCGCATTACGTTTCATGACTTCGAAGATAAAGTTGACCCATTCTTCATGTTTCGCCCAACTCCTTGAATGGAATTAGGGTTGAGAAACTTAACGAAATCTTTTCCAATCTCGTGCAGCCACCTTACATATTAATTATATGTACTTAGAAATTGAAATTAATAGTAAAAAAGAACTTATTATGAATATACTAACTCACATAATGTCAAGTATAGCAGCGGATGTGCCGATATCCTCCATCTCCAAAAACTACGGTATGTCGTCCAGGAAAACAAAGGTCATGTCCCCATTGTCCCATTCACGTTGCCCAAACACATGACCTGGCGCGTTACGGATCAACGGTGTCCCTGCTGAGCTCCTCAATGGATACGATAGAAGACTTCTTCGGACGACGAACGGGCGCCGCTGAATGTTTGCTTGTGCCAATCGAGGGAGATTGAGTGCTCTTAATCCTACTCTCGGATCTGTCCCCGATCTCCTAGTGAATAATCAAGACAAAAATTAGAAATATATATGCGTGATATTAACACCAGCTAAATCTAATATTTTAAAAATGAATTACCATAGAGAGTATGACCAAACTCTTAGGCCAAAGAAAAAGTGTGGATCGCATCGTCAACGAGTGTGGAGGTCCGCTGTCCGGATCGGCAACTTGCACTCGCCTTTCCCGTGCACGACCTCTTTAACACTCACCCTCACCTCATCACCTAGAAGAGGTGTCCCGTGAATGACGGTATCCGACCTCAACGGGAAAACAATACCCAATGCCACAACCTACTCTAGGGGAGGGTGATCGAAGTTAGCTTGCAATTCGTTGGCTGCATAAGAATAAACATAACAATCACAAACATGGGATAACCTTTGACATAAAAGTTAAACAACCTAAAATCCCGAAAATAAACAGACAGAGTTTCCCTTAAAAGTAAACATTTTCCCGGGATAACGGCCCTCATCCGAAACAACAAAAACATACTAAATAAGTAATTACTCAACGACCACATGCCGGAGTTCCACAACAACCACACAATATACACCATTCATTCCACAAGATTCAACACCAATTAGTCAAAATATAAACATCCATGTAAATAACAGCGCTCATCCGAAACAACAAAAACATACTATATAAGTAATTATTCAACAAGAATATACACTAATTAGTCAAAATATAAACATGCATGTAAATATAATTAGGTTGCAAAATCTGAATTACCTCCCGCAGAACTTCGAATTGGTCGACAGGTGAGCTCGTGTTTACGCTCGTAGGTGTGTGAGGTGAGAATGGACGTAAATAATCCAAGTTGTTAGGTATTGACATACCCATGTTGGTGAAGTACGCCATCATCCGGGCTTGCATCCGGGCCTACATCTGCGCCTTTATCTCTTCCATTTATGCAGTCATCTATGCAGCCATTTAGGACATTTGGGAATGCTGGGACTACATTTGGGCCATTTAGGCCTCCATATGTGCTTGGTTGGAAGATACGGGGCACTTCTTCCTAACCCCAAAGTGCTTAACTATCTCACCCTCCCAATGACGGCTCAAACACGACCGAGATGCTCATCTCTTTGTAGGGCCAAGGCTACTTTGTCCCTCCTCCAAGTGGTGTCGGTGACTTCGAAGTCGATGTCTATAACAAAGACTTCTATAAGAAGAAAAAAATATTATCATTTGACAATTCATAAATATTAAAATCGATAAGTTCTCAAAATAAATAAAGAAATAGTTAAAAAAACTCACTAGTCGATGCGCAATAGATTCTACATCAGTCGTAGTGAAGGTTGCATCTTTCTTCTTTCTTCCTTCGACCCACGACTCGTCCCTCTCGATAACGAGTTGCGAAGTATTTATGATGGAACCTTGACCGGATCGATGTAGTTTGAAGTTGTTCAAGCTTTTGCGTGTACAACCTCTCCTCCAACTTCACTTATCCCCCACGAGACATCACATGAGGATACGCATTGCTCTTAATCTTCTTTCGGTTGGGTTCACCTAGCGCTGCGCAAGTAATTAAGACAACGAAAATATCAGTGCATAAGACTTAAATCGAAAAAAGATAACAAATGATGATGATAAATTACCATGTATTCCGGAGATGAGACATATGATTAAAATGATCTCCAGTCCTCCTCGGTGATACAATTGAAGACCTCCGAGGGTCTACCTTCCGCCTTTATCTGTTTTGTTTTGTAAACCATATCTTGGTAATGCAAGATTTGAAGTCTCTAAATTTTCTGCCTCCGACATGAGGGTTTTGTGTTTCAGCGAGGGGATCTCGGATTCATTAACGTTCAAGATGAACGTTTTCGAAACACAAGAACGACATGCATTAGTACATATATTAACCATTTATAATAAGTTCCAATACTAAGTTGAGATGCAGTGCATTTACCCGAGTATCGTTCTAAAAGTTGTCCTTAATGGATTCGGGCGTCAAGCCATTTTTTGTAGTTAATGTTCACGTAAGTGTGAGTTGTTGCACTAACATAGCTCATAAAGCGAGCTTTATGATCACCTGTAGCATTTCCTTTCCTATCAAAATCGACCCGTGTAAGGAGGGTTGGATGGTCTCTACTTCGAACCAACTTCTCCTTATTCATCATAGTTTCCCCTCGATTTGTTTTGTACTTTTGGAAGAATCCATTTTATACTGCAAGTAATTATACAACTCTTGATAAATAAAAATGTACAACAATTTTCGGATGGAAATACAGAAATTGCGCTGGGCAAGCAACCGACACGGACTAACCGTGTTGTCCGGCATGGCCCGTGGTGGTTGCCCAACTCCCGGTTCCTCGATTTTGGTTGTTTTCTTCGATTTCTATGTGCGTTATGTTTTTCTCCTCTCATTGTCACTTATACTTTGCCTTTTACAATAACATTCAACAATGTATAGCATTCAACATGTACAACAATGTATTTGTCAAGTTTAATTATGCTAACGAGAGCGTGCACACTCTAAATGCTACGAGTTACATATCAAGATTCAAACCCTAAGTTTCAAGCCCACAATGACGACCATAAAGCATGCTACAGTTACACATTTCATTTACAAAATAAGAGAAGGAGATATGAGTTACAAATCGGCGGGTGAGAGTGAGAGAGAACCATCGTGATAGATGCATACCGGCGGCGGGAGATATAAGTTTCTACTGAACTTTTGACGACGGTTCTTTCATTGAACAGTCGTCATATGTACATAAATAATCGCTTTTTACAAAAATGTCACCGCATTATTTTGTACAACGATTTTTTATTATAACCGTCGTTAAAGACCCGTCGTTAAAAATGATTCCCATAGTAATATATCATAAAATTCTAATAATATGTTAGTGGGAGTTTGGATCAATTGATAGAGAGTTTTAATCTATCAAAATATAATATAATACACTATAAAATTTATTGAACATGACCCTAACAAAGTTATATAAGTTTTTTTTTGTTTTATTAAAAAATTTATAATACTAGAATTTAGTCATTGCCAAAAATGTCTGGGATATAGCCAAGAAGGTTGATAACATGTGGTTCAGGTGGGTACATGGGCATTATTTGAAAACAAAATATTGTTGGGACTAACATTATCTCCTTTTTGCGAGAGTCTTATTTCTCACCTTTTGCGAGTTTGTTTCTCGCCTTTGGGTGAGCTATTTCTGTGGCCAATACATGCAAGTATTATTATGCCTGTTAATTCAATTTGAGGGTATATTTTTATATTTTATGAATTAATTTTATTGATTTTGATTGGGATTGATTCAACAATGGAATTTCATATGGTTCAAACAAAGTGATGGTCCTTTCAGAGTTGGATCTATTATATCACACAGAGATCTATTTTGTAAAGTTATACAATAGCTCAGCGACGTTCGACAAAGACATATTGATGTCGAAGAAGTTGGTTTGCGGCCAGATTGATGTTGCAAATATAGAGACGAACGGAAATATATTTACCGTTAATTTTATTAAAATAGAAACCTAGTTTGATATTTTTAGATTTATTTTTGTTAGAAAATTATCTTTGTAAATGTTGTATGACTTTCTATCAATGAGACTTCTTTCTATAAAAAAACTACAATTTGCATCTTTACTGCAAGTGGCAAGTACAAAAGAATTTAGGTATCCCTTCCCACAAAATATCTACCCAATCAATTATAGCCGACGAGAATAAAAAGAAAGTCCGTACAAGGAGGGATGGAGAAAATACTACACTTTCTAATCAAAGAATCGTACTTTACCATTCGATGAACGACCATATATTAGTCTCTTAATTTGAATTTATCGCGTTATTATCATTTTTAAGAATAATGATATGGATCTTAAGTTAAAATATACCTTTTAATCTTTATTAAACATAAATTAGAATCTTAAATCATTTTAAATCATCTCATTGAATATGTAAGTATAATTAACGAAGATAAACATATTAATGTTTCAATGTTCTAAGAGACAAAATGATCATACAAATAATTTTGTATGAATATTTTTTAATCGGAAAGATATGAAGATCTTTTTAATGGTGTTATGGATCGAGAAGAGGTATGAAATTAATTTGACTAAATGATAATGGAATTTAAATCTTATAAATAGAGAAAATATATAATGGAATTGTTTCACCCTGGTTAAATGGATGATTAAAGAGAGAAAAAAATTTTAGATGGTTAGAATAAATAATTAATAGTTGACGAATATAAATTACCCTAATTGGATCAATTCAACACGTAAATATGAACTATGTACATCATCTTTCAATGATAAAACATTATAGATGAAAATTTTATCTTTATCCGTTTACGAATTTAAACACCCTTTTATTATTTAATTCTAAGGCAAAATAAGATACTTAAAACGTATCTAATAGCAAGACATTTATCATTTTATATACTCAAATTGATTATTAAAAATAGTAAAAAGATTATCTTAATCTAAGACCCAAATCATTGTTCACATAACAAAAGCTATCGCAACCAAATTTTGAAAAGATCTCGGTTTCATAGACGCGTGAGACGTGTAGTGAAATGGAAGGGGAAGGGAAAATTAGAGAGGGTTTAAGGGGCTAAACAAAGAAAAAAAAATTCCTTTTAGTAATAATTTTTAACAAAATTAAATGTTTTACATGGACGTTATAATATTGGATGTGCTGCCCACTAATTGTGTAATATTTTAGTGACTTCAATGTCACATTGAGTACTAATCGTGCAGCCAAGTACTGACCAAGAGTCTCATACGTGCAATCAATAACTCTTGTAAATGCCTATCTTACTCAACTATGCAATAAATAACTACACAATAAGCCGGCAGTTGATTTCATATAAAGCTATTGTGTGTTTAGGCATCAAATATCATCCCAAACCTCCTTGAGCATCCATCCAACTCCAAAGATGGGTCTCAAGCACCTCTTTTCTCTGTCAACATTGCTACTCTTATCGTTGGTGGTTCTAGCTTCTGCTAGTGAGTACCGCACAAGCTACTCGCCACCAGCAGATTACACACCTTCATCCGACTATACTCCATCACCAACATACAAACCTGATTCCTATGTGGCTGAGGCTCCAGCACCAGCATACTCAGCCTCGGAAGAGTATGAGACTCCACTTTATGCTCCATCACCGAGCTACATTCCTGAACTTGAGATCCCAGCGTATGTTTTGGAGAATGAGGCTCCATCTTATGCACCGGAACCTAGCTACAAGGCCTCCTACACTCCAAGCTCATACAGCCCATCTCCAAAGTATGACACTCTATCATACACACCAAGTCCAGGTTTACAACCCGTCTCCTAAATACAACACTCCATCATACACCCCAAGCCCAGCTTACAGTCCATCTCCCAAATATGAGACTCCATCATACACTCCAACCTCAACTTACAGCCCATCTCCCAAATATGAGACTCCTTACACTCCAAGCCCAACATACAAAGCTTCTCCCAAGTACAACACCCCATCATACACTACCAAGTATAGCCCATCATACACTCCGAACCCGGTTTACAGTCCATCTCCAAAGTACGAGACTCCATCATACACTCCAACCCCAGCTTACAGTCCATCACCCAAATATGAGACTCCTTACACCCCAAGCCCAGACTTACAAACCTTCTCCCAAGTATGATACCCCCTCGTACACTCCCAAGTATAGCCAATCATATACTCCTAGCCCCGTTTACAGTCCATCTCCAAAGTACGAGACTCCATCATACACTCCAACCCCAATTTACAATCCATCTCCAAAATATGAGACTCCTTACACCCCAAGCCCAGCTTACAAACCTTCTCACAAGTATGATACCCCATCGTACACACCTAAGTATAGCCCATCGTACACCCCAAGCCCAACTTATAGTCCATCTCAAAAATACGAGACTCCATCATACACTCTAACCCCAACTTACAGTCCATCTCCTAAGTATGAGACACCTTACACCCCAAGCCCATCATACAAACCTTCTCCCAAGTATGACACCCCATCGTACACTCCCAATTATAGTCCATCATACACTCCAAGCCCTATTTACAGTCCATCTCCAAAGTACGAGACTCCATCATACACTCCAACCCATGTTTACAATCCATCACCCAAATACGAGACTCCTTACACCCCAAGCCCAACTTACAAACCTTCTCCCAAGTATGACACCCCATCGTACACATCCAAGTACAGCCCATCGTACACCCCAAGTCCAGCTTATACTCCATCTCCCAAATATGAGACTCCATCATACACTGCAACCCCATCTTACAGTCCATCTCCCAAGTATGAGACACCTTACACTCCAAGCCCATCATACAAACCTTCTCCCAAATACGACACCCCATCGTACACTCCTAAGTATACCCCATCATACACTCCAAGCTATGTATATAGCCCATCTCCTAAGTACGAAGCCCCGTCATACACCCCAAAGTATAACCCATCATATACCCCAAGTTATGTCTATAGCCCATCTCCCAAATACGAGACCCCGTCGTACACCCCATATCCTAAATATGAGACTCCATCATACAAATATGATAAGATTATCTCTACTCTCTACGGTGTGCAAGGCGTCATCTATTGTCAATCTTGCTATGATTTCACACCCATTGAAGGTAAGCTCATTCCACCAATGATTCGAAATTTATGTTTTCTTTAGTATAATAAATAACCGATAATTTTTTAGGCAGTGTATATTAAAAACTCTCTCTATTCTACACCAAATAAAAATAAAAATATATACTCTTTCTATTATATCGAGAGGAAATTCTTCATAGGACGAACTTTTTGCAGTGGACGTTATTAGTTTATTACCTTAGAGTAACATCTTCCAAGATTTCTTTGTTGGTCTTATTATCTTAACAATAAGTTAATTAGTTCATTTATCTTCTCAAATGCATTGACATGTAGGTGCTGTCGCTAAGATCTCTTGTGAAGCCAAGAATGGATACAAGTCAACAACATTTTCCATGCTAACTCCTAAAACAGACAAGAATGGTTATTTCCTAGCAACATTTACTCCAGAACAACTGGATGACTTGAAGCCAACAGAATGCAAAGTCTACCTTGAAAGCTCTCCTTCATACACTTGCAATATTGCAACCAACATTAACCAAGGACTAACCGGAGCTCCAGTAACTTACTCAAGCAAGATCGCAAACTACCAAGATGCCTACAACTTGGAACTCTACTCTGTCCCGGCCTTGGCTTACAAGTCCAGTGCAAAGTGTGAGAAGCCGACTTACTATAAAACACCCGTTTACACACCTGAATTGACTTACGAGGCTCCCACATACTCTCCAACATACTACTCACCCGTGTACACTCCAAAATCAAGCTACAAGTCTCCAAAATACACACCAAAGTCAAGTTACAAGGCTCCAACATATTCCCCACCATCCTACACTCCCAAGTCAAGCTATCAGGCTCCCACTTACACCCCACCTTCCTACACTCCAAAGTCAAGCTACACCCCATCCGCATATGCTCCAAAGTCAAGCTACACCCCATCCACATATACTCCAAAATCAAGTTACAAATCCCCAACTTACACACCCGTAACATATACTCCAAAGTCTAGCTATGAAGCTCCTGCTTACACCCCAACCACTTACACTCCAAAGTCAAGCTACACACCATCAGTATACGCTCCAAAGTCAAGTTACAAGACTCCAAAGTCGAGCTATGAAACTCCAACTTACACTCCATCCACCTACACTCCAAAATCAAGCTACACCCCCTCTGCATATGCTCCAAAATCAAGCTACACCCCTTCGACCTATACTCCAAAATCAAGCTACAAGGCTCCAACATACACCCCACCAACCAGCTATGAAGCTCCAACTTACAATGCACCTACCTATACCCCAAAATCCAGCTACACCCCTTCAGCCTATGCTCCAAAGTCAAGCTACAAAGCTCCAACTTACACCCCACCAACCTACACTCCAAAATCAAGCTATGAAGCTCCAACTTACACTCCTCCCACGTACACTCCAAAATCAAGCTACACCCCTTCGGCCTATGCTCCAAAGTCAAGCTACAAGGCTCCAACGTACACCTCCCCAACCTATACTCCAAGTTACAAAGCTCCAAAATCAAGCTATGAAGCTCCAACCTATGCCCCAAAGCCTGAGTACAAAGCCCCTTCCTCCACAAACTATGGCTACTAACAACATAACCTATATGTCATAATTTGATTCTTCCACGATTATCTACTACTCCACCACCACCGTCCCCCATTACTGTTTAATTATTGAAGGGGATTGCCCTTCTCCATTGTATTGATTGCCTTAATGTGGCGGATATATACGACTCATATTTTATTTGTGTTATTCATTTTATCATTTCTTTTTTGTTCCATTGTTCTTCTCGCCTTGCTGCCCCCTCCCCTTTTTCTTTGGGTGAAAGGAAGAGAAAGAGGGTGGGCTAGATCCAAACATGATATGAAGTAATTAGATGAAAAATATTACTTTAAAAATAAATTGATTTTAATAATAAAATAAAAGATCCAAGCACAATATGTCAATATAATTTTAATAACTTTTTTAGATGTATAAATTTTATGTACGCATACAACTTAGGAAGAATCGAACCCTAATCTCCTTTTTATTTTAATATACTTTTTGTTAATAATTAAGAAGAGAGTTTTTGAATATCTTAAAGCTCCAACCAGCAAAGAATCAGAAAAATATTGGGACATTAGATTTCCGAAATTTTCGCTCAACAAAATAATTTCCAACGGCAAAATCAGCATATGATTAGGTGGGCATTAAACAATTTAATTGAAGCTAGGAAATAAATTTTAAATCATAATTTTTCCAACTCTGTTCTAATTTTTGTAACTTTCTGAATGTGTCAATGTAGTACACAGCAGCTATGCTCAGGATCATCAGCCACAAAACACAAAAAGGTTCAGTCTTTCCATTGCCTTTTTGTCTGGCAGGAGGGATCAGTCTTCAACGGGATGACATATTATCATCTGACAAGTAATGGAAGCTCTCGGGAGCAGTAACAACTTTCTGAGAAGGTTGATCTCTTTAGCCGAGCCCATTTCATCGATGATGAGCTTCATTTCCTTAAGCACCTTTGCATTCTTCAGGAAGTATCCTACCATGTCAAGGTAATCTTCGCACTCTTCAAAGGAGGAAATTTCAATGCTTTCCAGAGACGAGAAACATTCAAAGACAGTCGATGGAGTAATCCACTTCCCTCCAAATGGGCACATTTTCGATCTATAATGCTGCCCTGATCACCACATTTTTCAAAGATCACACATCGAATCTTAAGCAAACATGTAGTTAATGCTGGGTAATTTCACATTATTTTGGTTCTTTATTTAACTTAGGCTACGTGACAAATACAATTCCTTTTAGAGCAAAAGCACGCAAAATTTTGATCAGAAAATGAACTTGCCGAGAGTGATCACAGGACATGCACACAATTGTGCTGGACGATTTGCAGCTAAGTTGAATAGTATTAACACAAAGCGCATCAAAATTACGCTTACCTTAATGAAGACAAAAGAAACCAAGTTGGGGAGCACTTGAGAATTTCCGGCATAATAAGCAATGCATCTTGTGTGACTTCAAGCTCCAAGTTAGTCAAGTTACTAAACACTAACTGGCCGTGAACAATAGCTTTTAAGACAGACTGCAACAACATACTCCATCTTAGTGACAATAACGTTAAAAAAATTAAACATGAACTGTGAGAAGAGAAGGCTAGCTTACATCTTGAATCCTGGGGCTGTTTAGACACAAACTTTCCACCCTGGAAAAAATTCGAAGGATGGGAAGTGGAACAGTACACTGAGAAATTTTCCCCTTCTTCAGGCATTTCATCAGACCGAAGTACAAACTGCACACTTTGAGGCACGAGATAGACAACTGCTCAAGATTTGGCGTTGTGACCAGCAGTTGATTGATGGAGTCAGCAAGGTAATATACAGTTAAACGCTTCAAAGTGGACGACTTTATGTCTACACAAGACCACCTACAGTTGTAAATGCTCAATTCTTCAAGAACAGGACAGCCTGCCACTAGTCTATTCAGGTTGTTGTCAGGACTTTCTACATCTGTAAGATGAAGAACCTTAAGGTTTGGAAATTTCACTAACATTGGAAGTTGGGAGATAGTTCCACCAAATAGCTTCAGAATTTTAAGCTGCACACGTGTGAAAAACATCATCGGCAAGTCAAATGGTTGATCATTGATTCGATTGTACAGACAAAGCTCTTCGATCACTACAGTAAAACAGTAAATTAGCGTCGGACGAAATCGGACGCCAAATCAACAAAATCCGACGCTAATCGCATTTAGCGTCGGATTAGAGTCCGATTAAAATCTGACGCAGAAGACCTCGACACTAAAAAATTTAGCGTCCGATTTATCATCCGACGCGAATAAGCGTCGGATTTAGCGTCTGATTCCATTGGACGCTAATTAGCATCGGACTAAATCCGACGCTATTAGCGTCGGATTTGAGCTATTAGCGTCGGACATGCGACGCTAACAGCGTCGGATTTTGTGTCCGACGCTAATTTCGTTCTGGTTTTTTTGGAGCTACTCTTCATTTTATCGTCGGATTTATGAGTTTGGCGTCGGATATTTTGACTCAAATAGCGTCGGATTTGTGTCGGACGCTAAAATCCGATGCTAAATGTTCGATTATATGCCGAAGCTTCATTTACATTTGGTATTGCCTTTTTACATATGTTTCCTGCAAAACATTTACATAAAATTTTGACTTCTTCTCTACACAGACAATCCACGAATACACAAATACATTGTGATTTATTCTTTGCACAATCATGCACAAACCACCAAGTATTCATAAAAACAACAAACCTTCGCAATTAAGTTCTAAGTTATATAATAATTTTATCCAACAAATCAATTCAAAGTTCAATAAACAAACCATGCTAATAAATTTGTTAGAACCACTAGTTAGAACCACCGGACATCCTGTCAACTTGTGATTGGAGGTTTTGAATGAGTTTCATTACTTCTTCCATGACCTTTTGCTGACTCTCGTTTTCTTTGTTCTTCCATGGCTTTTTGATGACTCTTAGTTAATTTTCTTTGCTGATCAAGTTGTTCTTGGGTTGGTTGAAGTCGTGACTCGTAGCTAAGAATAAGCCGAGGAATTATAGGTAGCACCTGTAGAGGATGTCAAGGCAGTAGGTTTTTCGTAGAACATTGTTGTGGAGTTACCCAATCCATAGATAGTTGATTTTTACTCCACCCACCCGATATCTCATAGTAGAGGGTCTCTGCCTCTTTTGTCCCCTCCTAAATACCACGCTCAGCTCTAATCTGCTTCATATTTTTCCCGCAAAAGGGAAATCATCCATTGTCCATTCAACATTGATAATCATGGATATATTGAATATCCCCTACAATTGAGTGCTCACACACTCTATTTGCTTGTAAAGGTTTATGGAGATAATATTCTTACCCACAAAGATTTGGACCAGTCGTCGACGAAAACCTTTCCAGATTGAGCATCTTCTTTACTCGCGACTCCTCACAAACAATGCAGAGGGGGCAGGATTCTTCCCTTCTTTGATCTAGGCATACAAAATATGCAAAAAGTTACAAAAACTAAATTATGTGTATAAAAATGAAATAAAACCAAAATATTAGAGTTTATACCATTTGGACTGTGAGATCTCGCGGTTGAGACCGGCCCTTGGCTATGTAAGGCTCCTACTTTTGGGCCTTCTGTCCTATTCTTGAAGCATTGGGCAGATTTTTTTTAAATTCAGAGGTACTTCTTAGGCCATTCAACCTCTCTCGCCCCTCGTCCGACAACCAAGTTATTAGTTTATCATCGGGCCCTTTTCCAGCCTTGCTCGCTAAGTTCCTCAAATTTTTACCAACTTTCTTCTTCCACTCTGCATAGACTTCTTGAGAAAGTTCTGGAGCCCAAGTATACTTGCCCTGTTTTACAAAAGTATTACCAAACATAAATTGAAAATATTATACAATAAAAGACTGTCATTATCTGTCTCCCCTTCAAAATTATTATCCTCGTTTACAGCATTGAAATCATCTTCATTATCATTAGTATCCTCTCGGAATGCTTCCTCTTCACTTATGTCCTCAAGTTCATTTTCAACTCCTTCTTGGACTCCTTCGCACTCACACAAAGTAGGAGGATTATCATTAGTATCCTCGTGGAATGTTGTATCATTAAGTGGTGCTTCAATGGTTGATCTTGGTTTTATCTTAAGCACCGCCCACCATTAGTTTCTATCGTTCCTTATACTTGGATAAAGGGTAAAATACACTTGCATAACTTGAGATGCCAATACAAATGGATCATACTTTGGGTACTTCTTTGTATGGTTGACATCCACTAATTTATATTGTTCATGTATATTAATACCCCTTATAGAATCAAACCATTCATATTTGAACAAAACAGTCTTGTAAGAACGAGAATCCCCAACATACTCTAACTCAATCACCTCTTGAAGAATGTCATAATAATGAATGTCATCTATCCTTTTCACGAATACCCCATAGTTCATACTCGGCCTTGTTTTGACCATATTTATGGGTGTGAAAGTTGTAATTATTTATGTAATAATGGTTAAAAATACGTCCATCCTTCTTTGGACCAAGTGCCAAACTTTTAATTACTCCATTGTTCTCGTTCAAATGAAAAACCTACGCCATTAAAGTATAAGTTAATAAAAATGGAATACATATTTAAACCACTCGCAACATAACATTAATATACTAACCTTCTCTCGAAACCATTTTGGAATTCTTTATCAAACTTACTCCATACTTCATCTTTCTTAACACGTGAATGTAGTGTAATCATTTCATCTTCAAATTGCCTTAGTTGGGCAAAATGATTATTATTAGTTCATTATCATTAAAAGATAATATATGACAAACTTATTCAAGTTGATAGTCGTACCGTTCATAATCCTCTAATATTTCACAATTCTGAAGAATGTATGCATGAGCTGCATCATACTCGCGTTGATCAAGGTATCTCATACGTCCCTCACTGGGGCATACCCGACATTAAAGGAGAAGACATCCGGAATGTGTTCACCTTGATTCTCCTCTATATGAGGATATACATTTCGCCCAAGATCTCTTGTTTTTGTGTCAACATTTTGCTCAAAGTAAGCGGCACAAAAATTTGAAATCTCCTCTGTTAGATATGCATCGCATATGGACGGTTTAACACGAACTTTATTGCCGACTTTCTTCTTTAAATGATGCAGAAATTTGCATCATAAGTATAAATATTTACTATCATCACTACAAAATATTAATTGACAACTTGATAAAAATCACTTGATACCTTTCAAAGGGATACATCCATCTATACTGAACGGGCCCACCTACTTTAGCCTCATATGGTAAGTGGCCAGGAAGATGCTCCATCACATTGAAGAAAGATGGAGGGAAGATCATCTCCATCTTGCATAGTATTTCAGGGATATTTGCCTCTAATCGGAGTACATCCTCCGTTCGTAAATGAGCGGCGCATAAATCCCTGAAGAATTGGCTCAATTCTGTAAGGACTTTCCAAACATTTGGAGGCAGTAATTCCCTCAACGCTATGGGTAATAATCGCTCCATAAGGATGTGACAATCATGGCTTTTCAAATTATGCGACTTTGCATTTTTTCCATTAACACATCGACTTAAATTACTAGCATATCCATCGGGTAACTTAAGTTGTTTTAGCCACTCATATAAAGTTTTTCTTGCCTCTTTACTCATAACATATGGAGCGTCTGGAATAGTTTCAGTTCGTCCTCCATCAGCATGTTGTAGTCTGAATGTTTAGTTTTCGACGCTTACGATGAGTGGCTAAATCCATGCACTGACTAGGGAAAGTTCAAACTAAAGAAGATTATCAAAGCATAGCCTCTTCAAGTGTGGAACGTTGTTCAGTGACAAGACCCGAGAAACAAAACTTGGGAAATTTCTGCTCTTATCCCCTATATCTGGACATTCCAAGAAGTCTAAGACAGGGGTTCCAGCCCAAACATGCTTCCATCTTTTGGACAATGCACTGGTTCTGACAGCTTGTTTTGTGGAGAGAAATGAAAGTATGTGGCAGAGAACGGCATTTTCTAACAAACTTATACGGTCCACTGCATAAACAACTTTTCTGTGAGTTTCTTCCGCACTATTCTGGAGTTTTTGACGCTTCATACTAAGCATCAGTTCCTTAAAGAGTCTGATATTTAGGCAATAGTTAGGTTCAAGAGATTAGAAATACAAGATTAATGAGCAAACAGGATTTCATCAGCAAACTTCAGTTTATAGCTTTTCAAAAAACACCGGAAAGAAAACACTTACATATATATATGGATTTTTAGTGGCAAACATGATTTCACCATTTTGGGTAGATAAATTTTCCAGTTCAAAATAGACTGGAGGCTCCTAGGAAGGCCACAAAAACAAGGTAAAAGAAAAGCAACTTACAAAATCAAATAACTTAGGATCTTAATGATGAAGATTAGTACAGGAAAATACAGTAATTTGGATCAAATGTAACTGTGTAATCAACAAAATTTGGATCTTGTAGAGTGTTTGATATAAACCTAATTCCACCCTCTTTTCACGTCTTGTTACCAAATCTCAGTATCAGAATGTATGGGGAAAAAAAAACAAAAATAAATAGTAATAAATAGATGGTAGTTATAGAAGATTAATTAGTACCTTGTCCAGGATTGAAGTCACAATGTTTTTTTTGATTTGACAGATGATATAATTCCTTTTGACCGCGATCGTTGAATATAAAAGTTATCCTAATAAGTACATACATTTCAGAAGATTCAAACTTACGTTCTCCGCTTTATCGAACGAGACTGCTACAAGACCTTGTTGATAGAATTGAAGTCAAGATGGTGAAGCAAATAGGAACTTGTTGAGTCTTTGAAGCATCTGCTGAGCCTAAGCCTGAGCCAACTCCTTTGACCCTTAAATTTCTTTAATCTGTTTTTCATTTTTACTCTGTATTTTTTGTTGTCCTCAAAATAAAATTATCAACAGAAGCGCATTAATTGGCAATTGTGATTTGTGCATCATAAAGAAGCGTGGCAAAGAAAATCGGCTTGAACCCATCTAATCTCATAATTATGGTATAGGGTTTGCTTTTATTGAGCTGCATATATATTAAATGCGTTCAGAAAAAATACCAAACCTACAAATCAAATCGAAAAACTTTGAAACAAATTTTTAAAAGCAAAATGATAAATATCTTACCATTTGTCTTCACTTAAAAACTATATTGTCAAGCATTAAGTTGAAAAAAAAAAAAAAAAAGAAGGTACGATTGAATTGTTGAAGGTGATATAAATTATGTAAACTTAGAGTTTTATTTATAATTTTGCACAATTATATAATCACACAAATATAACTCTTCGTGGATAGGTTTACTTCAATTAGAATGTCATTTTTACCGTTAATTAGGGTGTCATTTAATTGAGTGTAGAATTA
Source organism: Talinum fruticosum (assembly GCA_021018815.1). Lineage (NCBI taxonomy): Eukaryota > Viridiplantae > Streptophyta > Magnoliopsida > Caryophyllales > Talinaceae > Talinum > Talinum fruticosum. The sequence continues at coordinate 1,524,975 of JAITYX010000106.1, forward strand.
AAAATATATATATATGATTGAATAATTTATCAAATATTGTGTTATTTAACCGTGTAAGCAGAGAGGCAACATTTGTAAAACTATAGAGACAAATTCTTTCTGAATGTGGTGAGAAAAAGAAAAAAAGAAAAAAACGAGAACTGAATGACTGACAAATAAAAATTCATTTATATATATTTTTAAACTCTTAGAAAAAAATATGTCAATTTCTCAAGTCGTTGATATCCTTTCATGATTTAAACAAGTAAAAATAATATGGGAATGGATAAAGACTAACAATTCTAGATACACTAATTAAATGGACACAGAATTTTTGATTAAAAATAGGAGTTTTGATTAACAATTAAAATCGATCAATCACAATAAATGGGTATAATTTTTGTATACTTTTTGTTAGTAAGAATAGAGTTTTTTTAAATAAATAAAGATAAAATTAACAAAATGCACAATTTTGTTAGATCTGCTAAGAATGTTCTTACATGATTGCATAATGGCAACTCTCATTACCAAATCGAGTCTTACATTTGATGTGCTGCCCACTAATGTCATTAGATCGTGCAGAGTACTCTAACAGCAACATATTTTTGAAATTTTTGAAAAGAAATTAAAGGACCATGTCTTGCTCAACTATGCAATAAATAAATATGCATTAAGGTCTCAAACACCTTTCTTTCTCGCTCGCCACCAGCAGATTACACACTTCATCCGAGTATGCTCCATCGCCAGAGTACAAACCTAGCTATGTGGCTGAGGCTCTAGCGAGTACCGATTCAAGCATGATAATCTAACCTAAGAAGTCAACTAACATAAGCAATCCATCTATACTGATTCTTAGCTTGGAATTTCCCAAGTAGTTCGACCACAATCATGAAATTCACAGGTCGGATTTATCTACAGAAACTTTGGCATCTCAAGATCTGTTAGGCATACATACAAATACAACTCGGTTCTAATATCTGCAACATGGACTGCATAATCAGAAGCATAATTTGCTGAATCTTGATGTATAGCAATGCTTAGTATCATCGGCCCCAAAAACACAAGGTTCAATCCGGACAGTTCGTTCCTGTTTTTTTTGGGGGGTGTCAATCTTCAACAGGATGACATAGTCTTACTTGACAAGTGATGGAAGCCCTAGGGAGCAATAGCAGCTTTCTCAGAACGTTTATCTCTTTGGCCGATACCATTTCCTTGACAGTGAGCTTCATTTCGTTAAGGATCTGTGTATTTTTAGGAAGTATCCTATCATATCAAGGTAATCTTCACATTCTTCAAAGTAGGCAATTTCAATGCTTTTCAGAGATGAGAAACACTCTGGCACAACAGAGGGGGTAATCCACTTTCCAGATCAGGATGAGGACATGTTGAATCTACATTGCTACCCTGCTCACCACATATATAGTTAAAACACCATGAGTCGAATCTAATAGCCGACAATGGCTAATACCATGTTAGTTGGATTCTTTGTTAAACTTTTGGCATGTGTTAAACATCTAAGATCTAACGAAACAAGCATAGTTTCACAAGTCCAACAATATGAACACGTATCTGTGATGGTATTTCGGATTGAATAACATCAATGTAAAATGCACCAAAAGTAACTAAGCTGACCTCAATGAAGACCAAAGAGACCAAATTAGGGGAGCACGTAAGAATCTCAGGCATAATGGCCAGTGCATCTTGAGCAACTTCAAGTTTCAAGGTAGTTAAGTTACTACACACTAACTGGTGGCCAGCAATTGCTTTTATAACATACTGCAGAGACATACACCATCTTAGTTACAGTAATTAATGGCAAAATGAAATCCTGAATTAATATAAATATAGAAACTTTAAGAAGAGAATTGAAAGCTTACATCCTCAATTTGAAGGGTGCTGAAATACAAACTTTTCACACTGGAAAGAACTCAAAGAAGTGGAAGTGGAACAGGGCATTGACAAATTCTCACCCTTATCAGGTATTTCATGACACTGAAGTACCAACTCCGCACTTCGAGACATGAAAGACACACAACTGCTCAAGATTCGACGCTTTAACGAGCAGTTTAATGATGGAGTTAGCAAGGCAACGTATAGATAAGCTTCAAAGTAGATGACTTTATATCTACAGCATACCACCTACAGTTGTCAATACTCAATTGTTCGATGACTGGACAACCTGCTACTAGTGTATTCAGGCTATTGTTAGGACTTTCTATATCTGTAAGATGGAGAACCTTAAGGTTTGGAAATTTTACCAGCATTGGAAGTTGTGAGATGCTTCCACCAGATAAAATCAAGATGAAAGGGTTCGTGCAGGTGAAAAACATCACAAGCATGTCGAATTCCACAAGAGAGCCCATTGTACAAACAAACCTCTTCAATATCACGCAAGACCAAGTTAGATATCCATGCATTAACATGGATGAGGTCAAAATCAAGAAGACGGTTCAAGCATAACTTCTTCAAACATCAGATGTTGTTCAAAAGCAAAACTTGAGAAACAAAGCTTAGAAAACTACTGGACTTCTCCTCTGAGTATGGACTTTCAGAAAAGTCAAGGACAGGAGTTTTGGTCCAAACATGCTCCCATCTTTTGGACAATGCACTGGTTCTGACGGCATATTTTGTCGGGAGAAATGAAAGGATGTGGCAGAGAAGGGCATCCTCTAGGCAACTGATACTGTCTACTTCATCAATAACTTTGTCACGAGCTCCATCTGCATTTTTTCTGATTTTTTCACACTTCATATTAAGCATCAATTCCTTCAAGATTCATATACAAAATAATAGTTAGCTTCAAAAGCTAAAACGAAAAGAAAAATTTAGATGGCTAACCAAGCTACTTGTGTCCCTTTAGTGTACCATAATGGGCAAACACAACAGGATTTGATCAGCAAACGCAAGTTTATAGGTAATGCTAATAAGATTCAGATCTAATGCTGAATCTAGTGATCAGTAAACTTGAGGGTAAAGGTCTTTTGCAATACCCACTTTTAAGGGTCCAAGTTCTCATTGATCATTTATGTGAAAGTACTTAGTGTCTGATCTTCTGTTCCGTAGATGACAATGAATCACAATCACACAGCCCAAATGCACCAAATGTAAAAAATAGCAAGTATATAATGCATACATAAGTGTCATTTTTTATAAACACACATAGAAAACAGTACAAGTATGATATCAAATCGCCAGAAACCGTGACTGCAGTGCCAAACATCAGATGCAAAGAAACCTTGTTGTTTGGGGGAAAAAACAACCTAAAAGAAACCCAACAAAGCTGTGTGTCAAATTTTCAACGGCACACACCTTGCAAGCAGGTAGATGGAATGGGAGGTAAATTAACATAACTCAGAGAAATATTCCATCTGAAACTAATTGGCACTAGGTGGACTGCTTATTAGGCTATGGTGTTCAAAGAAACCTTGTTACATGTGAAATTAGACTAAAGGAACACAGAAAAGCAGTGTCAAGTCTGCATAGGGCCTATGCCATGCTAGCAGGCGAAGGGGAGGTACAGCAGTACACTACACAAGCTCAAGTGATCGTTAATCGGCACAAGGTAGAGCGATTACTAGTGTAGGCTTATAAGTTACAAAAGTTAGTCTCCCTTCCTCTTCCAACAACAGGTGACAATATACATGTGAACTGTCTCTTAACAGTATACTGCTGAAAACTTCCCCATTTCACTTTGCTTGAATACACACTTGATACTCTAAAATGAGGTTTAGACTGAACACATAGACAATTTATAAGCCCAAGTCCGAATCTTTACCCTACATGGGTACTCAAACTTTCACATAGGTATGGTCCAGCTCAAGCATGTGAAGCCTAAACAAGAGAGGGCAAAACAACAACTACTTTGATCAAATAAGATTGCGATCTTGTATAGAGTTTTAATACAAATGCAAGAAATGGGCATGTTCCTTTCTTTCAAGAAAAAATCAGGCAATTCACTGAAACCAAATCCCTCAGAAACAAAGCTGTGGTGTCACTACCATATACCATCATATACAGCAAACTTTACCCATAGTTCAACAAAAGCAACAAAACCAAGTCCCCAGTTGAACAAAGTCCATTCATTCAACTCCTTGAAACTTCTTTCACCCATTTCCACACTCTGTCACATAATAATAAGGCTGAAAAAATAAAATCAAAAATTCCATTTTGTTCCCAAAACTCAGCATCTAAATGCATAAACAAAAATAAAAAATCCAAAATAAATAAATAGTAGGAGTAGAAGATTATTACCTTTCAAAAGGCCAGAAGCTTTCTTGCTTTTGACTACATTCCCTATTCAGTGTTAATGATTCTGGGTTTCCTGCATTTGCTTTCATGTTTTTGCCTTCGATTTCTTTTTTTTTTTGGTGGACTGAAAAGTAGCCATCACTTCATTCTGCAGAGTGCAAGTGAGCCTCGCAAAACTCACTCTCTGACACATCCCGACCCACAAAACACTTCTTCATCTCACTTTTCTTGTGTAGTTGTGTTGAACTTGGAATTGTACAGAGACATTAGTAGTGCATTGGCATTCGTGAAGAATATATAAAGCATGCCGTGGAAAATCTTAAAACAATAAGAGCTTTGTTTTTCTTTTGCCAATTAGGTGTAGTGTTCTAAAAACTTCGAATTCATTTTTTTATTTTTTTTTGGTGCAGAAATTTCGAATTCAATTTAAATATTGATAACAACTTTTAAGTATTTTATTATTTCAGTCAATTAATATTTATGATTTTTTGTTTGGAGTAACATGATATTTTTTTGATACTATTGACAAAATTGAGAGACGTTTTTTGCTTAAAAATTTTATATATACATCGGCAACATATAAGTAAATATTATTTTTATCCATTAATTTTTATTATTATCATATTTAATCTTGTGAATGTATTGTTCTTATGTCTTGAAAATTGAGGCCTTCAAGTTTAATTCCGTTTTGTATTATCATTCCCACTTCCTGTTGTTGCTCCTCTTTTTCAATTCCTTTCGATTCGGGTATTTTCCGGATAATACCAACTCACCCGCCACGTCACCGACCAACCGTGCCTAGTCGGTCGGATAACGGACATCTTGGCCCAAGCCAACCCTTAACGGACCGGGTAAAAGCCCAAAACCTACTAGGGCAAGGATTTCCCTATACCATGGTAAAGTATCTGTTTTACCCCTTTAAAATCTCTTATAAATACTCACCATTTCCCAATCCCAAGGCATGTTACGTTCACCTGGCAAGAAATCTCATCTTTCCGATAATCCAATCTCTCAAGCTCCCAAGCTCTCAACACTCATCCACATTCATCAACGTTCTTCAACGTTCATCCACACTCATCCGAGAACCTCCATCTTTGGAAATCTTCTCGTCTCCCAAGGAATCCCCCACGTCATCATCCTCGAGGAAGATCTCCTCGATCTATTCAACTTAGTTCACTACTAACTTGAGCGTCGGAGGGCGTTCCCGGGATCCACCACCCGGGGCTTCGCCTTTTGCGAGTTCAAGCGGTCGCCACTCGGACTCGGATCGATCGTGCTACGTCCTCGAACCGGAGCGGTAAATCCTTCCTCTCTCCGAATCATCAATCCACATCATCAACTCGGTTTTCTCCGGAGACACTTTCCTTCCTCAATCACTTCATTTTCTTCCTTCGAAAGCTTTCTTTTGCTAATATTACACTAGAATTTTGAAAAATTTGCATTTCATCAACCTTATGTGGCTATAACTTACCAAAATCGAGCAAAACAAGTAATAACAAGTAACAATTCAAAAACACAAGTACACAATATCGAGGAAAAAAACTCAATTGTAAAAGTTAAAATACTTTATATGATTATTACTGCGATTCAAATCATAAAATTTAACTCAAAATTAAGGAAAAAGTGGCTAATAGCATAAAAATCAAGAGCTTGCAAGCAAAATATGAAATTTTAGGATACCTTTTACAAAGTGAAAATGACGGTTATATATATATTTTTTTATAGAAAGATAAATTTCATTAATAAAAAGTCATACAACATCTACAAAAGATTATTTTTTAGTAAAAATAAATCTCAAATAACAAAATAGATATCTATTTTGACAAAGTTAATGGTAAATATACTTCCGCTCCGCTCTATCCTTGTAGCATCAATCTTACTATAAACCGTGTTTTTCGACTTCAATATGTCTTTCTCAAACATCAGCGAGCTATTGTATAACTTTATAAAATATATCTCTCGTGTGATATAATATATCCAATCGACGAGTGAAGGAGGTTAAATAATAATATCAAAAGTTGAATGATGAAACTAACATTTACGTATATGTCAATTAGGGTATATGAAATGTTCCCTTTTCAACCAAAATTTAAACTACACTAATAATAGAATACCTCAAATACCCTACCTTAGTTTCTGTTATTTTCCATTAGATGACATGAGGGATAGTGAGGGAGACCTCGACACATACTAGGATGTCTGCATGTTACTTTAGGTCCCTAAAAAGTAAGCACTTAATGCGTGTATGGAGTAATTATGCCATTCAACATAATGAATAGCCAAATAAATACGTCAAATTCATAACATAAGTATCCATTAGGTTTATGTCACGTTGTAGAAATGACGCTTATTTTTTCATAAAGGAGCAAAAGGGCCGGAAAAACTAAATGTATCGTTGCAAAACATAGATAATATAACTCAACACGACTATAGAAAACATACTTTCATAGTATTGTTGAGCTCTAACATCTATCTTGGGACTTTTGATGGAACTTAATTTCACATGAAAAACTACGTACTTAACTTGAGTGGGGTTGCGTACTAAGCTTATACTCCCGTTGTTCTATATTTATTATTAAGTTTAAGGAATATGTGGTAATAAGTAATAAATTCATTTACATGTGAAAATAGGTTTTTAACTGATAAAAGCAATGTCAAATTTTAGAAAAACAAATTCTCACAATAATATGAAGCTAGAATAATGAATATCTTTTACAATAAATATGATACCAAAAATTATATTTTTCCGAAGATTTTCATTTAGTTCTCGGGGGCCCTCCACCATCAATGAAAAACAAACATCATTTCTCCAAGGTAACAACAATATAAACCAACTTGCTACCCATATCTTGCATTTAGCATATTTATTTCGATATTGATTCTCTAGAATGATATAATTATCACATTCATGCAAGTGCTTGTACTGAGATTTTTATGTGCAATTGTAAAAATGAAATTAAAAACCGGAAACACAGTAAGTTAAACCTATAAATTGAATAGAAATTGAGCCAAAGAAAAACAGAGTTTTTCAAGGAGAGGCAGTTAAAAAAATGAAAAATAAGGTGTATATAATATGAGTAATAAACTTGTAATTAAGGAGCATTTCTCTAGGCCAATTTGAAATGAGTCCATTACTGCAATGTTTTATCCAAATTTCCTATTTTTTTATTTTTTTAAAAGGAAATGCGAAAATTGACTATTATTTAGAGCTAAATTAGGTGTTAAATAAGAGTAATAAATTTATTTGTTTTGGTGCAGAAGGGTAAAACCCCAAAAAAAAAAAAACTAGATTTAATTATTTATAGGGGTCAAGAGGCACCTACAAAATTTGCATATAACAAATCCTTAATAGTACTGGGGGACAATCAAAGGAGTAAAGACCAAATTCCTTTTCAATACCGATATTTGCCAATTTATCGGCGACTCGATTCGCTTCCCGAAAGTCGTGGTTAATTTGTACTTCCCAATCACAACGATTGATAAGGTGTTTGCATTGTCGGATTAGGGCGTGAATTGACTGTTCGTGGCCCGATTGCCCCTCAACATTCCGACTACGATCATGGAGTCGATTTTAGCCAAACTTTACTAAATCCCAAATTCCAAACTAACCGTAAACCTCTCCAAATAACCTTTATTTCAGCCATGACAGAAAAGCAAAATCCAAAAATTTTCATGAAACCAAGTAACCTTTCACCTTTGTCTCCACGGAGCACCCCACCTTCGGCTGCTAAACCCGGGTTCCCTTTACAGGCACCGTCAGTATTCAGCAGAACCCAACCTGTTGGAGGTGGTTCCCAGCCGACTAAAAGTTTATGTTCTATTCGAATTGGCATGGTTTGTGTTATGTATATCTCTCTTCCATACATCAAGTATCTCACCACTCCTTATAAAGTAGAAAGCCTACCTTATCCTCCGGTATAGAGCCCCCATTTTCAAAGCTCATAGCACATCACCACTTCCATATGTATCAGAGAACAACCAAAAACTTAATGTCCCACTGAGGATCCAAGCAGTCCGATCTAACGTTCTTAACAATCCATTCACCAAAAGAATTGCTTTTCGAATGAATATCTATTCCACTATTAACAAAGTAATGCCATATGTAATGGACAGAAGGACACTCACGAAAAATATGATTTAAATCTTCAATTTCAGCCCCACATAAATGGCAGCTCGGGTCATCCATTAGGCCTCTTTTGAATCTGTTGAAGTTGGTCATAATTCGATCCTATAAAATTAGCCAAAGAAAGACACAAATTCGTTGTGGTACCTTCACTTTCCAAACCCAGCGCCAGTCTGCCCTTAGTAGGATGTCATGGTCATTCCGAATTACAGTAAAAGCGGATTTGAGTGAGAAACCCCCAGACTGTTCCGCGAGCCAGTAAAAGTTATCATCAATTCTTTATTCTACAACTTCGAAAGCGGCTATCTGTTGGAGAACTTGGTTTGGTAAGCGATCAGCGAACATCTCCCACTTCCAACCCAAATTCCGGTCCCATAAATCACAAACATTGAACGGCAACTCCTCAGCAGTAATTTGGCTCAGTGATTACTCGCTTAGTGGCCGCTCATCTGCCCATCAATCAACCTAGAAGAAGGAGGAACGGCCATCTCCCAAAGCAAAAACCATCCCCTTCTTGAGAGTGTCAAAATTAGCTGCCAAACATTTCCAAGTGATGGAGGAGTCATTTCTGGATATTAGGGTTCCACTGGGATTAATGTGGCAGTATTTGAAGCGTAGAATCCGGGCCCAGAGAGAGTTGGGCTCTAGCGAAAACCGCCAGCCCAATTTCATTAAATGTGCTGAATTGAGAGCTCTCATTGAACTGAGGCCCAATCCCCCTTCTTTTTTGGCCCGGTAATCTTATTCCATGAAACCAGGTGAATTTTTCTCTCAGAAGTTGTTCCTCCCCATAAAAATCTTCTAGTTTTTTTATCAATCTCATCAGAGACCGATCTTGGCAAGGTGAGAGTTTGCATAGGATAAGCTGGGATAGCACCAAGGGTAGCTTGTATTAAAGTGGCTCGTCCTGCTAAGGAAAGACATTTCATCTTACAATCCGAGAGCCTTGTATCTACTCTATTGATAACATCTTGAAAAGTCGCCTTTGTGACTCTACCATTAATTGTTGGAACTCCAAGGTATTTGCCCAAATTATCCGTAGCAAGAATTTCTAGGATCTCACTGACTTGGTTAACAAGGCTAGCCTCCACATTGGGTGAGAAATAGACATTAGATTTTTGAAAGCTCACTTTTTGTCTAGATGCCTCACAAAACCTGTTTAAACAATTTTTAACAACCTCAACTTGTTCTCAACTAGCTTCCGCAAAGAGGATCACGTCATTGGCGAAGAAGAGACTAGAAATTCGAGGTCCATGCCGACGTGTGGGGAAAGGACGCCAATTTCCATGGTTGACTCGCATCTTCAATTAAGTGATAGAGTCTCTAGATTCGAGCCACAAAAATATACTGGAGATAACGGATCTCCTTTCTTATACCACGGTTAGAGTTTGGAACCATTGAAGTAGGTTCACGCTCCAAAGTCACCATTTCAAAGTAATAAATTTATAATTATTTTTGTATAAATACAATTAGATATTCATCAATTATCTCTAAGTGAAATTTACACTTCGGGTTCTATTTGGTTGAGTTATTCTCAATTTGGGTTCAAGAAAAAAAAAGAAAAAGGAAAAAAACCCTTCCATCAGGGGGAAAACACACCCTTTGAATTTGAGAAGAAAAAGAGCCATCAAAATCCAGACACTGTCTCGAAACCCGAAATTTTTCGATTGTTTGTTGATCGAAAAATTTATCGAAAATGATGGATTCTGATGGAAATTGGGACTTTCACCTCCGAATATTATCGGCAAGCGCCAGAGACTCTACTGTTTCCGATCCTTCTCTTCTCGAATCCGTCTGTTTCTGTTTCCTTGATTTTCTCCCTCATAGATTGCTAATGCCTTTTGATTTAGATTTGATTATTTGCTCGATTATCTGATGAATTCATGCTTTTTGATGAACATTATTTTGATTTAGTTGGTTTTCAAAGCAGGTGAAGAAGCTGACTGAGTTGTGTAAAGCAGAGAAATCAGATGATTTGGCGGCTAGGGTTTATCCATACGTGAACAAGCTCTTTCAGCGCTCTATTACTTCAATACCCCAGTCTAGCTCGTCTCATGGCCTTCTCTTACTGGTGTGTTTCTCTCTCTTTTCCCTCTTTTTATTGATATGCTGTTACGTTTTAGTTTGGGAATGATAATGGTGGTTTGAGGATGAATTCATTATTGTTCTGAAAGTATTGATGGGATGTACATTGATAGGGGAAGCATGGATCTTCGTTATCTGATTATTTTTAGGGATTGGAAATATGGTTGAGGGTTAATACCCATGGAGGGGGAAAAGGGTGATTAAGGGCATTGTGAACTTGTTTTAATTGGTTACTTCCCCCAAATTATTGACTTGTTGGTTCTCTTATCAGCCTAGGTTGTTCCAAATTTGGTGATTTTCTTTTGGGAATAATTGGGAGTCAAATGACAGATGATACTAAATTGAGCTGAATGTGGAGATTTCTCGGCTGAGTTGGGCTGGATTATAAAAATGTGGTTGAGGGAATTGTTGAGTTTGGCCTAACTATTAAATTCCTGAGATTCAACTGAATATTTAGGATCATAAGCATGTCTTTTTTGAGTGTGGACTAGGCAAGGCCTTTGCTTTATATCAATATATAACCATAGGCAGATAGGCTAGACCAATTCATGTAACTCATTATGAAAATCTTGAAGTATTTCCATACAGAGTTTTAGATATTTGTATAACTAATACTGTCCTACGATACCACTATGATACAAATAGATCCACCTATTTTGCTTAATGCGCCTACCCATTGATTATACGTTATTTGCATGCGTCCATCTTTTTCCTTTGGTCTGGTAACTCGTTGATGTTTATAACTCCCCTTTGATACTTTAGAGGATGTGATGGTGTTGTGCTTGACATTGGTGATCAAGAGTGTGGATCTTAGAATGTGAGAATTTTCCAACTTTTGAAGGCCTTTATGATGACAAACTGATTTTGAAAATGATAGCAGATCGCATTATTGAAAAATTCAGGCCTTGTTTCAATGATCATTGAATGTCCCCCCACCTCCGTGGTCCTTGTTCCAAACGTAAGCTTACTTTATTGATTAAAAGGGGATTTTTTTTTTTGGCTGAGGACTTCCCGGACGTTGCAAAGCTAATAAGGATATCAGAAGCATATAGGAATGAATGGATGAAATTTGAGGATTGGACAAATTGAATTAAGATTTTGGCCAGCATTTCTCAGAGGTTATGGTGGCTGGAAGTGATGATAAAAGCCTCTACACGTGGCTAGATTTTATTCTATGTACACTTTATTGGTGGTAGGGGGTTTCGGAATTTTATTTTGTATAGTTTTCAGGGCATGTTTCCAGTCTGAGACATTTTGTTCTTGAATTGAGGGTTCTTCTTGTCTGAGGTGTCTACTGAAGTGTAATTTCTTTAATTCTCATTATCGGAGTACTTCTTTGGGCAGGAACGACTGTCTTCACTCACTTATTTAATCCTTTTTTGAAGCCAACTTCTGAATGCAACAATTAATAAGTATATACTTCGGACAAGAACTATTGATAAATATTTTTCAAGTCCTGAGCAAAGATCTGCTGTGACAATGATGTTTCTTTAGTAAATTAAAAAGGAGGAAGAAGCTTAGCCTAATGCCATGATAGTTTAAGCTTTTGTGGAAGCATATTATGAGTACTGGAGACCATAGTTGATGTCATTTTGCCTTGTGATTGATTTTATTTTTACAGGCCATTCTTCAATTTTTCTTGGATTTCGGAGAGACTGTTCTTCATGACGCTGACCCTAGTTTGAAGACATTCTTCCGCTCATGTTTGAGTCGGTAATACCACTTGTTCCTTTATATAATTGGCGTATTTTCTGCTATTTTTACATTTGAGTTTTTTGAGGTCATGCTTGTTCATATTCTCTCTCTTTCGAGCAGTGGGTAGAGTTTATGGAAATTCCCAAAAGAGGATTGTATGTGGTTATGTTATCTTAAAGAAACTTGAAATGTTTGCAAGTGGTTTGTATTTCATTTTTGAAAAAGTGAGAGCAGCTAGGTGAAGACTTGATTGTTGAAATACGTACAAAAATAATGTTGCAATATTATCTTATTAAATAAGGGCCAATTAGTGAATTTCCCGTGTGTGGTTGATTACATGTGCAGTTACTTTTTAGCACCAGAACCCCTGTATTCACTTTATTGAGGGGTAAACTTAAAAGTGAAGCGAAAACATATAAATGTTAAACTCAAGTTCAAGTTCTATGCAAGTGAGGCTTCCGTTATTTAACCATTTACTGTATGTTTTCTTTGTGAAAACAAGGTTAGATATCAAGGCACAGAATTGGATGCGCCACATGCATTGTAAAATTACCAGTACATTCTAACTGCCGCCACAATCATTGTCTGTCTTGGTTTTAAAATGTGAAAATGAAAATACAAATTCGACATTTAAAAGATGCTCTATGAATTAGACTGCACTTTTAAAGAATAAGCATAGAATTAGCTTAGATAGCTGAAATGCAATTTCAAGGGTAAGTGAAGCTACGCTTTCGAGAAATTGACTCCAGGTCGAAGTGATTTGTATACTTTTATATCCCTGTCTCTTGATCAAGTAGCCTGAAGAAATTACTTTGAGATTAAGGTTAAAGTTGGCCTGTCATGAGGGAATGTAAGTATGTGATACTTAATCATCAAAAGTAATGTTTATGCTTGCTTTGCTGTATGGTTCAGAATGTTGAGGAATTCCGTAAAGCTGAATTGGGATTTTTTTTCTTTTGCTGTTTCTTTTTTTGGGAAATTTATGTGTACACAACTCAGGGGTAACAAACCTTCATCTTCCTTATGCAAAGATCCCTACGCTAGGCTAAGCCCAAAGGGCAAAGCTAAATGGGATTTTAGGATCCATTGGTTGAAGGAAAGTAACCACAACAATGTGGTGCGTGAAGTATTGTTGTTTCTTTTTGTAGTTTTCTACAAGCCCTTTAACCTTTGACCTGCAGGCAAGACAACAAATGGTAAATGTGATCAAGTTGCAGGGTGAGTTGCTAGAAGTAACTTTTGTTTAGCATAATCTAAGAAATTGGAATCTAGGGAAATGAGCCGCTTATGACCTGATTATGATGTGTGGTGCAAAGGGTAGGGAAAAAACAAACATGTGGACTTTGTGTCACGGGACAATAATTCACTCGAATTGGATTCCCGTGCGGCGGTAGCAAACTATACCCGAGAACCTTCTTAGAGCTTGCTAGTCAAGCATTAACGATGCTTGACTTAAACTTGAGAGAGCTAAGTAAGCAAGGACACTTAGAGAGAGAGAGTTTAGGAGAATGCTTTGTGTATTGAACTCTTGGAATGGATTGTTGGATGAGTGATTACAAATGAACCCCTTGAGGGTATTATACTTGTCCACTTCCTCAATGTACGGTGGAGATCTATTTAATCCTATGGCCTAGATTAATTATCTAGAATCCTCCGTACAAATATCTAAACTTCCATACGGTGTGGAACATTGTGGAGTAGTAGAGAGAAATCTAGAAATTTCGGAATACTCCGGAGCGGCCCATGACATTCTCCCCCACCTAATCGGGCAACGCCCTTGTTGGCTTCTCGTCCTCAATGTGTGGTTGTTGTTGAGGAGACTTAAGGAACCGATCTTCTTTTCCGTCTCTTGCTTCTCGTACTTCATGACAAGAGCCCACAGCTTGCTGCCCTTCGGACAATCGAATGCTTGATGGGGACCGTCACATAAAAAGCAAGATATCTTCTTCTTAGACCTCCCGAGACTTCTCCTTTTCCTTGTGGGCGTATGGCTTGTCTTTCTTTGGGGACCGATCCCGTCCTCCCCACCTCTATCATCGCCATCCGACTCTTTGTCTCATCCTTTGGAGGGCTTGAACTCATATAAGGATTCCGCAGACAACGATAGCGGTCTTACACCCCCGTCTTTCCAGCTCCATCCTAGCCCACCCGCATAGGCCATCGAAGAACAAAAATAAGGCATCTTGCTCCCCCATGCTAGGAATTTCCAAGAGTAGCGCTTGGAATTCCTTCACGTATTCTGGAATATGACCCTCTTTGTGTTGGAGGTGTCGAAGCTTGATTCTAGCTTCTCGTTGGGCATCCAGTAAGGTATAAGGTAGAGCTGCCTCTTGAGCTCTCCCTTGAATGCCTCCCGGGTAGTGACGGGTTGACATTGTCACACCGACGTCACCACCATACAATAGTCTGTGTCTTTAAGGAAAAGGGAAGCGGTACTCACTTTGAGATCGGCTTTCTTAACCCCTTTGAGCCTCAAGTCCCCGCAAGAAGTTATCAAATTCCCTTGCACTCTTGGCTCCGTTGAAGTCCGGAGGCTTGGACTCATTCGCCTTTGGGTTAGTCGCTACCTGGATTGACCCACCATTGGCCACCGTGGCCGTGCACAACTTAAGTTGTGTTTTGAACTCTTTCATTTGTTTACTAAGAGCGACCTTGAGTTCACCCATTTGTTCCGGTTGGTCCTTGAGAACATCCTTGAGTTCACCCATTTGCTCTTGTTTGTCCTTGAGAGCGGCCTTGAGTTCCCCATCTCGTAGCCATAACCGTGGTTTTGAGGGCTACCATCTCCCTGCGAAGTATGTGGCCACCGCATTCCCCCGCATCTCCACCTTGAGCTCCGAGTCCTCCTCATTTGACTCTAACTCCTCGACACGCCTGGTCAAGGCGCCAACTAGACCCTTTAAGTCGACAACGGCGTTATGCAGCTCGCAACCCTTTCCTCGAGTGCGGTGATCACATCTCTTGACTTCTCTCGGCCCTTCTTACCACCTTGTTGTGGTTGGCCTCCTTCGAGTGACACTCGACATTCTTACCCCAAACTTTGGCTTTGACTGTCCACGGGACGATAATTCACTTGAACTAGATTCCCGTGCGGCGCTAGCAAACTATATCCGAGAACCTTCTTAGAGCTTGCTTGTAAGTCTTAACGATGCTTGACTTAAGCTTGAGAGAGTTAAGTAAGCAAGGACACTTAGAGAAAGAGAGAGAGTTTGGGAGAATGCTTTGTATATTGAACTCTTAGAATGGATTGTTGGATGAGTGATTACAAATGAACCCCTTGGGGGTATTTATATTTGTCCACTTCCTTAATGGACGGTGGAGATCTATTTAATCCTATGGCCTAGATTAATTTTCTAAAATCCTCCATACAAATATCTAAACTTCCATACAAGTGTGGAACATTATGGAACATTGTGGAGTAGTAGAGAGAAATCTAGAAAATTCCGGAATACTCCAAGTGCACCCATGACATTTGGCAGAGCTGTGTCGGAGAGAGTGTTAAAAAACATACCATGATGCCCAATTTTTTGGATGATGGTGCTCTGAAATTTTGATTATTTGGGTTATGTAGAGAAGGCTACACTAACTATCCACAGGATCGCATAAAAGAAATCCACACTTATCTAATCATTTAAGCTGTAGATAGAGCCAGTTTGTCATTCAATTCACTGAAATCCTCAATTGAATGCAAAAGGCATAGAAATAATTCAATTCACCAAAATCCTCAATATGCCCAATTTTTTCTGCTTGTATTTGCTTAATAAATGCGATTTTTAGCCTGTTGTTTGTTAATTTCCTCAAACCAACCAAACTCTTTTCTTAATGCTGGTCGCAGTGAATTCGCAGATCCTGTTATTGCAGAAGCAACAATCGAGTTTCTTATTCTGAATAAGAAAAAGCTTCAAACGTCATTTCCTACCTTGTTACCTCAGGTATCTTCTATCATGGTGTTCTATGAAAAGAAGAGGTGTGATGTTTTCATTATTAGTGTTTTCTTAAACTAGGGGAAGATGATTTTGAGACCGTATATTTCATGGCTTACTTTTGATTGAGAGTTTTTGATGTGTAAGCTTCACTTGTGTGTGTTGATCTGCATTTTGAATCTTCTACATGCTGCACCTCTCAGTAATTAAAGGACAGTCATTGGGATCCTCATGGCCCCATTCCCAGCCATTTTTGGGGACACACCATGCAGATATTGCTAATGCATTGTTTGTTTGGTCTGTGGCACATGGATTAAAAATGAGGTCGTTCCAGGATGACATTACATTGTTGACAAATCACGTTTTCACCCTATGATAACCCAATATACTACACGATACTGAACCCTCGCAATTGAAACCCCAACTGCATTTTGAATCCTTGCTATAGCAGTAATATGATAACATGCAATTAAATTCTTCCTTTCTGTCAAGTTGCTTTTCTTAATTTATAGATTGACTCAGCTAAGGTTTCCATGCTTATTGGCGTACTGAACGCAATGCGCTAGCCCACTTTCTCCGAGATCACCAGAAAAGGGGAAACAAGGGAAGAAAGAACAAATAAGCGGAGAGAAAGAGAAGGTGACATAGGAATTGTCAGAATCCCATGATTAAGTGCCTCTATCCTCCTACCTTTGTGATATCAGTCGCTTCTCAAGTTGTCAGGTCATGGCAATGTTTATGGCTGTTTCTGTTTCTATCCAATAGTTACATTGATATGTGCTGTTGTGGGAGTATCATATTTATTGATTAGCAACTTTGTAAGCTTAGTGAAGTTTAATTATGAAATCCATGTCGTCTTCTATGAGCAAGCAGTATTTATGTGTTGAAAATTTTCATGGTAAGATGTTATAACAATATGGATAGCCAATTGAATTCTCATCAAAACTTTTTGGCATTTGCAGTTCTTCCCTTTGTTATTGAAACTAATTGCATGGAATGGAGAGAAGTAAGTCATTCTTTCTTTTAATATTATCCATGCAATTTTCTTGTGATCTTAACTGCTTCATACTGAGGGGCCAGTAGGACACTTGAATCATTAATAATCAGACTTCAGAAATTGAGTTCTCAACCAGCGGAGTGCAGAGTACTAATCCGGGACAGTGAAGCTTTTCAGAAAGGAGCTTATCAGCATTCTAGGGTTGATGTGTCATCTGGAAACACAACCCCTTCCTCCACCCTACCCCAAACGGGGTTGATAAGTTTTGTCATTATTTGGAACAAGTTTGTTAGATCTTTGACAAATGCATCTCTAGGAGATTGAACATACATTGTACTATATGATACATGAACCCTTTACTTTGCCCAGCCGTACCTGTGTCAGACACAACACTCCATGGATAGACATGGGATACGTGTCGAACACATACCAAAACTTTAAAGCAGCAGAGGTGAAAAATATTTTATATGGTCTTTTTTCCTTGATTCATTTTTTTTTCAATGGTTCTTTAGTGTTTTCTGGTTTGATAAGTAGACAACCTTTTAATTAATGAAATATTCTGGAAAGGTTAATTAGAAATTGCAACTTCCACATGTAAAATGACAAGTCATCGTAACTGTATCCAAATTTTGTGCCCTGTCCCCATGTCCTAAATTTAGAGTTGTGACGAGTCGGACGCTCAAATCCATAACCCATGTTGGACACCTCTTACCCAAGTCCTTGTAACATCCGTAACTATAATGTGCTATTGTGAATAAAGATTCTGTAATTTGATATTTGCTATATCCTTATAGCCGGTTATTAGGATTTTGTTTAACTATGACAGTGGAGGCATTAGCTGATCAGGATTGGTTGATTTTACATTCCAGACTAGAGAAACAATTTATGAAGATATTCCCTGCATTGGTGGTGCCTGGATCGTTTCTGCCTTTATTTCCAGCTCTTGTGGACTTGCCAGGTGAGTTTTATAGGATGCTGGCACACATAGCAATAAATGGTGTTTGAGGATACATGACAATTTTCCTATCCCTCCCATCTGTCTAGAGCCTGGAGTCTAGAGTAAATCACACGCGCTGGTATGGAAAAAGTCACACACCATGGTTTGCACGTCCTTCTCATCTGTTATCCTCTTATGCCACTCATATCAAACTTCATGAGCGAAAGCAAAGTATATATGGGATTAGCGGCATTATCCTTTAGTTTTGTTTTAGAGTTTCATACTTGATAGATCTGATAATTTGTATGGCCATTGCTATGCCCAGTTGATGAATTGGCTCAATTCCAAGGCAGGAAGTTATTGTCATGAACTCCTCAGGGGTCCTGCTGACTTTGGCACCCTTTTGTTAGTATTTCATTTTTCTGGGAGACATCTTGAGTGTATTTCATCTCAAATCTGAATCACTGTGGCAAGAAAGCATTATCTTTGACTAGCATCTCACTGACGTTAGAATGTCTGTGGCTGAAATTGGTCGTTGATGATTGCTTTTTGAGTACCCTTTGTTATCATTTTTTTGTGGCCTTTTCTGGATCTTGAACTATGGAGAAGCTTCTCTCTGAATTGCGTTGTTTTCTTTTTTCAAATTACCTTTTGGTTTCGCTAGTTCTGGTTGTTGCTCTAGAGAAGGTGGGCCGAAGCTCTGGATCACTAGTTGGTAGCAGCATAGCTTCAATAAAAAATAGCACTGCTCCTGAGGTTAGCTGGCTGTATTTCCATTTGTTAGAGTTTGTACCGTTTGTTGTCTCATCTGTCTTGAACATGTCTCTTTGTTGGAAGCAGATGCTGCTTGCACTAATGGATGAGGCGTACACTGGTTCAACCATAGCTGATGGAGAAGGTGACTCTGAATCTGAGGATAGTAGTGCAATTGACATTTCGGACCCAGTTTTTCTTGATCTTCTTAAAGATGAGAATGACGGTATCGCTGTATGGCTAATTCTATTTTCAGTTTTGTTGTCGTTAAATATTTTCAACGCATTTAATTGCATAATTAATGTCTAGTAGGGTACTCACTCCTTAGTAGTAGAAGTGGCTGTATTTAGTTCCTTGACTGTTGTGGTGGAACTGAAAGTGAAAGACGAAAGTGGTTTTATTTGTTTACTAAAGAGGGTGTGCAACACCATGAATGATTTCTTTTTTTTTTTTTTTTTTTTTTTGGGGGGGAACCTTCAAAGGAGATGAGGGACGGACTGGGCAAAGGAGAGACTTGACATGTACTACTGAAATTGATTCCGCCTAGTCAAAGTAAAACTTATTTTGGAAGTACATTATGAATCTATGATCTTCTTGGATATGCTGCTTTTTGGCTTTTGTTACTGGAGAAGGCATGCGGAAAATCAGATTAGTTCACTGTAACATGCATGGGCCTTTCTATCTGTTAAAGAGCAGGATAATTACTTCCAATTCACATGTCTTTCAAAAGATTTAAAGGTTGCATCCGCTAGAAGAGCAGCCCTCAGTAGCCTTATATTTTCTTGTTGTCTTTTTTTTAATAAACGATAATTTCAAACAGTTAGGCCGGGATTAATGATCATTTCTCGCCAAAACTGGAATTATTGTATCACTTTTGTATTCTATAGTTTAATAATTATCCTCCCTCGCTTAACATAAAGACATGATTATATTTCAGGAACGTCACATGACCTCACCTGGAATTGCGGCGGCCATCCAAGCTGCTATAAGTGGTCCTCAGTCTGATCGACTGAAGCAATCACTTAAGATTGCACCAAAGCTTCTAGATATTTATTTTGCTATAGCATTGCGAGACGTCAATGATTGTAAGAATCTTGTTTCTGTTATGGATAATACTTCAATCTTCTATTTTGTTACTTGTTCTTGGTTCATTCATCCATCTGCTTCTGTGGATTTCATGTCATATTTTGGTGCCCTAACTTATGATTTTCTTAAGCATCTCTACCTTTTCTTTTGGCAGCCTTGATCTGTGCATTAATTCCCATGCTTATGTTGAGAAATGCTGCATTGTTTCCTGATAGAATTTACTGTTACGAGGTAAGGAATCTAGACTACTCACTTAACCTGCTTATTGCTCACTGTTTTCATTTGCTGTGCGTTTGCAGAGGTTTGTCATAAATAGGTCTCCAGATCTAGCATCTTTGTGTAAATAGTGGCTGTATGATCAATAATTTTTTGAGCATTGTGCCACTTAACCTATTCCTTTTAGTCATGGTTAGCACTATATTTCTGTTTAAGTTTTGACTCAGATGTTTATATCTGCATAGTGCTGAGGAATCCAACAAGAAATTAATGACAGCCTGCATAAAAGAAAACCCACAACTTTTAAGCTGCCCTTTTGGTGCTTCTGTTTTGTTATTCTCTGTATTTGGTGTTGGATTTGTAACCATACATATCAAAGCTTTGTTTATTACGTTGCAGTGCCTAGGTTTAATGCATGATTTCAACATGTATCAGGTTGCTTCATATGTGATTTCTTTCACTAAGTGTACTGGTTTAAACAAAAAGAGCTGATGCTGGGCAGAATTATGGTAGACTGAATCTGGGAATTTAGGTTGTGGTGTGGGGATTTGAGGGTTTGAGGAGAGAGAACAGAAAAATAAAAGATGAAATAGTAAAAAGATAAATAACCTAGAAGGTCAACCTTGGGTTTGTTAGAGATTCACTTGCTAGCAGTGCCTGTAAAACAGCAGCTAACAATGCTTGCGTAGTCCTTGAAACCCATGGAAAACAAGTTTAACACTAAAACCTAGAGTCCTCGGCAATTACTCATTTCCGAAGCAAAAAGTATTGCCTAATAAAACAATAGAAAGGCAGTCAAAAAGTAGCCTAATAAATTCATAATTGACTGACGAAAGTTGAAAATAAAATAGAAAGATAGTTCTCCCAAGATTCTACTCCTAAAAGTCCTGTTCAAAACCTTGTAAATTAAGCTTATGTATAAAACTGCAAACTTTGGACTGATGAAACAATACGATATTTTATGCCACAATTCTGTATTTTGCTTCTCCTAGCTCACCTTATTGTTTGCATTGGGAGCAAAACTAGGAAGAACTAAACATGGATAAAACAATGGAACTGATGGAAGAGTGAGATCATGTAAAACTTTTGAAACTTTTGAAGCTTTGTTTTGGTTGCTTTTGAAAATTGATGGGAGTCTCTGACATCTTCATGGTAACATGGTAAGAAAATTTATAAGGTTTTTGGAGTATTTTCCTTTAAAAATTATTTAATTTTTCAGTATGAGTTCTGATGTGATTGCAGAGGAGAAATCAAATGGTTCATAAGTCTGCATTTTGTGCAGATTAGAAAAAGATTGTTGGAATTCATGCTTGCTTCATTTCAACGGTCCCCAGATTTTATAGCACTTCTGAAGGTATTATATCAAAGCTTCTGGCTTCAGATATGCATCATTTTTTATGCCTCAAATTTGAGCTCTCATTGAAGCGTTTAAACAGCTTGCTGCTTTTCCTAAGGATTTGATGGTTTTGCAATACCTTGCAGAAGCCCATTATGGACAGACTTGGAGAGGCCTATGACAGCCAGGAGAAGGTTTACCTTCTGAATTTTTGTAATAGCAAGTATATCTGTACCAAATCTTTTTAAATTTAGATTTCTTTTTCTTTTTCTTTGGTAGACAGAGTTGGCTTTACAACTCTGCTGGGCCATTGGAGAGCATGGAGGAGGTGGTGAATCTCGCAAAGATGCTGCTCGTGAACTTTTTGAAAGTTTGGAGTTACTGCTATATGAGAACATCTCATCTAGGTCAGTTCTGCACTATCTGTTTCCTGTTTAATTGAATACACTGAGATTTTCTCAGTGTCTGCTGACTTCAAGTTTGCTTTCTTGTGCAGTCGTCTTGGTCTAAGACAAGAACATGGTCTTAGCTTCAGTCGTACTTTTAGTATGAGTGTAAGCGGTGCGGGCTCAGAAAGTCCGTCACAGTCAAGGCTCCTATGTTTTGTCGTCACAGCAATTGCAAAATTAGCTGCCTGGCATCGTGAATTGCTACCAAGAGCACGTGTATCATTGGCTAAGGTATTTAGTTTGAATGTATTGTGATCTCATCCCATTCAAGTGAAATAAAATAAAATAAGAAGCTCACCTGCCATATTGGTATGTTGTTAATGTCCACAATCTTAGAAAGTTAACAATTCTTATACTGTCTTCATCTGGCCCTTCTCAAAACCGTGCCATTTAGATGTGAGACAACTATCTGGATTCTGGGGAACGGAGGGGGTAATATTATCCATTTCAGGTACAATTATGGGGACTCTTGAAGTTTTATTCCCGATGTACTGTGTTACATCAAGATTTCTACCAATGAATAAATTTTGTGGGGCTTGTTAATTTTTTCTGATTAAATGAGAATTTGCATCTCAGGTAGCTCGGTCTCAGTTATCTGATGCAAGAGTTTGGACACGTGCTCGTGATTGTTTGAGTTTATTGAACGAGCCTGCAATTTCAATGTCTGTGTTGACGTCTTCACAACATTCTAATCGAGGAAAGTCATATCCAGGACGTGTTAATTGGAGTGATGGTGGCTCCAAGATGATTGCCCATATCCCTTTCTATCTATTGGGTGGACAACCAGGTGAGGGGATTTGCTGCCTTGTTTAGTTTATGATGCCTGATACTAGAACCAAATCAAACCCAACCTTGAGGCATTGTTAGGTGTATAAAAAAATTTACTCACCTGTCAAGGTGTTGCTGTTGGACAGTTCTTCTGCTTGAATCATATGGATTAAAACAAAATGTCTTGTTAAACTGTCCACTTCTTGCTATGAAATAGTAGGCAGTCGATTTCTATTTGTACTTCAAGAATAAGGTTGAATACATCTAAACTCATTCCCCAACTTCTTAACCCTTTGCTTCAGAGTGAGGCCCTGTTCTTTTTAGATGTAAGGAACTAGAAGACTATAAGCAGCTGGATAGTTGTAAAAAGTTGTAAGGAGTTGTAACACTGTAAACTAAAGCTAAAAAGAAGGGCCTGAGTATTGGTTTGGTTTGGTTGGTCTACTAGGGAGTCATTCTATAGCATCCTCATATTGAGTCATATGCCTTTGTTTCCACACGCTTTTAAACTAGTACTAGTATTTGTCTCTTGCCTGTCCATGAAAAACTGAAAAAATGGAGGTTGAATCATAGTCATGCTGTTGACCTGAGAACTCGCTTTTCTTGCAGGTCCACCCTTTCATGATTTTGCATTTTCGGACATCTTGCCGAGCAGATGACAGATGCAAACATACAGGATCTAAAATTGTGTACGTATTTTGTTGATTCTTTTTGGCGTAATATGAGTAGAAATAATACAAAAACAGTAATACCTCACTTCTTAGTTGTAACGAAAATTTGTAATATCCGGGATTGTATTTTTCTATTGTACCAAACTCATCAGGAAGCACAAACCTTGAGCATATATGGTTGGTTGTTAAATGATTTCTCCCTCGTTTTGATCATCAGGGAAGCATCTTCTCTACGTTATCTGCACTACTTGATGCAATGAAGCCTCATGTTATGGATATTTTTTAGCTGTACCTGTATTTGCATTTCCTGTGATTAAAACTATTAAAAAATAAAAAAAACAGGCCCTACGGTGGATTGTATCTATATTGGCATATTGCCTTCAGGGTAGGATGTTCCAAGTGCAAGTTTGGGTTGGAATATTCCCTTCAGGATAGGATTTTGTTTGGGGAAACAAATGTAACACATTCGGTCTATAGACTTTATGGTATGATGTATTTTAGGTAAAGGAATCTAATTTTTTTATGAGGGCCATGGAAATAGGATTTTGTTTTAGAAAATGAATGAATATGTAGTAATCTGGCTCTATAGATTCAGGACTATGGGTAATGAAGACATAACCCCCCTTCTTTTTTGTTTTAAGTTTACAACTTACAATTACTTATAACTTACAACTACTTACAATCAATCTTATGTCTTACAACTATTTGTAGCTAAAAAGAACAGGGTTGTAGTGTTTCAGCGCAATGAGGTATTTCACCCGCCAATAAATTTTTATCCAATTCAAATAAAAACGGGTGAAAATTTGAAAAACACAAATGACAGATGAATAATGGAGGGGATAGTTTGATATATCAAGTTGGATTTGGGTGATTACTTCATTCAACCCATCACTAGATATGTCGCTTAACAGTTCACCCTTTTGTCACTCCTTTACATTTATTTGGCCTTTTAAATTTTATAATTATCATTCAATATAATCTAATATCAACAAGTATTTTAAATCATATGTTTACTTTAACGCTTTGTATAAACATTTAGTCATGTGTTTACCACCGATTTAGTCATGTGGTAGAATGACTAATTTTCAAAAAGGAGATCGTAGTTCGATTCTTCCTAAACCGTGTACGTGCATAAAATTTATTTATAAAAAATATAGTTATTTTGCTTGTAAAACTTAGGTACATTTCAAATCAAGGTGGATCCAATTGCACCATATACAGAAAAGGGCAGGGCATCTGAAAATAAGGACATATGATTGCATGATTCATGTGCACTAATCTAATTTTCCTTATTGATTCATGCATTGGGCACTTCCATGTATCATTTTCTATATTGTCATGTTTATATAATGTCACTATAACATGCTGGAAAAGGTTGGCAATGGTTCCCTGATCCTTCCTAAAACACACTCTATGAACGAAATAGTTATCTCCCACTTAGTTCCAAATCCAAACAAGTCCAAATGTTGACCCTCGAGTATGTTGAGGACGAGTATCAGCTCGTTTATAACTCTTGTATGAAGAGAGACAAATGTTCACATCGAAAGCAATATTATAAAACATGCTGCAAGTAATAGACTAACTTTTTAGAAGAAAAGGAAATAATGAACTATTTAGCAGTATGTTAAACGAAAAATTTAGGACTTGTCGATCGTTAAAATAGTTAATGATAGCCCCCTTCACCAACTAAAAATGAGGATTTTTTCTCATTTTTTCCCTTTTTCTGGATATAAGGGAGGAGAAGAGAGGTGATTGGTAGATAAGGATGGAAGTTAAATCTAAATTCCAAGAAAAATCTGGATCGATTTTTAATCCAAAGTTGACGAAAAAATACCCTAATTTACGTTCAATTGTATTGGAGATTATTAACCAAAAATGTATTCAAATGTCTGTATAATTCCCGAAAATCATCAAATTGTGTAAAGTGAACACACATAAAAATAAATTGACACTTATAAAATAGAAAAATAAACATTAGAAGTGGACAATTTTACCCAAATTCATGGAGTAGGTTAATGGACAAAGTACAATTTGGAATTTTCCTCACAGATATATAGTCGGACCTAAAAATATTCCCATGTTATATGTATATGTCAAAAACCCTTAAGAATTGAATTATTCCAATCTAATTGTGGAGGTAGATTTATGGCTTGGAATAGGGGAATGAAACTTTCACTGCCCTAATAATATTCTCATTTATATGTCAAACATGAGTTTTCCACATGAGAACCACGTGCAGGGTTGCAAACCCTCACAAAATGACACACCAAACATTCATTCACAATTTTGCTGAAACTGCATCAAACAAGAAAACAATGCCTTATTTCAGGTGTTTTCACCTTATTTGGCAACCCGTACAAATTATACCATAGTTTCATATCGGTAAATCTTGAAGTATTTTATATCACTCATTCTGTCTTTTAATTTGTTAGGTTTAGTCTCCTCTACCCTACTGTGCCCCCAAGGGTAATTTTAGTTGGGCTTGTACAGGGAGTTCTGGATACCAAGCTTAAACTTTAATGTCAAAACCTACTACTCATCCCAACCCCTTTACACAACTTACAAAGAAATTATCTCCTCTAAGATTCGAACCTCGATGTAGAGGATGGAAGTGTAGAGTATTTCTCACTAGACTTGCACTCGCTTGATTCTCAAAGGCATATAATGTTTGTATATGTTACTCCTATGCTTGGAGATACTCATAGATCAAGGGATCGATCAGATCAGGGTTTGGTCTAGTGACCTTTTAGCACCATTTTAACACCATTCAATACTTATTGATCAACACCATTTAGTATCATGAAGCTTCAGTAAGCAACAGTTAATTCCATTCATCACACAATTTAGAACCACTTAAAATAAGTACCTTTTCTCAAAAGCAATAAGCCCCTTACTATAAATGAACATGTTTGAGAATGTTAAGTGGAATTGTCCCAAGCAATCTAGTCTTGTTTTGACAAGATCAATGCTTATTGTTGTAGTTGTTTGTGGATAATTGAGGCCTGTGATGTTTTATAAGAACTAACCCCCATTTACATTCACATTCACAAGTTAGTGTATTATTTTCCTGGCATAAGTGGTACATAAGATCTCTCCGGTATCCTGCCGCGGAGCCACCCTGTGGTGATCAGTGTCCTGTGAACCCAATAGTTGCAAGAGAATTTTAAAATTTTGTGTAAAACTTTTAAAGGGGTGCCAATAAAAACCAATTGATACATGTAAGCTATACGAAGTCCAAATGAGGGACACCGGTATATCAAATTTCTGAATCTGCCACTGACTTGTATATAATAGTTTGGTGTAGGCAAGTTGTTCTTGCAGAATTCCCATCTGAACTGCTTCTCTTCAGAGGCTTACTAAGACAATAACCTATAACTAAAATACTATTTACACTAATGAAAACTATAATTACTTTCTTCCCATTGTGGTCCATGCTTTGGGTTCCATCGATCCTATTAACATGTGTGTTTGTATATATATGACCTTCAATTATAAGCTTCAAATTAACAGGCCAAATTCTCCATGAGCTCCAGGGATAATTCTGTGGGCAACTCTCTCTATAGACCTCCTAGAGAGAGAGGAGATAATTCTAGTTCTAATTATTCTGAGAGTGGCTGGACTTTTTACCTTGAAGAAGACTATTTGATACCCAAAATTGATAATAACAGGAGAACAGAATATGACGGTTCCTTCTCTTCTGCCTCAGTTGCTGCTGGTTGCCCCAAGACCCTCTCAGCTGTTTCTGACCCGGCTTCTCTGGCTCAGAGAAACTGCGATAAGATGGTCGTCAACAAAGGAAAGTTCGAGTCAGATTCAGTTGAAGATGAGTTGGAAGATACTGCTACTTCTCCTGTCCAGAGTTTGAAGGTACCAATGTTTATATATGTATGTCACAGCAGTATTTCATGTGTTGAATTGACAATATATTTTAGACAGTAGTGAACAAGAATTACTAATTAAACTTTATCTTTATTGGCTTTAAAAAATAATATGACATACTACATTCCATTAAAAAATTGGATATAATGAGATAATAAAAAAATGGAAATTATTTTTTATAATTTGTGCCCATTTTTACTCAAACTTTGAGTTTTGGGGGAAAATAAAGTCAAATTTCCATGCCAATTAAACTCAAGGCTCTTCACAACAAGAAATATTCTTAACTTATATAAAATCGTCATATTGCAATTTAAATGTCATTTTCCTTTGATTAAAATTGCCCATATGTAATTATCTTGTCGCCAATAGGATTCTTAAAGGTGATGCTTTAATTGATTTGTACTCAATCGATACAAGTGACTATCACTATTATACTTCAGTGTTTTTGGACTATGAAATGAAAATTAGTTACCGACTTGGTGGTGGTGCAAAAAAATATATTATTATCGTGTCAATATTTTTTTTATACAGGTAAATTGGATCATTTCACTAAAATCTATCCGAAAATTATTTAATAGAATTGTTTAAAATTTAAAAACGTGTCCATCACTTTCAACCAGAATTCGAACCCCGGAAGTGCTAGTATATAAGTGACAATGATGTCACAATATCAAGATGTCTTTTGTCATTGTCAAGGTGGTCATTACCAATTTGTTTTTCCTTTGCAGGGAAAAGAAAAGGGCGAAGTTTCACACGAAGCAAGACAAGTACAAGACAATATTGGCACGGATTACATGGGGACTTTGCTTGATTGCAATGTCTATGTTATTCAACTTTCTTAACTAAAAATGTTTAAAAGATTGCATCAAAAACAAATGTTTAAAGATAGAGCTTAGAATATGTAATTAGCATGGACAACAGGCAAATAACCTAGGCCGAAGGTCTTTAGCCTATCTCTATTTTTATCGTAATAAAAAGTCGTAATCTGTCTTATGACTTATAATTCTTTTTTCTATATTAAGGAATGAAAAATTAGTTGTTCTTTAAGATCTAGTGAAAGCAGCCTAGGTGGGGGCTAGCTACCGTTTTACGAATTTAGACTTTGGTTTGAATAATATGCAAATACAAATTTATTTTGAAACCATTCTGTATAAAATCGTATTCTTTAATATTAGTTTATTCTATTAAAAAAATTACTGATTTATTTATAATAGACAACAATTTAAAAATATTTTCCAAGAAAATATTTTACAAGAATAACATAAAGCAAAGAATGAAAGCACCTCTTTTATTCTCTGAGCAGAATAACCTAAAGCAGAAAAAATCAACCTGAAATAAAATAAAACAAAACAAAACAGAAAAAATTGCGCATCCGGGGAATCGAACCCCGGTCAGTACCGTGGGAGGGTACTATGATACCACTACACTAGATGCGCTTCTTGAAAGACGCGTCTTACATGTTTAATAAGACCAAATATTATTAGTTCGACTCACTATTATTATAAACAGCAGTAACAGAAATTAATACATTTTCGACGTCCATAGGTTTTTGAAAAAAATGATGGCTGATTATTCTAGAATAAATATTAAAGGAAGTTCGATAGCTATTAGTTGTTTGTATCAGTTGTTGGTACTGTATGTTTGCATAGCCATTGAATGAATTGTTTACATATAATATTTATGAGGAAAAATTATCTACCGACTTAGTTGTTTCTTAAAAAAATAAAAGAAAATGTTGTTTATAAAGAGACTTGCAGCAAATAGTAAATTTTTGAAGATTGGAGTGGTACCCAAAAGTTAGAATTTAGGTCAAATTTAAATCAAACAGTTAAATGTCTAAATTCAGACGAGATATTATCTAAATACCCACCTTTTCTAGGTTATATAAACCGCACAAAACCTAAATCCGAGTCAAATATGGTGTAGATAATAGAAATAGAAAAAATTTATATCTAAGTGAGACAAAATTAGATAATCAACCAGACAGACAGATTCAATATCAATTTCGGGTTTTGGCTGTCTAATAGTTTAATAGAAATAGAATAATCTTGTATCCAAACTTAAAATTCCAACAAAAAACTCATAACTGCATCCAGTGTTTTTCTGAGTTAGGCAAAATTGGATACTCAACCAGACAGAATTTTGCCAAATCCTATTCGATATCAGTTTCAGGATTGGGCTGTAGTTATATCTATGACTAGTTCAATAAATAGGCTGCAAACGCTCTTCACATCATTCATATTCAGGTCTTCTGCAAATTCACACTCCAACTAGTTCAATAAATAGAGCAATTCTCCACTGTCCAATTTCGAAAAGTTGAACACACACAAATTCAATGAAATACTGAACTATCTACATTATACAATAAATCTTCCAACACCATCTACAAAGCCAACCCCTAGCTACTGACAACAAATTCTACTCTCTTCAATAAACACGGATCGAAAAAAGTTACAAACTATAGTAGTAATCATAAGTCAAAATCACGATCGGACCTTTTCAGATACATAGATTTACAAAATGGCAAGACAAAGAACCCCTAATGAAGACAGGGAACAAGGGCTACAAACTCTTATACAATGCCGAGCTTTATGCCCTAAAAATTGTCTCGAATCAGTCCTGTTCAAGAAACATTGCTTCTCTGCTAGATTGCCGTCCAAATCAACAGCTAAGAGAAACAGAGCTCCAAACCCATGGCAAGAAGCAATCTTGTATCTGCTACAATATGATTCAAAGTAGTGCTTTTTCACAGTTTCCATTTCAGTTAGCAACCTCAAATCAACCAAGACTCTGCCACAATGAGCTGAGTTTTGTTGCAAGTTTTGCAGATTTGTAGTCATCCCGAAGCTCGATAAATCTGAGAATTGAATCAAGAGTGAAATTCCGGAGGAAACAAAAAAGTAGAGATGTTTGCAGATAAGGCTGACCCTTTTATTTATGCATGAAAAGAAAGTTCTCTAATTTCTTCCTGAATACTACCACTTAGCTATCTAGAATAGCAGAATTAGCAGGCATAGTATGATACCAGAAGTACCATAACGCAATTTTATCTATAAACAGGTGAAAGAAGTTTGCGAAAAGGTAATACATATACACTGACTCTCTCCTCATTTCGCTGGTCACCCGAGGCCATGGGATTCTTCATCTGTCAAGAATACCAATGGCAGCCAGTACTAGGCCTTCTACTTTCCGACAGCACTACAGGTAACCTCACCCCATTTTCTCTCCATCTCTTCATCTCCCTCTCCCAACACCTATGACCACCAAACCCCAACCCACCCCACCTACCTCATTGATGGCCACCCGCACTATACCTGGCTGCCTTACCCCTTCCCGTGGACCAAAACCCATTCATATTTCAAAGGCATCATGGGGTCAGTTTGGTTTTCATGAACCCATTCCTCTTCTTAATGGCATTACGGCCACAGAGATTTTAAAAATCAGTTCAGGATTTGCAAGGCATTTGGTGTTTCGGGGAAAGCACAGAAAGGGAGAGTGACCACCAACAAGGTAGCTAGGGGGTTAATCACGCCACTTAGGAAGGAAAATAGAGAAAGGGAAAGAATTGCACCAGGAACCAGGATTAAGGGGCAAGGTGGCAATAGGAAGGCCACTAACAGGTTTTTTTATGGCTAGAGATCCAAGTGTTGCCTGTCTATGTTACATGTTATGCATCTGAGTGTCTGATTCGTCAAAGTTCTAAATTTAAGACAATGGAACATTCTCCTTAATTGGGACAGAGGTAAAGGGCTCATCATTTTGTGCGTGAAAGCGGCAACATATTAGTTGTTCTAGAATATTTCATTAATGAAAAATAAATCCAAAAACAATATTCAATTGCAATTGATACATAAAAGGTTACTGGTGCTCAGCTTTGTCATGAAAAGTAAAAAACATGCTGGAAAAGAGGTTGTTCACTTGTCAAACTAGCACATTATAGAACCATAACAAAATAATAACTGAAGGAACGAACCACACTCCTTTTCTTTCTCATCCTACTTTAGAGTTAGAAGCATGTTCAACAAATATCCCTTTTCCTATCCATTGATTTTGGTGTCTGACAAGGGTACGGTGGGGTAAAACAGAAAAAGTGGCCAGTGATCCATCCAGTGTCAATAATTTTTAATATAAGATATAACAGAAATAGCCTCTCTTATCTTGGCTGAGATCTAGAGTTTTCTGATCTAAAGATGTGAGTAATGCCAGTTGAGCATGCTGCATAAATCATCTTCAGCATTAGGAATGCCAGATAGGGAGGGTGAAAATAGAGGAATTTGTATAATTACATAATGACAAGACACTTGTAGGGCTGCCAAACTTTGGATCTCAGCAAACCCGCAAAAGTGAGACCCACATTAGGGGTGGTTGTTCTAGTACAAAATGAGTTTTCTCTTCTTTTCTTTTTTTTCCTTTTTTTAATAGTTGAAGGAAGAAGGGCAGGTAGCAGAAGAAAAGGGATATAAAGGTCCATAATAGCAACCACCTTATTCCTATATAGAGTAAGAAATGGTAGTAGCAAAGACCGTACCTTTGCGCATCTTTACGGATACTTGGTGTTCCCTCAAACAGAGTAGAGAGACTTTCAGGAGCGACAATGAAGACATTGGCCAAGCTGAAGATGATTTTTGTTAGTCGTGACAAATGTGGGATGAAATAACTAACACTATATTTTTTGAAAGTTATTGCAACTTACATTCCCAATGCTTCAAATTTTTCATCAATAGAAGGTGCATGGAAGTTGCGCAGAAATTCTCCATATTCAGTTATGTCACGTTTTAGCCGCAGGCCTCCACTGGAACAAAAAAAGAAAAGAAAAGAAAAGAAAAGAAAAGGAATGAACAAGCAAGGAGATTAAGCCACATGGCAACTGAGAATTGATGACAAAAAATAACAACGTAGTAGTACAAGGAAGAAACCACAGAAACCTAATTTACAAAATAAGGCATGGCA
Organism: Talinum fruticosum; assembly: GCA_021018815.1. NCBI lineage: Eukaryota > Viridiplantae > Streptophyta > Magnoliopsida > Caryophyllales > Talinaceae > Talinum > Talinum fruticosum. Next base: position 1,557,070 of record JAITYX010000106.1, read on the forward strand.
ACTAAATGGAACTAAGATACATGCAACCCAGCTCGGCAATACATAAAACCATATGGCCTGCAGATCACCCCAAGAAAATGGACTTGGAAAGCGAAGAAAGACATGTAAGTACATGTTCTAAGAAAGCAGTCTCCTCGAGAATAAAGGCAAAACTTTTTGACCCTAATTTTTAGGCTTGCACATGACAGCAGCTCTTAAGAAATTGCATCAAAGTTTGCTTCATGATTGCACAATCTGAACCAGATCCATCCTTTTTACCTTGATGTCACCTCTACAGAACCCACTATGGAATAAGCAGATGCAACCAGACAGAAATTACCAACTAAATGAATTTACAGCAGAATCTTCAAGTTGTCTTTTAGCGATTAACTTTCAGCAAAAGCTAATTTTTCTATTCATAGACCCTCTGGGAACAGAAGCAAAGGAATCAATAAAGTAAGCTTAAGCTATGAAAATTGAACTCCTTGGGTCTATTTCAAATCTCAACTTTTTGTCAGCCATCCCATAAATTCAGACTTCTCAATCATGAAAGTTCAGAGACATAACAGTGTATAGAAATTCGCAAAGAAAGAAATTTCTCTAACATTGGATTGCAGCGGACTAATAAAAATCTCTAATTAGTGCCCTCTAGTTCTTTCGTAAGAGAAGTATGCAATCAGCCTAGGATCGAATGACAACTATAGGGGAAGGCTGCGCACATCCAAGGACCCTCCCTGGTACAAAAACACACTATGTCCATAGGACCTTGGCATATTGTTTATTACTTTATTCACAGTACAAAACATGATGTTAGAAACAAGATCAATATATAAGACAGTCTTAATGCTCCCAAGAAATACACTCAAATGTGAATTTAGGTCAAACAGTAAAAACAAGTAGAAAAATAACTTGATTGAAATTTAGATTCTCAGCAAATGCACTGTGCTTATAATGCAGACTGAACAGTGATTCCCTTTGGATTCACTTGTAGCAAATTTCTTCCCCTCCCCCTTCTCCAGATCAATAGGTAACAAACATAACACCAAACTGACACCACGGGGTCTTTTCATGTAAAAGGAACAGAAAAGACCAAATCAGCAAGCACTCAAACTAACTGCCAGCCCCAAATCTCTACTTCGAGTGCAGCTGGGCTGGCAGCTATAAACTGCCTTCTAGCAGCCATTGATCACTGTTAAATTTAGTTCATGGCTGTGGTCTCTCTCTCTCTCTTCTCTCTCTCTCTCTCATGGCTGTGGCATGCGGATTTTAGATATCAACAGCCGAAAGACACATCCCTATTATTAGGTAAATATGTGGTTCAAGATGCCGATGACACATTTTGCACAAGAAGATGAAAGAAGGTGGGTATATTATACTTCCCTGTGACTTTCAAAGATTTGATTAGACATGTTTTCTATGTGTAGAAAAATTTGCATTCCAGACACTTCTTCAATAATACAGTCAAGAATAACAGAGGTTCTATGAAACTCTGATAGCAACAACCTCTTGTTATCTGGAACCAGTGGCCCAAGGCCTAGAAGGAAAGACCTCCATTAAACTGTTTTCTCAGGTAACTTGATCAGAGAGCTTTAAATGATAAACTCAAGCTGTATTACACAACTATCTAGGATATTCAATAATTGCCATTTTCTGATATATTGCAGTGTGCTGAGCACTATGTTTTCAAGCAAGCACGTATGGCCCAGCTTACACTAGTTTGATTCCATATGTGATCTTCACCCCTCCTCCAAGGAAAATAGAATGGACACTAGTTATTGTTTGTATTCGGATAAGAACTCTTCCATAAGATTGATCAAAATGAGCAGTTACCACAATGAATCAAAATTAATTACTTGTATCGAAAAAGCAACCTCAGCATAAAGAAAAAGAAAGATGAACTGTAATAGGCTATAAATGGAAGTTACCTGGGGTTAAAAGTGAACTTCTGCCAATGATTAAGCAGCAATTTGTGCAAGCGGTTACCCTGGAAAACATATACTTTAGCTAAATTTTGGATATGCAACAACAAATCATTTACAACAATTTACAGCCATAACTTCAACGGGGAAGACTTAATCAGCTCAGATGAGTGTGTTGCCATGTGGTTGAAGAGAACAAGTGTGGGGCATTTATTTTATTGCATTGTGTTCCCATTTTCAGCTTTTGGAACATGCTGTCTGAAATTTCTTGTGGACATTGAAATTGTCCATGGACTTTTATGTACTTTAGCACAATTTTAAAAGTTTCAATGTCTAAAGGAGAGTTAGATGCATCAGCAATGTACAACTTCATTCTTTTGTGGTACGTCATGTTACTGCTTTGCTAGAAACACGCACTTCCAGCAGCATTATGTAGAGAAGTGGTATCAATTAATCTACACCTACTTTTGCCAATGTCTTCCTGGATTTTCTCCCAAGGAGCAGGGTTCAAAATGTATTTTACAGAGTGTGACATGTGTCTTTGTTTTCTTTGAGGACTTCTCTTCAGCATTTACGAATTTCATTTAACATTGCGACTGCAGTTTTTCATTGGCTTGTAAACAGAAAATGAACTGCGCCATATGCAAGGCCCAACCAATACACCCTATTATAGGCAGAATATGGTTTTAAAGAATAATAATTAAAAGACTAAACATGGTTTCAGGTGAAGCCATGAAGCAGAGTCCATATGATAGGCTGATCCAGTACTTGAGTGACCAATCATCAAAATGAGATCCTGGAAACTAAGTCAGAGTGCAGAGCACTGATCTTTGAACTTTACAGCAAGGCATATCGTAGGCTTCATCATTTTCAGAGAAACTAAGTAATCAAACTACCTATCAGTACACATGAAACGACATCTCAAACACCATCACACAGCCAGCAAGGCTAAAGAATTATACTAACAAAAAATGCTAGGAAGTCACGAGTTTCTGTACCAATTCAGTAAGAAATGCCTGTTTATTGAGACCCTCTAATGATGTGAAAGCAGGCTCAAGCACACGGGAGAGATATGTCACAACCCTGCAAGATAAAATCAGAAATACAGAAACTCATATAAATGAGAGAGTAATAGAAAAGGAAAACATCAACTGATTGAAACAGCTGAACATAGCTTGCAATTTGAACACACTTCAGATATAATTCTCACACCAACAAATTCGCAGCCAAAAGAAGTAGAAAAAGATATATACCTTGTGCATGCAGTTGTAGGCCTATGATCTGGAACAATCCCGTCATCAGGTGAGCGGTAATCAGTAACCTTCTGCTCAGCTGATAGTAATCTCTCCACCTGCACAGCAACATAGTAATATAACAAATAGGGCTGGATAAAGAAATTAATAAATGCACAACCGAATTCTTAATGAATAATGGCAACACACAGATTTAAAAACAAATTAAAGGACTGAAACCCAAAAACACAAACTCAATGAGGCCACAAGAAAATAGCATCCCTTATTCATTTGTACTAGACGAAAGTCATTCAAGTTCAGACCTCAGCTATGACAGTGTCGATGCATTGCTGAAGTCCCTTATAAGCGGCAGCCTCTGCCTTAGACATAGCAGTTGCCATTTCTTCGCATGAAGCAGCATGTGCTCCATCCACAGGTAACAAAAGTCGAGATATGGAATTGGCAAAATACTGCAGAGAAAAATTAGCACTTAGTAATGTTTGATACAGACAATCGAGGACACTAATTCAGTCTTTAACATACTTGCTGGACTAAAGCTACACCACTTGCACAACGTTGCACAGCAACCATGAAAGATTTGAAACTGCTTTCACCAGCAGCAGCAGCAGCTTCTGCCTAAAGACAACACGATTGACATTAATAGACTTTGAGATTCTCCAACATATGCATGAAAGTTGCCTGTTTTTTTATGATACTACTCTCCGGTTTGAATGAATGTTCAGAAGGCAAGTCATGAAATGGTTACCGCAGAAGCAGCAGCTGCTGCTACTCTTCTGCTAATATTTGTCCCCAGCACAAATCGTTCACGCAGAGCTGCAGCTTCAGTCAGCCCTTCCCGTGCCCGCTCAAGCCCTTCTGTGATGTACCGACTCACCTGCGTATATGCAAGCAAGTAATTGACAGTCGATTAGATATCAGCAACCAAATTGAAAGGTTAGAAAGTAATAAAAACAAGAACAAACGCCAGGTACTTACTTGGTCAAGGAGACAAGTGAAAACAGCTCTTACATTGGAAGCAAGAATAGCAGGCTGTACAATATAACACACAAAAAGATAAAAATTAATATCTATAATGACCAGTTATGATATTCTGCATACTTCAAACATGAACATGGAGATGTGGGATAGATGGAACAAGACAATTAAATAAGTCAGTGTAATCACGGAATGCACAAGGAGATGGCAGTAATCAAACAGCAACTATGCTTGGTACCAAGCTCAGAGACCAAGGTACACCACCCCTGCCCGCTTAATCCATCCCTTTTTCAGTTAAGGAAAGCTCCTGACAGTACAAAGAGGATGTCAAAGGGTAAAACAATTACAGGTAAGCAAATATCTTTGTACACAGTCACTATATTATCTTCAACGCTTGCAGGTCAGGTTGCAAATATCTTGTGGCTGTATTAGGTGCTGTTCTTGTGGCTGTAAGCACAGCATAAAGACCACGACAAAGTGAGTATCTTTCCCAATTCCCTTGGAATATCTCAATTATAGGTGCCTTTGTACAGTGCAAACTACATTGCTGAATTTATCTTCTTAAAGGTGATACAGAAAGCAGATAAACTGATAGGGGGCTTGAAAAATATATCAGGACTACACAGCTAGTTCAGAAGGAAGTGGTACAATTTTTATTTCTTTGACCTGCATGTGGAGCTTAATGCGAAAGTCAAAATACATCTTCCAGCAGAAGATAACCCATCCAACAGAAACCACAAGTATTTTATACAACTATTGATACAGAAAGAAAAGAATAAGACCTGCAAATTCATGATATTGGAACTTTGTGAAATAAAACCATTAAAACAATTATTCAGTGTCCACAATAGCCTATATGAACTTGAAACTCAAAAGACGTCGGAGGTCAGTTAACATTGAAGACAGGTATGCACAAGAATTCAGATATGATAACAGAGAACTCAAGTATATACCAATGAAACTATACAATTTTATCCAATTCAGATATGATAACAGAGAACTCAAGTATATACCAATGAAACTATACAATTTTATCCAGCAGTGGACTAAGGAAGAAAAAATGAATCACCTGAGAAGAAAACAAATTGCACCTAGATATTGCTTCCTCATTCCAGCGCACAAACTCTGTCACCACTGTAACAGATATCTGCTGCTGGGAAGATGCAATAGAGGCTCCTTTAGATCGTCCAATGCTTCCAATTGCACTCAAATCAGACAGACCTTCAGCACGCAATTCTTCCATCTTCATAGAGGATCACAGATGAACCAGCATCATGACTTTCAGATATAGCTATAATTGTAATCTGATATACATGCCAGACAGCAGGTAAAAGGGAAAAAAAGGAGGAAGTAAAATATCCAACCTTTGCTTGGTACAGTTGTCTAAGCGAAGCCTGTTCATGCTCAGGGTAATCTTCTTTGTGAACAGAAAATAGAGATTCTGTTAGACCTGAAACATGAAAAAGCAATTTATCAAGCCTCAACTTAGGCATATTACAAAAGTCAGATCCATCTATACCGGTCTGATTTCTTTTCTGCTTACGTCATAAGAAGGATGAAATTCCCTAATCCCCTAGTTATCAAAAAAATTTTGAGCCCCTATCTAATTACGTCAATAGGATATCACATTCGCTTAGAAGTATTTGTGATTTATTACAAATCAATCACTCGAATTTCGCAAAGAGTAAAGACATCAGACTTCTTCCGACAACATAATAAAAGACTAAAGCACACACCGAACCCACCCAACACCAATCCCTACCCCAAATCAAAAGAAAAAGGGAGGAAGAAAAGATCTGAGAAAAAACAAAGGCCATTACCCTCCACATCCAAGTCACCACAGCCGACTGCGCGGAGGTCCCTTGCAAGTTCCTGTGTTTTCTCATATGCTACAGCCAACATTCTGAGGTACTGCACCAACATTCAAGAACCATGATGCTGTCTTCATGCAATTAGACTAACATATTCATAGATATCTAACCAGACAATGGAATGAGAACATACTCCTAAGATGCCACCCTCTTCTATTGGAGGAGGATTCATAAGTGATGGTTTCTCCAACAGCTTGTCCAAAAGGGCTGTAACTCTTTGTTCCAACACTCTCTGCATAAAGTTAACAGTCAGCACAGGAGTTCCCCAACATATATGATCCTCCTATGGTTTTAACATAGGCTTCCTAATCCACATACAATGTAAGAAACTTAAAAAACAAAAGAGAAAACGGAAGGACACAATCCTCATTCAGTACCTGAACCAGGATAGCCATAACTTCATTTGGAGAAGGGAATACAGCCATTATTGTAGCAGATTCTTTTCTTACAGTGTCTGTTAAAAGTTTTAAGAAAAAGGATCATCCAAAGAGCATAAATGCCTCAATTGTCGAGATGGCAGAAGTCAGATTCCCACTACTTCAGGTAATCAAGTCAAAACTCCCACCCCCTCCCTTTATGTTTTCAGTCAAAAAAGTTGCATCAGGAGTAAAATTTCAAACCTGCTATCTCCTTGTATAATGAGGAAAGTCCACGAGAAACATCGCTCGGACTTGCTCGTGAACCCTGCTCACCAAGAACCAACCTATTGTCTGCATTCATAATCTCCACATCAATAAACATTGGACGTGTCGCCACATAATGTTGCATGGCACTGCTGCCCCGGTTAAACTGCACAACAAATGATCAACAAGTCACTGCTTTGAAAGTTAATAAAATTCTTCCGTCCAGAATGATTCACATTGTGAACAGAATATCCATTGAAGAATAACATAACACAAATGATTGAGGATCCACTCTCCTATGCTATCAAGATTCTTCATTTCACCTAAAGTATCATGTCAGATACTCGACACTCTTAACATACTTGACATTCATTCAAAACGAAACAAGCCAAATTTTCAGAAAAAGGAAAGTACGATATGTAGACACCTCCCACCACGAGAATTTTAGCCACATCTAAGTAACATCCCGGCTCTCAATAAATGAAAAATACATTAAAGTTCCAGTAGGTAGTCTATTTCCCCTCAGCAGCAATTATAATCGGCACTAGTCTATGAAGCATGCAATAAATTATGATGAACAAGATTTTTCTAATTAAGTGTATAAAAAATAGATTGGCAGAAGAATAAAGGACTTGATGGAAGAGGAAAAAGAGAAAGCACAGGCTTGAAGTTTCCTAAAGTAGATAATCCAATCATCCCTACAGGAGAAGGGAAGAAAAAGAAACGGAGGAGGACTCCATGAAAGGTGCATCTTTGAGTGACGTAACTATTTATATTTCACAATTACCCAATAGTTGAGACCTATCTGAGTCAAAATTACCAGCCCCTGTCAGCTAGTACCTGACTACCAATCGATGCCAGATAAATCTTGCAGATGGTATCATGCCAAAATCTCAGATAGCCAAGATAAGGCAATGGGCTAATAGCCAATTGGTACAAAAGGTGGTTTCATCACGAAAGTCCCAGTCTACTTAAAATGGTAATAATTTAACCAAAACCAGTTTGGTTTCCCAGGAATCCTATATTAAATACTCTGTCCCAGACTTCCCCTGCAAGTACTGTTTCAAAATTGAAAAGCAATGACCACTAAGAACAGCTGTCATGATCGCAAAATGCTTTAAGCCTTATCCAGAAACTAGCCCTTGATAGCCTGTTTATTATGGGAGCAAGAGACGAAGAACCTCATGCAGACAAGGTCCTAGCTGAACCAAATGGTGCAAATTAGACATATTTTAGTCAGAAATCAGATGACATACAGAAATTTTCATCAAACTAATGAACAAAAGATCAAATAAAAATGTTGATCCAAAAAAGAATGTAACATCAAATATCTCGAAAGCAAGTGAAAAGCTCAGCCAAATGACTGACTTCTGAACAAGTGATGCACATGCAACACATCACGTAAGCAATCTCAACCCAGAGGGCAAAAAATGCATATCTTTCACAAAAGCAAAAGCTATATAGATTACCTGGGACAATATTTTGGCACATTCTCCCATGGTTGACAATTCTCTTCTCTGTGATGCGGCATCAAATCTTTGTAATAATCTATTCTCCAATTCTGAATAAGGCAAAAAGAAGGTACAAAAATACATCAACATCCAAACAAGAGCAAGAACATGCAAAAATACTTCAATTAGGAAACTAAGAAAACCTCTATGTTGACAAAGTGTGCAGAAGTCAATGCAATATTATTAGACAGAAAATATCCAAATAGCAATCTATCTAATTATAGCCAATTCACCTCACTCATGAATTCATCATAAATAGGACTAGGTTAGACTTTTAACCATAAGAATTCTTACATATGCACCCAGACAATTAGTAGTTATTCATTGGATTGGGGCTCATGTGTACCTCCAGCACCATCACCAGATATTCTCCCATTTTTAAGCATTACAACAGTACATTTGCAAGTTTCTCAAATTTCATCCTCAAGGGTATCTATAGAACACTTTCTAGCATAATAGCTGACCCACCGTTGCAGTACTCCTGGAGATTAGCCACAGCCACCTCCAATCCTCTGCTGGCAGTGGCATTCCCAGTCGCTGGCTGTGCTCCTATCCCTTTCCTTCCTATATCTTCCTCAGCAAACGACCCTGTGCCAATTAGTACGACAGATGATTAAGAACAAAAACTACTAACCTGAAGAACAGAACAATGATACACATCATAATCCTTCCTAAAATGCAATCATCTCTAGTTTAACATTTTTTTTTTACAAAATTAATAATCCGGCATATTTAAATATAAACTCAACAAAAATAATTCCATGATATATGCTGATTTTTGTGGGATAAGTGTGGCATCTTACGCAACTTCTGTGCAATTGAAGCTGCCTCAGCAACACGGCTATCGTCAGAAAATAGAGGTGAAAGTTCCATCAGGTCTCCAGGAGTGCTGTTGAACTCCATCAAATACTGAAAATTTCAAAGGAAAAAAAACAATTTCATTAGGCCAACATAGGTATATCACCAGAAATTGATATTTGATAATACCTTTATGAGATCTATTGTTTGAACGGCAGTTTCCGTTGAGCATCAGCACTCTGGCAATAGAAGATGCAACATATGTTAACAAACAATGCCATATAAATCAAGCATACTCAAGAAGAAATTCAAGAGACAGTCACAGACAGACTCATCGCAAACTGAAACATAATTGGTAATATGGCACTCAGTTAAGTACCTTGGTAAAGCAAAATCAGGCATATTATTTGCATAATAAACCAAAGGGCAAATTAGTCCAAAGGGAGGCAGATTCACCTGAAGATGGTCTCCAATTTTAGCTGCAGTCTGTCCAACGCTTGAGATACGAGAATCCAACCTTGCAAAGCTATCAAATAGCCCATCTACACCTTTTTCCAGCTGCAGTTTATATATAACCCATCAACATATCAACTTTCTTAACTATAAAACTTTCTCATGCAATGTGAATATATGTGAACCTATTCTTGTCATTTACCTAAATCCAAATGAGTTCCAGAGGTACTATTTCAGAAAGCTTTACATGATTAACCAATTTGCAGATATACTATGAAATAATGGAACTTGTGGAGAGCACTTGCTTTGGACATAGCCATATAAGGGGAGGGAGGATTATGAAGGCAATAACTCTGAGTCTCAACCTTTCCATATCTTAGTGGCATATTCTCAACATAGTTGCATTGGACATAAAGACTCTTTCAAATATACTTACTGCTCATTTCTTTTAAAGGGGAGACACAAAGAGACATAAGAAGCAATAGGGCCAAATTTCTAAAGAAAATGAGGTGCACTTTGCAAACTTACCTCGGCAAGAGTCTTCCGATGCTTACCATCCTGTGCAGATACCTCCTTTTAAGACTGTTGAGCCTTTCATCAACCTTCATATACAATCACCACAAACAGGTAAAAAGCAAGAGACCTCTCAGAGCATATAGAAAATTCTAGTAAATCCCATCAACCCACGTCTCAAAGCCTGACAAGAATACCTGGTGGCGGAGATCAATCAACTCCTTGCAAGAATCCTTGAACAATGCCAACAGTGCATCCACTTCTGGAAACAGAGGCATAGCGAGCCCTTGTGCTGTTTTCGTAGCATCTGAAGGAATTCGCAAAGTCCCATTTGCCAAGACATCATTCCCTTCGGCCGCATCCGCATCATCATTTTGGTAAGATGGTAGCAATTCATTTACCAAGTTACCGAACAATGCATCAAATGAAAATTCCCCTAAAGAGAGCAAAACAAATTGCACTTTAAAGTCCTGTCTTTTTCAACAAAGATAATTTCTGTCCACTGAAAGGGAACATGTCAGTGCTATGCAATCCAACAGCCAAACACAAAAGCTGCTGAAAAAGCATGGCGTCCCCAGAATCCCTACTCATCTCCTCAGGCAAATATCACTAGATTTCTGAGTTAGTGTTTACCTTGAAATCTTCAATGTCCAAAATTAGAGGTGGCCCATTGCCAGTGGCCTCTTTCATCTCCTTTTCTGCGCAAAGATTATGAAATTTCAGAACTTAATTGAGATGCAAGAATGACCCCATAACCAAATACCTGAATTTTAAGAAGATCGTTCAAATTACACGTGACCATCCAACTCAAAATAAATGGTACCCATTCCGCAGCTAATGTTCTTACCAAAATTTTCCATAACAATCAAGTAAACCCATAACGTTCAAAAAAATCACCCAGTTTAGTCAGCCGATAAAGGTAAAGCATACTGGAGCCAACAACTAAATAACTCGCAACGAAATACCCAGTTTGACAAATTGCAATTTACTAAGAATTACTCATAAAGAGAGAAGCAGATTGAAACATACATGGATTAACGCCGGCAAAAGTGACTCGTAGTCCAACCTGAAGAAAAGTCCGACGAAGAGACAGAGATTGAGAAAAAAATGAACAGAGGGAGATGAAGAGCACAACAGGGAGGGGAGGTTTTGGAGAATAGAAAAACGAAAAGGGTAAAAGGACAGAGAATGACACCTCTTCCTAATCTGTGCCTGAATTTGGTTTGGTAGATCGGAAAATTTTCTTTTGCAGATGGTGGAAGGAACGACATGAAGCATAGAAGAGTCCGAAAGAAAAAGAGAAATTATATTGGAGCGCCAGCAGTGACGATTTTGACCTCATAGTGGCGTGTTTAATGGGTGGATAATGAGGGGTATATATGGAATTATGCTCCGTGCCATTGCCAATGTAATGTCACCTCACCTCACCTCACGATAACTATTTCAATGACTTCGCTTCACCACAGCCATTTCATAAAATGTGAAATATGCTCATTACTTTTGACGTGGAGGAGGTCAGTTACTCAGCGGTCACTCTAGGGAGCCATAAACGATATTTGGGCCTTGATATTTCCCATTTTCCGATTCGAGTTCGATCTATTCGATTATCGCTTTGATACGGAGGACCCGATATGGATGGGCCAACTTATCCAAAAAAATGCTCATTACTTTTGTTATTGTTTATGCTCGTTCCTACCATGCTTATGCTATCTTAATTTCTTTATAATGTAATGATGTTTGGAAAAAAATATTATAAGTTGATAAAAGATTGACACAATTCGATTTAGTTTGCTTTTATATTATGTGTTTTATATTCGAGAAAATTTTATATTTGTTGGTACAATTTTCACCAAAATATTCACATATCATTAGTTAACTATTCAAAGGGAAAAAAAAACCAAATAGTCATGTTGTGAATGTTCTCGATTGTAAAATAATTATTTATGATTAAAATTGTTAGGTGTTGGCCTAAAAATCTAAATTTCATTTGAGATCTCGTGTTTAACGAAACCCAAGTTGATTAGTCCGCGTATAAGGAAACTCATTCGGTTTGTGCTTATACGGGCCAACACGAGTGGCTCGTGTTGGTTGGTTGTTTCGTATTTTTCTTGCTCCGACTTACGGAAAGATTGATTTCTTGATATCCGAGTATCCTAAATCGTATTTGAAAAGTATTTATTTTCTATTTTTATTAGGTAGTAGTTAGCTATTAGAATTAGGTGTAAGAATTTATACAAGTTTAGTTTTTGGAGGTAGTTGTTATGTTTTCTACCATATCAAATTGAAAGCCTACGTGCACCGTATAATGTGGATGGGTTGGTGGGTAAGAGACCTCAGGGGAAGGAGTCTCGTGGTTATCATAATTAAAGAGGGTCTAATTAGAAGATAATCGAGTTAAGAGTTTCAATTGGATAACATCCAATCAAAAACTACTTGTGAGGAGATTGTTGTGAGATTGTAATATCTCAAGTTTGATGAGGTTTTGGGATTTGATATCGTTCTTGTAATATCTTGTGATAGAGAATTATTTGTGTTGTAGTTATCCGTAATTTTCCCTACTAGGTTCTCCGTGTTAAATCTTGTCTCTTCTATTTTGTTAATTTGTATTAATTTCTCATTATCATCCTATTTCGCTTTTGTTATAATTACTCAACTTAATAGCTAACAATTGGTACTACAGTGCTTAGGTTTAAAAAAAAAAATGGTACTAGAGTGGGGTTCAATTCCTAACAAAGTAGTATAAAAAGGTCGGAAAGTTCAACGATTTCGGTTCAAGGGGGAGATTTTTGGTGATGATCCAATAATATGAAGTGCAAGTCCCACTAGCACTATCATGTTGAAAGCCAAGTTGGTTCATGTATAAGGAACCTCTTCGGGTTAGTGCTCCCAACGACCGATATTGGACCTTGTTGGTTGGTAGTTGCATGCATTTTTTAGTCCAATTTTAGGAAAGATTCCTTGATCCTAAACGTAGTTATATTTAGAAAATATTTGTTTCATGTTTGTATTAGGTAGTAGTTACATAATAAAATAATGAGTAAGAGTTTAAGACGGTTTTAGGAGGTTTATTTTTTAAAGGTTGTTGTCGGGTTTCTATCATTTAAAAGGAGAGTTCATATATACCTTGTGATGTGGGCATATGAGTGGGTGAGAGCTCGATGAGAGGTCTCATGTTTGTCATAATTAGAGATTATATAACTAAAAGATACTTGAGTTAAGAGATCCAATTGGCGATATCCAATTGAAGAGTGTTATTGTGAGGAGAGTGTTGTAAGTTTTTTTTTTTTAATAATTTGATTATGTTGTAAGTTCTTATATTTATGATTTGAAAATTTCATTTACATCGCTTATGATTTGAAAATGTCATTTATCTAAATCTCAACTAAATCAAATTAACGTGATAGTAAATTGTAAGGATCTTTTTATTTAATGTTTGATGTTCCTTTATATGATGTTTTGTTTGTTTGTTTTGGTTGAGTCGTGTTTTTTGGTAAATGTAAAAAGAAATAAAAACATATCCCCATAATCCAAGGTTCATAATGGTCAAGGGAAATCTTGGGCATGAGTACGTCAAAGTTCGATTGTAAGTTTTTGTACTCGTGGACAAGTTTCCTTTAGACAATTAATATGAAAACAAAACAAAACTAGTTTGCTCCATGATCAATGAGAATGGAGGAGAAAAAAATAATAATTTGAAGATAAATTCAAGCGAGAACTACCACTTGTATTTGAATATTTGGTTAAACCTTTTTCACGATGATTGATGAGAATATATCATAACTGGCGAGAATCGTAGAACCAATTTAGAATATTGCCAAAACTTATTTAGGCAATGATCCGACATGATTTTGGGAGAGTCGGCAAAAAGTCCGAGATAATTAGATAATTAGAAATATGTCATTTATAAGGATAATATTTGATTAATTTTGAAAGCGATAGACTCATAAAAATTTTCTTTTATTTATGACCCAAAAATAACATTTAGCAACACCAATAAATTATCTAGATTTATTTTCTCTTATTATTATATTCCTCTATCTAGTTTCATGAAATCTTTCTTATTTTTCTTATTTTTTGTTTTGTTTTTGGGATCACGTTGTTCTCACCGTGGTTGATTGCAGTATCTCTCCCTTCCATAAATGTAACGTGCCCAAATATTAATAATCGGTATTACGGTGAGATTAGTGCACGAATTGAATACGACGCAAAGCGAGTGGTTTCACGTAACACGTTCCGACAATCGAAGAGAGAGACCCCATTTTCTCTGCATCTCTGAATGCCCTCATTTGTGGTACTAACTTTGACGTTTATCTCACAAGAGTGAGAGAGCGCCTCGATTTCGGAGAACTTCCCAAATTTCATATCCAACCCAATTCACTTCAGCAGATCCCATTACTCTTCCTGAGTTTTTGATTCGTGGGCAACCATGATTTCGTCCAGCAAGCTCAAATCCGTCGATTTTTATCGGTCAGATCCGCTATCTCTTTCTCGCATGTCGATTCATTGGTCTGATTGATGATTTCCCCTTTTTGATTCCTATTTTGATGATATATGAATGAACAATTTGAGAAACCTTGGTCGATGATTGCCATTCTTTGCAATTTGATTAATGATTATGTTCAATTGTCATTGTTCGTGGTTTTGATTACCAGTGAATTTGGAAGAACGTAGGTAGTGATTTGTACCCTTTTTGGGTTTTGGAGTATTTTTAAGGAATCATGATTGGAAATACTTGAAATTTACATAATGTGCAAGGAAGGGAGAATATGATGGCATCTAACACTTAAAATCAGGGGCAAGAGTAAACGAAAGACACTTAAAACTAAGAGAGGGATGTGGATGTGACAGAAAAAGCGGAGGCTAGTAAATTTGTGTTCGTAAATGAGAAACAGGACTATAGGAGGAAGATAAAAAGACTGGTTGCTTGGAACGGCCAGCAACTTCGTTAGAGAAATCTGGATGGGTGATAGAGATGGCATTGGATTGGGAAGTGCTGTATAGTCATAGTTGTTGAGATGCTATAGGGATGAAGTTAGTGAGAAACAATAAATGATTGGATGCACAAGCTAGCTTCTCCAATCATAGCTCTAAGACCATGAAAGGGAATAAGAAGTCAAACAGTTGACCTGTGCTATCAATATCGGTATATTATAAAATAGAAAACCTTTGAGATTCATATATTGACTTTTGACAGCTCATACTCAAGCCCAACGACCCGCCGTGGGTGCTTACTTCTAACCCCACAACTCATTCTTTTGATGCGTCATGCCTGATTTCTTCAAGTTGGACAAACCAACGAAGGAAAATTCACATCGAAATTGGCTTCGGGCAATATATTTATGAGTAATATTGTGTTCAAATTTGAAATCAGACGATAATTTTCATACATGGCCTTTTCTTCCTTTTTTCGTTGTGCATGTGAGAGCGAAGTTTGGGTAATTTGGTTGAACGCACATCAAGAATTCCCTGTCAGATTCAGCAAAAGTATGTATGTAATAATTTGGTTATGAGATTTGATATTAGGCACCGTGGGAAGGGAATCATGCATGATGTTCTTGCAGTTTGAGTAAGAACATTTCAAATAAGTTGTCTTATTTTCTGCTTCTAAAAGTCACTGTGTAAAGTGTCTTTTTGGGAAGTTGTTGGTCTTCCATCATAACAGGGAGGAGACGGTAGTTCTCCGCTTCACGAGGGTGAGGTTGTGTACTTCTACTAGTACCTTGTCATTATATGAAACAAAGGTATGTTGCCAACGGTACCCCTGGGTGCTCCTCTTCCCTCCCCCCAAAAAAAAAAAACCTGCCACTCTCCTGGACGCTCTAGTCAACCCAACAGGTTGAGGGCAAGAAAGCAAGGCCATGTCTGATGATGTGCATCCTTATCTGAAAGCCATATCTTTGCGTTTGCAAATTTTCCATGTGCATCATTGGAAGACTAGATTGGCTCTTATTTCTATAACAAGCTTTTTAATGAGTCCACTTCTGTGCTTTATTTGCATTTGGTTGGGGAGATAGTTGTGTTAATGCTAATAACCCTGACCTTGTTTGTGGCAAACAACAATTTTGTTGGAATTTTCTAAACTTTAGAATTCAACTGAAATTGTAGCTAACTGCTTTTGACATGGATCAAGGTGATTTTGTTTATCTAACATTTGAAATATGATTTGAGGTTGTTCTTTGCTTATGCTGAATTGTCAATTTTTCTTCCTTTGTACATACAGAAAAATACCCAGAGATTTAACAGAAGCATCATTATCTGGGGCGGGATTGTCCATTGTAGCTGCCTTTGCCATGATCTTTTTGTTTGGTATGGTAGGTAGCTAATACCTCTGCAACTATATATATCTGTGTGAAAACTACCCCTATTGAGATAGGCTTCTTTTGTGTATGCTATTTGTTATTTTCTGTTGTGAGGCGCTCAGGAGAAGGGGGAGAGGGCATGGGCATGCTTCTTCCTCTGTTCATGGTTTGGAGCAAGTATAGCTAATGTTGAACCAGTTCTTTCCAAAGTTGACTTTCTTTAGACCCTCCAAAAAGGGCTTGAACCAGTTCCTTTGTCCAAGAATTGAGTAGTTTGATATCTCTGCAATGAGTTGCTCAAGCTTAATTTTTTGGTTAATTGTGTAGATAGTCCTTGGATTTGCTTGTTTTTTACAGTGAAATTGCTTGTTGAATACTCTGGGTGATCATAAGTTGAGAGTTGAGTACATTGATATTTAAGTTGTGACTTGCTTAAAGCTTAGCTTCTTGGTTATATAGACCGTAAAAAGATAGTGCTTGGGTTTTCAGAGCATGATTTAGCTCTTGTGTTGTGATATTCCTTTGAATTCTGCAAGGCAGTTTAACATCCTCCCAATAGAATGTACCGCCTCGGGAGTCAGGACCATCATATGCCACCAAGCATGGGGCTCCCATGAATTACAATGCTTTTAAGATCAAGAGCTATGACTGCTTGATATGCCTTTGAATCAATAACTAATAGACCTAAGTACCCTTGCCTAAGGCAAACCTCTATACTAATAATGACATAGGACCAATTGTTATTGAAGGCACTGGATACACCTTTGATTAATGACATTATTAATTTCTCTCAGCTTATACCATGCTGTCAGTTCCGCATTCAATGGTGTAGAACTGTGTTTTGTAATTCAGATAATTCTTTGCAGGAGTTGAGTAGTTACTTGTCTCTGAGCACCTCAACCTCCGTCGTGGTCGACAAGAGTCCTGAAGGAGAGTACCTGCGCATTGATTTCAATATGAGGTAGAATATCCAGCAGCAGATTTTTTAATCTATTTGTTTTGTTTATATGTATTTCTGCCCTATACATTTGCTACTTATGCGAAGTGCTGTAAACTATTTCTCTAAGCAATTTAGCTCTTATGCTTTCATATTTCCTGTTTGTCTATTTGAATTGGTCTCTTTGGGGGCAAATTTGCTTGTAGGGGTCAGGTTGCCTATATTTGGATCTCCTCATACCTCACAAAAGCGGGACCCACACTAAGAGGAGTTGTTGCTTTTATATTTCTTGTTTCATGATGCTTCTCTTGGAACATTTTTTTTGTGTGTAAGGTGTATAAGATTCGTTGTCGCTCTCTTTACTAATAATTTCTTAAAGGAGAATTGCCCTACCCTGTGGAGCTTTGTTCTAAAGCGCGATGTTGTCTTCTGTTCTGGTGTTTCTTGGAAGTGGGAATGGCTCTTCAATTATTCTGTCGATGTAGTAATTTTCTTGTTATCCAAAGAAGTAGCTATGTGGAAGGGGAAATAACTCTGCCTGTTGTCCATCTTAGGAAGAAATATTGCAGTGATCAACTCAGTAATGGCTATACGATATACCTATATCCTTTTGAATCTCAGATACAAAAGCTAATGCGGGCATGGAAAGCAGATCCAAATTCAATCATGTCAATGCGTTGTTGATGCTGAATAATCTAGTACCAGTGTAATTAATTTTGTGAGAATTGCATGCATAGGGCTCTTCTGTAAGAAATTTTTCTGCTCTCCAAAGGTCCATAGAGTTGGTATGCATTTGACATCAAAACTTCGTGACTTACTCAAAACTCTGAACAGCCTCCTTTTTGATCTGTTATCCATAGAACATTCAAGGAATAGGTTATTGTGACTTTCGTCTCTCCAAAGATGACTGGGAAGATTGTTAAACTTGGCTACTCATTAAAGCTTTCATTGCAGAAATGAAGATTAAGTTTTTGGTGCTAGTGATCTTAAGTAGATTTAAAGGTTATAATCTCCAAGAATATCCTTAAGTCTGCCTTTGTCTTGACTTGTCACTATGTCGCACAACTTCCCTGCTATGTAGCATTCTGATTATTTTCAAAACTAGAATGATTTTGTCGATGCCTCTCAAACGAGAGAATGCTTAATTTTGACAGTCTGCTATGTATCATACGGTGTGTGTCATGAACATTGAGGTGCCATTCCCTTTTCTGTCGGGAGCCACCTTGAATTCTAAATGAATGTATTGCCTCTTCCAATATCATCATTCGTAGCACCATGACTGTCTGTGTGAGGCCATGAGCTATGCTGGGGATTAATGCCAAATTTTTTATGGTTTGTTAATGCTATATGCGTATATCTACTTTTTCTTGTGGAATTTCTTATCTGGATTGCTGCTCCTATCTTTTTCTCATTTCTTGTTTTGTTGGATATATTTGATGTTTATTCTGTCAGGATCCTTTTGTATAGTCAGCTTTTTCTTAACCTTGGGTAGTTTATCTCTTTATATGCTTGAGTTCCATTGCCTACTAATTCTTTCCTATTCCCCATCTTCCTCTTCTTTGTTCTCAAATCGATTTATTAAGAGTTGTATCACTAACATTGTTCATGAATTCCTTATGTAGCTTTCCAGCACTTTCATGTGAATTTGCTTCAGTGGATGTGAGCGATGTCTTGGGAACGGTAATTATTATCATCCAGTTGCTTTATGTACTATGACAGAGAGAAATTATTCATTTTCCATATGATGTCTCCTTGTGGACAATCCTTTTTCCTGCTTTCTTGTTTGTTCAACTGTTCTCAATATAACTTACGGGTAACTATGGACAGTGCTTGAATTCTGTATGGAAAAAGTTGCTATAGATCTTTTATGCATGTATGAGCTCTGGTAAAACATTGTGTGAATTATTTGATGTCTCCTTGTGGACAATCCTTTTTATGCTTCCTTGGATGTTTGTTCTGAATGTAGCTTCAAGATAACTGGAGATAGTGCTTGAATTCTACATGGGAAAAGTTGCTATAGATCTTTTATGCATATAGGAGTTCTTGTCTAAGGGTTGTGAAGGTGCTGTTAGATACTCAAAAATACAATTTATGGTCGATATGATAATTTGTTATTTTGGGTGGAGTTTCAACATAATGCTTGATCATGCCTTGAACCGTTAATAATTTCTCTCCTTCCCTTTTTTCCCGGAGTTGTGGGGGAAAGTTGATGAACCTCTTTTGATGTCCTGGAGTTGCCTTATACTCTCTGATTGCTTATAATCCTTATACTTCATGGTTTTGAAAAATGTTGTAAATTGTCTAAAAGCTTGATGTTTTATTTGCAGAACAGGTTGAATATAACAAAAACGGTCCGAAAGTTTTCAATAGATCCAAATTTAAGACCTACTGGTCCCGAATTCCAATCTGGCCCAACTACAAATCTTGTTAAGCATGATGATGACGATGGTCTGGAAGACTTCACTGAAGGTTCTGCTGTTCTAAATGGGCATAATTTTGACAAAGTTGCACAGGAGTGAGTCATCAACATTGATGATTATTCTTGTTCTTAAGCTTTTATCCATTTGGTGGTTACTTGGAATATTTTAAGCTTTGATCTATAATGATTTGACTTGGTTCTCGTGTAACCCTAGAAGTTTGTTTTTAATGTATGGTGTTTTTTGCAGGTATGACATTATGGTTGTCAACTTTTACGCTCCTTGGTGCTATTGGAGCAAAAGACTGGTCAGTTTTATCCCTCTTAAAACTTGTGTGACTTTCAGTGTTATTTTTCAATGCTTCGGTAATCTGTTGGGGTTAATCAGTCTCCTTGTAAGAGCCTTGTAGTTTTTCTTGAATGGTTCTTCGTGAAACAGCTTATTGTTATTAGTTGTGGATGTGCGTCATTCCTAAGCAACTTTAGTGGTTTTGGAGTTGATTATGCTGCCAAATACTGATCATGAATACGAAGCGCATTTACATTTCGATTTGTCGATAGCTAACTGCACCATGTTTTCATTAAAGAACGGTTTACTAGCAAAGTGATATTTTAAACACACTGATAAACTAAAAGGAATATAGAGGGTACAATGGTAACATTTGAAGTATAACGTGTTAAACAGCTGAAATTTGAAACATGATCATTGATATTAAATCCCATCTCTGCACTTCAACAGCAATGGTTGCAAAATGTAAATTTTGCTCTTTCAAGCTGAAATAAGGAAATATACTTCTTTATGTGTACACCATATCTCAGCTTGTTGTAGTATTCTTCTTTGATAATTGGTATCATGATTGCTGGCACTGAACTAAATCAAGTCTACCTTTTCATGGCTCATTTTTGTGTTGATGCTTTTGAATTTTGATTCCCTAATTGTATGCATCTATCTGTCCAAGTTTGGAAGCCTTTAGTAATTCTTACTTATGAATCTGAATTGCTTTTATAAACGAACATTTTCTCCAAGTATGTATCTCTTTTTTGATTTTTCTTTCAGAAACCTTCGTGGGAGAAGGCAGCTATGATCATAAGAGAGAGGTAAGCTGGCATTATTATGTTCGCTTTTCACGTTATTGATGTTTGGTGTTATGTTTACGGCCCATTCCACAGGATATTTTTGTGGGCAGAACTGTGAGTTTGGTTTATTGTTTCTAGATTACAAGGTCTTTTTCTATCATTTCTGTTTCAGACATGATCCTGAAGCTGATGGACGTATTCTTTTGGGTAAAGTTGATTGTACGGAGCAAGTTGATTTATGTAGGAGGTACTCTTCTTCATAAGCATTATGCTTGTTTGAATTATTCTGTGTTAATTTGTTGTGGGATATTGGCTGGATATTTCACCAGATTTTTAAATTGTCCTGTTAAGTTTTTGGCTTCTGTGTAATTCATTCATAACTGGATCTTTAGTTGTTCTTGTGGGTTCAGTTCTGATTCTAACTTGTCTATTTCTTGGGGGAACTAGCTGTTGATTCTACTATTGTTGATCTGATTATGAATCTGGGGTATAAATGGGGCTTTGGAGACTTTCTTCTCCCTAATCTCCAGGGTTGATAATGTTTATCATCCTAGTCTATTGGCTGGGTGGCACTGGGGAGAGAGGGGAGGTTCGGGGTTCTCTGACCTAACCTTGAAGGCTGTTTTATGAAACAAGTTCTCATACTTTGATATGTCAAGAGTCACCTTGAAGGCTGTTCTATGAAACAAATTCTCTGACTTGGATGGATCAAGAGTTTGTGGTGGTATACTATTCTATCGTGAGCTTTTATTTACTTGACTCTTCATTTTACCTTAACACACCTATGTTGACGTACAGTACTCTGACGCATGTACGACACTAGGATTCTCCAATTAGGTTTAAAATTCACAGGTTTTCTTGAGAATGGTCAAGTTAGAGACATTTGGATATGCACATTGCATTTAACACTTGTCCTTAGATATCCAAAGCCAATGAACATAGCTATGACCTCCATTATGATGATTTATAAATTGGGATTTTGGCTAGATTTCATTTCTTACCATGTATATTGTGGTCTTTCCCATGGTGGATTGACTCAGAGAAAGCCATTTAAGGCAACTGATAGCCCGTATTGCCCTCTAACTAGTGTATATTTCTCATAAATATGATTTCGTCTTGGCCTTTTCTTTCTGCTCTGGGTATTGTTGTGGAGAAAGAGTGATGATGAGGCATCAAGTTGTACTATTTCTGCTTGTTGTGTGTTTTGCTCTGATTGGCTTGTCATCTCTGGGTTTTTTAGAAAGAAGACACTGTGTTCGCATATCTTCAGGAAAAGAGTCTTGAGCCAATCAATTTTCAGTATATATTGTGAAATATGTTTATTCACCAAAGGTGAGCTTTAATGGGAAATTAATGAGATGCTCTGAGTGATTCAACTATGGAACTTTAATTGGTGAAGGAAATCACGTGGGAGATAATTTCAGAGAGGTTTTCAGAAGTTAAAATCTTCAAACATTAGTCGATTATCATGTGTGTTGTGATTGTTATAAGAGATATTGAAGACTATGGGGAGTATTAGGGACTCCATTAGGAACCCATATTAGATGGATAAGATTCATATTTCCTTGATTTGGATTTTTGATTGTTTACATGTGATTCCCCCTTTATAGAAGTTTTTCCAGGTCTGTCAAAATTTCATCCTGCAGATTTCATGTTTATATCATGGCTGTTTCTTGCGTATGGCTAGTTGTTGTGTGCTTCTCTTTGTGACATTAAGTGCTTCTTTCCTGGCAAAATTTCAGGCATCATGTACAAGGTTATCCATCTATTAGAGTTTTTCGGAAAGGAAGTGACGTGAAGTAAGTTGATTTTATTCTGATTTGTCATAGCCATTATCATTTTCACCAGATTTATTTTGATGAACTATCAGTCAAAATTCTGTGATTAGTTTTGTACCTTTTGTTTTTTTGAAGGGGGAGTAGTAGTTGTGCAGGTTTTTTTCCCCCAAATATAATAAAATTATGGTTTCTTATTTGCTTTGAGTGGCTTGTTTCCCATTGGCATTTGTTAAATCTTTTGAACTTATTTAATTGTTCTGAAATTCAGACTGGTAATCTGATTTTGCTTTACATATATGACCACGTGAAATATAAGCCCTTTTTTTTTGGTATGAAATGCAAGCCTTAAATAGGATACATTCTAAAAGTTTCTGGTTTGGCCTAGTGGTAATTTTTTTACCAGCCTAGTGATAATTCTTGCCGCTTACCATTTGTTTGATCACTAGCGTATTGCTTGATGAGTTGTTATAATCTCTCCCATTAATAATGCTCTTTCTGAACCAGGAGTGACCATGGGCATCATGAACATGAATCTTATTATGGAGATCGTGACACTGACAGTCTCGTTGAGGTAAACAAGATCTAGTAGAAATTCAATATCCTTTCATACATCCACCCCTGCTCTTACCTTTATAAATGCTAAGCACGTCATGTGTTCATAGTTCTGTTCTTTTTCTCCTTCCCTTTTCACCGCCTTTAAGAGGTTGTGTTGTTACATTACTTAGAGCTTGTGTTGTCTAGTTCATGGAATCTTTGATTAAACCTATCCCATTGGGGAACCAAGCTCTGGCTCTTGAGGATAAATCTGGGAATAAGACCGCCAATTTGAAGAGACCAGCGCCTTCTGCAGGTGGCTGTAGAATTGAAGGATTTGTCCGTGTTAAGAAGGTAAATGAAGTTCACCTATTCACTTCATGTTTAGTTCAGCATTAATCATATGAGCAATCTGTGAACATTCGTGATGTGAGCCTTTGACATTAGCTGGGCCTCCCTCTAGTTTATTAGAACCATTATGCTTGAATTCATGCAAATATTTCCCAGATACGGGCTTCATAGTTTCTCTTCATACCTTGAGGCATTGATCTATTTTCTGTAATTTGTATCTTGCAGGTTCCTGGTAACCTTATTGTCTCTGCTCGATCAGGATCACATTCATTTGATGCATCAAAGATGAACATGTCACATGTCATCTACCAGTTTTCATTTGGTAAGAAAATTTTACCCAGGGTAATGAGCGATGTGCAGAAGATCATACCTTATCTTGGCGCAAGCCATGATAGATTGAGTGGACGATCATATATGACCCAAGATGAGGCCTCAGACGCTAATGTTACTGTGAGCTCTCAACTCCTAAGTTCTTATTGATTTCTTTATGCTTGACCGCAATTTCATTCTGGCTGTAGGGAAGTAGATTTTGAGGCAATATAGAAACTTGGGAAACACAGTAGGTCCGAAGTCGATTGTGCAGTGTCGAGGGTTACAGGTTCATGGTGTATCCAAGCCTTTGGTCAGGAGCGAGTGGATCCAAATAAGGGGCTTACTAGCTAAATTATATTTTGTGCCTTGAAATGTTATAAAGTTTGAACTTACCTGGCTGCCTAGAGCTTTCTCGAGGTTGTTTGTCTCGGGATCAGTTGATAGCCTGACTCTGCACTCAAGGTTAGACTCTGGTGAATGAAGAAATAAGTCGTCCTAGTGAACCCAAGTACACAATTGCTTCTCGGTGGTGGACACTGATCAGGATAAAAATCTTTTCTTTGAACATGCTAAACCAGATGACAAAAAAATAAATAAATGAGATTGCTGTTTTAAAGGGAGGATTACATGCATAGAAACAAAGCTTAATCTCATCGCATCTCACATTTGTCAGAATGTTCTAACTCATAAATAATAAAACAGCTGTTTTCCTTTCTTCTGTTGGCATGATGTGAATTTTGGGTAAATGTAGATTGAGCATTATATCCAAGTTGTAAAAACAGAAGTAAGAGCAGCGAACGAGCATACCTTGGTTGAGGAGTATGAGTACACTTCACACAGTACCTTGATTCAGAGTCCCAACATACCTGTTGCAAAATTTCACTTTGAGCTGTCCCCTATGCAGGTCTGTATATGATTAAACTCCCTTCATCTTGCAAGTGTAAAAATTCTAATCAAATCTTTTTTTTTCATCTTCTTTTTGTGACCAGGTGCTAATAACAGAGAACCCCAGGTCCTTTTCGCACTTCATTACAAATGTTTGTGCCATTATTGGTGGTGTTTTCACGGTTAGTGCTCCGTGCATCTCTTTTCTTACAACACAATACATCCAATTTAGGGAGATTGAAGCTGTACCACCCACATGCAGTCTGGATTCAGGGGCCTAGTTATCCAAACCCTAAATTAGGCTAAAATCTGTGTGATGAGTAGCAATCCACTTTCTTCTTGAGTGAGATGAAAAACAATCTTGATTACTATGGTTGCGATAGAACAAAGTAGGTATTTTCTGTCCATTCCCCCTCCCCCTGTATACAAACGACTCCCGGCATGAATCCTGCATATGCACTGCAGAGTCTAGAGAAATCTGAATGTAGGCAGTCTCACCTCTGCAAACATTCCTACAAAGCTGATGAGACAAAAAAATTTCCGCTATTTGTTTTCATTCAGAGGTTTAACATTTCTTGTATCATTTCAGGTTGCCGGGATCTTGGATTCCATTTTGCACAACACAGTAAGGTTAATGAAGAAAGTTGAGTTGGGGAAGAACATTTGATAGGAGGAGGATTAATGCTAGTGATAGAGGGTCGCAATTTTCCACATGCCATTGTCTTTGAATGTAAGGTACAGAAAAACCCTAATGTGGGTTCCTTTCAGTTTCAGTGAACATATTGATTGGAAGAATGAGACTGAGACATCAATTACCATAGCTTTGCACAAAAATTGCTGGCCATGAGTTGTAGTAACGTAGGAGATGACTTACTCTTACATTTGGACTCCCAATTTCAATTTTCCTTGGAAAGATATGGATTCCCATTATTTCTGTAGTACATTTTCATCACAATTTGCTTTGTTCAATGTTCTTTTCATTTGATGTCAGAATTAGAAAAATTTGGATTCACTTTTTATGTTGCTCAGCTTAGAATTAGTTGTAAGTAATAAACTCTTAGACTGATATCATATAACGGGTGTAATTAACACAACTATAGACAATTGGCACTTAATAAAAGATACGAGTTTTAAAAAAATCAAACAAAAATCTTGAGTAACTCAAACTCTATCTATGGACTTTAATTTTATTAATCCGTCAAAAAGAAAAAAACGGAGAATGAGTTAAAGATTGTGAGGATTGAAAAATATAACAACACCAGAACATGAATTCGCCCACCGTGGGGCTCGAACCCACGACCACAAGGTTAAGAGCCTTGCGCTCTACCGACTGAGCTAGACGGGCTTTGTTGATAACTTTCAGAGAAGAAAAGGCAACGTTCTTACATTGTTGAAGATTTAGATTGTGTGATTAAAGTCTCTTCAGAATAAATATTTTCAATGGATTTTGTTTATTTTAAAATTCAAAAATCACTTACAAAGTGTTTATCAAAACTTTTATAATAATATACTTAAAAGTCTCAATATTTGGAGAGAAGATGAGTAATTTTTTCAAAAGTTTTGATAATTTGTTTTAAGTTTTAATCGGAAACTTTAGAACTAATTTGACTTATTTAACTTTAATTCAATATATATTCGTAGTAGAATTTTATATTTTAGTCAAGGAAATAGATGGAGATGGGATGAGAATATTGTTGAACATAGAACGATAATGTAGCAGTTAAAGGAACATTGACTATAATATCAACCTTTTATTTATAGATTTCAAGTATTAAATATTCCTACAGTATGGTTGGATATGTTAAAAAGTTACAAGATAGAATTATGTTGAAGTTTCATGCTTACTCAACATTTATTTTTCTCATTTTGTATTCTCATTTTTTTTTCTTTTTGTTTGCAATATGAAAATTATTTAACATGTCAAATATAATACCTAAATATTCCTGTATAAAAATGGATGAGTTTAAATTATATTACGCCCATTAATTATGTTAATAACACCGATATAAAAAGTTTAGAGTTTAAATTATAGTTAATAGACATACTTCACACAGCAACATAACATAATTTGATTTATTTTTCATATACAAATGACCGAATAATTAATAACTTTAGCTCAACTTACCAATCAAAAGACAAATAATTACTTTATCCTCTTTATTCATCCAATACATCAATCAATTAATCACAAAGATCAACCATGAGAATCAAGAAAGATAACCACACTCAAAAATACAACTCCAACTCGCAAAAAAAAAAAAAAAAAATTAGAAATCATCATATACAACACATCCACTCTCATCAACCCACCAATCAGAAACCCAGGAATAAAATAGAAGTACCCACAAAAGCTCCTAGTGAACCCACAAAACTAGCCATGGCAAGCAGTGAAGGTGCACCACTAGGAGGGGGACTCTGATCAGCTAAGGGAGCGGGGGATGCGGCCGTGGTGGATGGCGGCGTGGCAGGGGTGGTTGTCGAGGTGGTTGGCGGTGGGGTTGGGGCTGCGGTCGTGGTGGATGGCGGAGTGGCAGGGGTGGTTGTCGACGTGGTTGGCGGTGGGGTTGGGGCAGCGGCCGTGGTGGTGGGAGCGGGGGACGGGGTGGGGGAGGGCAGCGGAGACGGCGGGGGTGATTGGGTGGCAGAGGAGGTTTTGTTGGACCTATCAGCCATAACCACCACCACAAGCTTCTCATTTTTGAGGCAGTTGTCTTTGTTGCCACTGATGAAGTAGTAAGGCCCTGATCGGTTCAACTTGAACTCAGTGTGGCCATCTGTGCGCTTCTCTAAGGGTGCGTTTGTGTTGCAGTTGGTGAAGTCCTCTTTGGTCACTTGTAGCACTGAGTCACTTCCTGCTTGGTACACAAACACTAGCCAGGGAAAAGTTTTACCCTTGTCAGTTATGGAAAACCCATATAGGTTATATATATTGAGATAATTGAACATAGAAAATCTACTTAAGCAAGTTATGAATTATGAACTTTTAAAATTTTATTTGTAATGAAAACTACGTAACAAAATCTGTCAAATTATATAACTTTACTTTAAGTAAATCTTTACTCTTCTACTATTACTTTTACGTTCTTCTGCTATTACTTTTACGTTCTTCTGTCCTATTTTTGAAAATCAATAATAGTCATATTTATAGAGATTCTAGGATGTTAGATTAATCAATTAAACCCATGTTAAAACTTGAATATAATCTACATATATAGATTGTTGCACCTTTATATTGAAGGGAAGGGGAGGACATTGAACTTACAGAGAGAATCCCCAATTTGGAAGCGCATCTTTTCGGCCCATTGATTGTAAACAGGGGAATTGTCAGATGGCACAGTCCACCCCTTTGATCCTCCAACAGTAAACGTGGTCGCTTCACCTCTCTGCATCAACAGCACAACAACAAAGACCCCAACACCATGCACTAAACTGACATAATTACCCTTCCCCATGGTGATTCTAAGCAACCAATGCAAGGGCAATTCAGGAAAACCCAAGAGAAACTCTGGATGAAGCTGCAGGAAAAGAGGTGAGAAAGAATGGGGTTCTGGGGAGGGTTTAAGTAGAGAGGGAATTTGGAATTGGGACCTGAAACTTTACTAGTTGTGTCAGTGAAGCTTTTGCTGCTTTTTATTTTGTTTTCTTAAGATTTAGACCAAAGCATATATAGGGTTGTGCTTTGCTTTGCTTGACTAATTCTCAGAATATTTTCATGCCTTGCTGTTTAGGTCAGATGGGTGACACACATTTTTCTTTTTTTCTTTTGGTACTTGATTTTTCGATAACCAACATTGATCTAATAGTCATATAACATAGAGTTCTTTTGAATTTAGCACAATCTTTTTAAGATAAACTTAAACTTGAGACATCCGATCAAATGATGTAAACTAATAAATTATTGATGAATGAAAGGTGACACATATTTCACTCGTGTATCGTGATACACCAATCACACTCTAAAAATTTATGTTATATTAGGATAAACCCATTAGAGCCAAGCCAAGGAATTTTGCTCTTGAGAACTATCAAGCAAAGTACCAATTCTAGTTGTCTGTCCATTGGTCCACTTGGCATTGATCCATTTGTTATCATATGGTAATAAAGAGATTATATTGTTTAATAAAAAATAAATTATTTTTATTTTTTACTATTAAGTTAAGTGTCCGAATATCATAAAATAGATTTTAAATCAAACAACACAACAAAATAACAACAATAAATAAAATAGTACTCACGAACGGAACTTAGGTCTATGCTTGTCGAAATTCCAACTATGAAGCTCTTCATTTGTGAGATATAGTAGACAAAACCCAACAACTAAATTAGAAAGTTTAGAAACACAATGTAATTAATTTTAGCTTTATATTCATAAAAATTCTAATAATTGGGCTAAATTCAAGGAAGCCTAATTCTTAGGTTCAATGCTTAGAAAATTTTGAATAATCTCTTACTTTTACCTTTTTTTTTTCCTTATATAAAACTATGTTGAGCTTGAGCACCTACTTTTCAAGGTGAGAAAAGAAAAAGGAATTTATTCTTAACAACAAAATCTGGATAATGAGAGAGATTTCTCAAAAGATTCCAATTCTCTTTCCCATATATAAGTATTCCCCAATTATAATTTCTCTGTTTTATATAAGTTCTTAATCATCGTATTTTCCCTCTTGTAAAAGTACTTCGTACTAAAATAAATGTCCACCGTTTTTTATTGATAACTTCAAATGTATGATATTTTCAAAACTACTTTTTTAAATTTTTACAAGAGTTCTTCATACTTGAAATAAATGTCCACCGTTTTTTATTGATAACTTCAAATGTATGATATTTTCAAAACTACCTCTTTTAAATTTTTACAAGAGTACTTCATACTTAAATAAATGTCCACCGTTTTTTTTTTTTTTTTTGATAACTTCAAATGTATAATATTTCCAAAACTACTTCTTTTTAATTTTGAAAATAATTAAGGGAAGGACGAAAAATTTTAAATGACATATATGAATTCATGTACTAAGGTGCATTAATGGTATTTTATTTATAAAAAGATTAGTCTATTAATTTTTCTTAAAATACATGAAAAATGATAAGTTAAATGAGACATTTTGTTTGGAACGAGTAGTATTTTTTCTCTTTCACTTGTTGGACTTTCGTCAAATGGGCCAATTTTCCCAACTGGACTGGATTCGGTTTTGTCCAGTGTAATATGGGCTATCTAAAATGGCCTATTTCTGGCCCAAAGGCATTAAGCTTACTGAAAAACGCTAGGGCCTAACTCATTATTAGGCCTAACACCAACTCTTCTTATTTTATTTCCTACTCTCAATTTATTTATTATGAAACATATTTTCTTCACCATTAAAATAATTTTTTTCCCAATTTATTACTTAAAAAGTTATACATTTTCTATTTAAAAAATAAATTACCACCTATATTGAATAACTAAAATGTTCGAATTTTTTTTTAAATAACTAAAGCTCCCTTATTTTCACATATAATCAAATCGACAGTTAAATAACAAATTTAGCAAAATCCTCGTATTTTAATTTAAATGAAAATTCTAGTAGATTGTTTATATTATTGGATAAGAACCCATCATCATGAGGCTCCAAAATTTTTTTATGAATGGATGCATATGGCAAAGCTTGCACTTTATTTCTATTTTAATTTTTTTGTGGGAGATTATAGCCTTTTATAGCCCCGAAAAGCAACAATTAGACAAACTAATCAAATTTTTTAATTTAATTGAGACAAACTAATCAAACTTCAGCTGTGTATGACCTGGAAAAAATATTCTTATCATAATTATTTGCAAATTTTAATCATAATGCATACAACATGATTCTAAAAACTTTTGAACCCAAAAAAAAAAATCTAAACGACTTTTCATAAAAGAAAATAAAAATCTAAAGGCCCATCAAAAAAAGAAAAAAATTTGCCTTTTCTTACAAGACCCCACAATTTTCTTCCATTTTACAACACAAAAGGAAGAGAAATGTTGGATAATAAAAATAAGAAAATGCTTGTAATTATCCCGCAAAAATGGCGAGTCAATGGGGGTCTCAATGATCAGACGCCGCTCTCGTTCTCTCCCTCGATCATCCAATTGAATTAAAGCAAAAATAGTCAATAACCCACAAAATAACAATAAATTTGACTAAGTTCTGAAATTAAATTCACTTGAAGCATACTATTATGAAAAAATAAACAGAGAAAGAGGGAAGAATAGTTGGAGAGAGAAAGGAAAACGAGTTCAGGGCAGTCTCCCATTTCCTTTTGACGGAGTTTACTGCCCTCCATAACCGACCCTCTAAGCAATAAACACCCCTAACCCCGCCCCCACGCCTCAACAAAGAAAGAAAGAAAGAAAAATCATTGAGCAAAATTAGATCTCCATCCAAGAATTTTTCTTTTTTTCTTATGGGAAAGAATCTGTTTCTTTGAATCTGTCCCTTGGACTTTGTCCCTTAACTCACCTTCTGATCTGGGTTCCTTTTATTTTGTCTCCAAATTCTTTCTCCTGTAGTGGGATTTGAGGCTTTTTGTGCTTCTGGGTCTAGGGGATTCTAGCTCGGGGGTGCTGGGTTTCACTTGAATTTTGTTTCAAAAATAAAAGAATTGGCAAATAGAGTGGGGTTGGTTGTGATATTGGGTATTCAAGAAGCAAACTTTTTCAGCTTTCATAATGATGATCTGGAGGGACCCTGGGGAGCCTACAGATTCCTATTATCAGGTCAGGCCTGAGATTACAGATGCTCCAATGACCAAGTTCAGGATCAAGGTTGGTGGATCTTTTATCTTTATTTGTTCTTCTTTCTAGGGAAAGTTCTGTAGAAATTAGATATGCCAACTAGATCATATGGGAATTATTTGCTATAAGATTAGATAATCTTGGTGAGTGCAATGATTATTGTAATATGATTGTGCAAATTTCAGCAATGCTGAAGCTGCTTGGATGTTGTTGGATTGATGTGCCAGTTGTAGATCCCTGTTGCTTTTCAAGAATTTGCATTGTCAAATTTGTGATGGTTTTTTATCCATTGTTCTTCTGTTGCTTAATGCCCATAGAGTAATACAATCTAGTAGTTCATTAATGTCCTTGGTTGAATTGAGAAAGCTTTGCAAAAGAGCTATCTCATGGAATAAATATAATTAGTGACCATATTATCCACTTGCTCTCCATTTGGTAGGGTGCCAATGCCAATTATTGACTTTCTATTGTTGGTTGCGTTCTAGTCATTGCTTTGCACTCTTGGTTTAGGGAGAATGATATTGATTGAACTAACTAATGATCGATTAAGTGCCTTGCATTGAAGAACGTTAAGAATTTTCATTTGATTTCGGCTATTCTTGCTTGTGCCATGCCTCTTATGTGTGCTCTCTCTATCCTCCAGGCTGGTAAAACGTTGAGTGTAAGGAAATGGCAGTCTTCCTTTTCTCCAGATGGCCAACTTGATATAAGCAAAACACTTGGTAGGATTCATCGTGGGGTAAGTTTCTTGGCAAGCTTTCCTCAACTTTACGTGTGCTATACTCTTGACCAGAATTTGATTGAACTTTTGATAAAAGAAAAAACTCGTTTGAACTTGTATCTGAATTCGTAGAAGTTTAGTAAATTTAGGTCCGTTCTATCAATCAGTGTATACTTTAGGTCTCTTTCAGGTAACCACTGAGATTAATTTCTCTAAATGTTATGTGCACCTAGCATTCTTTTGTTTTTATGTATCTTTGTTGTACGTGTGCAACTTGAAATTTGTACCAAATTGCTTAGCACTGATGAGGAGCACCTGGCATCCAAGTCACATTCAATCTAGGGAATATCAACCAAATTTCCGCTGAGGAATATACTGTTTTATGTTCTTCTTTATACCTTCGTCGTGGCTGGTGTCTTTCCTTATTTTCCAAACAATTCTTTTAGGTAACAGTTATGCGACTTTGAAGATGTCTCATACATATGTTTCTTCTAATCAGGGGATCCATCCATCAATTAGGGGAGAAGTTTGGGAATTCCTACTTGGATGTTATTACCCAAGGAGCACATATGAGGAACGAAAAGAATTACGGGAGCAAAGAAGGTAGTCTTTTACCTCAATGTCCTTTAAATACAGTTTAAATTCTCAAATTGACTTTTTTTTGGGGGTGGGTGGGGGAACAAGAGAGTTTAAGAAGTGTAATTTAATTCCAGTTAGGAAGCATCCTCTCCATGGTTGCTGATTAAAGGTGTGCTTCATCTGATCCCCAGTAACCCTTCCCTTGATGATACTAGTGGGCTGATAGTATGGACTTTAGTGCATAATCTGCAGACTAGAGAATGTGACTTGAATTTTATCCTCTTTGTTTTGTGTTGTTCCATTCAAGACCTGGCTCCCCCACTCCATTTGACCCCAAAACTCTTAATTTGGTTGAACATGTTATCCATAATTACAAAAGCTAAATTGACTGAAGCCAGGATATGAGGATTTAGCAAGTGTGTTATTGTTGAATACGTATATATTTGAACAGCATTGTGGTGATTGTCAGTATTTGATAACATATTTGTGAAATAAACTAATGCACCCAGGCTGCCACTGGTTTTAACTTTTAAATTAAACTAGTATGAGGATGTGTATCTTTCTTGCATATGTCTCATCTGTTGCATGTGTTTCTTCTTTCCCCATATGGTATCTTCTAGAATTGTCACATTCACACTTTTCAATATTCTGTTTTAGAGTTTATTTGCTGTATTTTATTTTGGTGTGATTTAATGTCAGCGTTCATTAACATAATACCTTGGTGTTGTAAATGCTTTCATCACTGGTGTCCTAGGGATAGTTATAATTTTTCCAGTCATTTTTGCATACTTTCATGGTACCCCTGGTACAATCTTATAGATCTTCTTGATTCTTCTGTGGCTTGTGTTATGGACAATGTTAGTTGTGAATAGACATTCACAAGATTCTCTCAGCCTGAGCTCAGCCCAAAGACTTTTCTATCTTGCATTTTACTAGACATTCATATGGGTCACTTTCTTCCTTGTTTTGTGTGACATATTTATTGCTGACTAGTTCCCCAACTTCTATTTTCATTTGCATTGCTCCCATGCATCTGGAAGCTTTTTGACATGTTATTGCCAATGTGCCAGTGATGGTCTAAGTCTGCTTTCATATCATATCACTGCAGATAATTTGCATATTTTACAGTGTCTTTTAGGATTTTGCAACATACTACCATAGTTATTTTTGTTAATTTGCTGGTTTACTGTTTATCTATTTGCCTCAAATGCTTTTGCAGGGAGAAGTATGCTCAATGGAAAGAGGAGTGTCGTCAAATGTTCCCCCTTATTGGTAGCGGTAAATTCATAACAGCCCCCATAATCAATGAACAAGGAGAACCTGTTCAGGATCCCTTGGTGCTCTTAGAAACGAATCTAGAAGGTGCTGGGGGTGATACTGGGGGAAGTGCAGGGGTGCTGCAAATGGTTCCGGCAATTCTGTTGGCCCAGGAACAGAGGATGCAATTAAGGAAAAGGTTCAAATGTCCAAGAAAGAAATTCAGTGGAAACTTACTTTACATCAAATAGGTTGGTAGTTGCTAAATTTCACTAGTCTGTTGGATATTCCAATTTCAAAGTCTGGGAGAATTTGTTATATTTTCTTTGTCAGACCACCTTTCTTGATATAAATGCCTAAATGATAATTTGTGGTGTCTATGTGAAGAAATCCGATATATTGCCACTTCATTGCATTTCATGGAACTTCTAATCTGGGCTGGGAACCTTAGCTTTGGTTTTTAGTATTCTCTGCATCAAGAAGATTTTTTGATTAGAGTGATCATTGTTCTTATGAGTACGTGTGTCCCTCTGGCTATCACTCAAACTCTCAAAAAGAAAGTGTTAGCGGGGGTGGGGGTAATTACTTGCTTATCTCCATCCTGTTGTCTGGAATCGTTCCCTAGATTCCTTGCCCCTCTTTGAGTGCATGTGTTGTTTGTGAAGAACTCAAGATGATTACTTTGGCAGATCCCTAAATGCAGAATGTAGAAACCAACCAAAAAAGTATCATGAAACCTTCTTGCCTATTGGGAACCTTTCCTTCTCTGATTCATTTATCTTATGATATTCTGACTTTAGTATCTGAAAATGCTATGATTAGGGCGGCAAGTTCCTCTGTATTAGCAGTTGAGTTGGTAATCTAATTGTCTAATAATGCAGCACATAGACTTTCCAGTACAAATACTCTTTTGTGTGGCTTGGCTGTGTCTATCTATGTGCACATCATAATGCTTGGCCAAATTTTATGACAGGTCTTGATGTGAAACGCACAGACAGGGCACTGGTTTTCTATGAGAAGCAAGAGAATCTTGCTAAACTCTGGGACATTTTGGCTGTCTATGCCTGGATAGATGATGATGTTGGGTATTGCCAAGGTCAGTTACCAATTGAACTCCCTTTAACACGAGCCTTGTTAAACTGAGGGCATTTTCAACTGATGTGACCTGATAAGCTGGATTACAATAACTAAAATATCTTTACGTAGAAAATTTGTGCATTAGATGCATTGAAGAAGTCGGCACAAATTTCGTCAAAATTTGATTCCACTCTCAGAACCTCTTAATGTTTCATTTTCCCCTCTATTGCGAACTAACATACCTACAGTATGTGAGCTACAACGTAATGATGCTTTCCCAGTGGTTGGGGAGTGGAATGAAAATTCACATACTTTGATGCATCAAGATGTAATACTCAATAGTCTGAGGTAAAATGATGAAATTTGCTTGTTTAGGAAAAGCACTACTACTATGTTGAACGCTAAGCATGGATACCAACAAAAGCATGGATAGGCTAGTTAAAACTTAGAAGTACAATAAATTCTCTCTTTCTCTCTCTCTTCTCTCTCTCTCTCTCTCTTTTCATTTGGTAAGAGATGAATGGTTAAGCCCCTACTGAGTGCAAGTAATCTAATTGATGAACAGACTATGTAATAAACTAGGAACAAAAGCTGAGTAAAACACTCACTGGCAGTTGAATTTACCACCTACTTAATTTATAGGTCACATAGACACACATTCATTGTCCCAGAATAGGTTAGAGTTTTAGTGTGGTTAGAGCGTGGGATTTGATATGGATACTCGAGGCAAAATGAAGAGTCGAAATAACATAGATTTGAGGCGTGGGATTTGATAGGGACAAACACGAGTTCTGTTTATATCGTACATTACAGGATAGAGTGAAAATTTTGTCTTCAGTTAGTTTAGGGTTGAGAATGAACTGTGTTATTTCTCGGAAAATATGCTAAATAGTTTTCTGCAGCATATTGTCTAAGAGAATAACCCTAGTTGAGGCATAAAAAAGCTTAACAAGTAAATATTACTTATCACTTTTAGGATGTGCTTGTACTGAAATGTTGTTTACTAAAGTGCAGGAATGAGCGATCTTTGCTCCCCCATGATAATTCTCCTTGACAATGAAGCGGATTCCTTTTGGTGCTTTGAACGCCTGATGCGCAGATTGGTACCCTTTCTTCCTTCTCTGCACGCCACTTCATTTAATCACTTGTGTTAGACTAAACAACAATAATTAACATCATTAGGCTAGCAGTTCATTAGGCTATGGTGAATTACTATTTTGAACTCTTTTGACTCTAGCATTAATTGTCGCTACTTTCACATGACTCTGTTGTAATATTATAATGCTTTTTTTTGGGCAGTTAACCAGTGAGATATTGAGTCTGCAAGCTTAATTTTAATGGAACTACAAACCCCCCACCCCCTCTTTCCCTTTATATGTGTTGCCCTTCATAACGAGGCATTAGCCATATGGCGTTTACAATAAACATCACACTCAAACAAATTCGTAGCTAAAATAACAAAAAACAAACGTTTTGATCGAAAAAACTAATTGAAGCTCTTTTGAACACTACTCTTCTTAGGAATTGATGCTTCATAATACCTCTAATGAGGATATCCATAAATCTTTTATAGCCTTCACCGTCGAAAAGATTTATGTATTATAGTAGTCCAAAGTTGAAGAATTGATGTCCGTTTTACACCCGATCAGACAATCAGTTAACAATTTAACCCCACATAAACAAAATGCCATGTAAAGAAAGGCGAGAGACAATAGTACCATTAAAAGAGGGGATGGAGAGACTTTTATAAATGGAGAGAGAACAATTATTTGTAGAATAAATACTAGAAAAAACATGATTAAAATAGATATTGTGGCTTACCATTGGCAAAAACCAATGATAGCCTCTAAGGAACAAGGAAAGAGTTAGGGTTTTTAGAGAGAATGAGAGGAGATGACTAGATGAGAGGAGAGGAGGAGGCCGGGGATTTAGAGTGGCAACTAAAGTTAATTAATTATATTTAAAACAAGCATCTGGAAAGGGAAAATTTTGAAAGCTTATGAAAGTAGACATAAAATTTGAAAAAATTATCAATATTAGAGTAAGATAAATAAAAACTGAATGAATAATTTATCAAATTTGGAACAAAACTTACTGAAACATAGAAAATAAATATTTACATAACTCCGTGAAATATCCAATTAAGAAAAACAACAAATAAAAAAGGAAAAAATGAAAATTATAAAAGATAATTGGACATCCAAGTTAGAAAACGAGGAAATTAGTTTTCAGCCTTTATATAAGCTACCTCAAGTGCTCAACCACCCATACCTGAACCAGCTGAGCCATCCCAACCCAGCCACTTACTCAACCACCTCAGTCAGCCACCTGTAGTCTCACTGGGTATTGATTACCCACGTCAGAGTTTGCCTGCAACCCAAAGGAATTGGTGGCTATGAAGGCAGTCTTGCGTTGTTCCCTATGCGTTTTTTTATCTCCTCAATGTCACATTTCTCTTCTACTAATTGTCCCTTTCCTAGACCCTTTCACCCTCGGCTCTAATCTTCTCCCCTATGCTAAAAATCCCAGCCCCTCTGAAAAGCTCAATCAAGATTATGCCCATGAAATGTCCAGTTTGAAGTCATAGCAAAAGAAAATCGCTTTTGTCCTCTGGTTTTATGCACAGTTTAAAAAGTCAATTACCAGGTTTATGGAATTGTGACTTGTCCCCCATTTTAAAAAATAAAGAAAAAAACCAAAAAAGCATAGGGACTTCATCGTTATTTTACTGTCATGATACTTAGTGTACTTGCTTACGAAGTGTTATGTCATTTAAAATTCTGCAGCGAGGAAATTTTAGATCTG
Organism: Talinum fruticosum; assembly: GCA_021018815.1. Taxonomy (NCBI): domain Eukaryota; kingdom Viridiplantae; phylum Streptophyta; class Magnoliopsida; order Caryophyllales; family Talinaceae; genus Talinum; species Talinum fruticosum. Next base: position 1,594,738 of record JAITYX010000106.1, read on the forward strand.
AAACTGGGAGGTCTGTTGGAGTAGAGGTACAACTTAACAATTTGGCAACAATTACACAAGTCATCGATCCGAAACTTCATCAGCACTTAGGTACGAATCATCTGTTTATCCTTACCGTTCGCTTTCAATATCTATTGAATCACTATGTCTATGTTTCATTCTTCAGCATGGACCCCTCCCCCTCCCCCTCCCCCTTCCCCCTTCCCCCTCCCCCTATCTCCTTTTTCTGTTTTTCTTTTGCAGAACAAAGTTTTTCTTGTAAACAATTTTTATATTTCTGGGCATATTTATCTTGAATTTGTGCAGTGCAAGGTCTTTTCTTGTACTTAGAAACATGTCATTTCATGAGCAAACTACTCTCAGTTCAGGTCCACTATTATAACATAAAAAGAAAATCTTGATTTTGGGGAACAGAGACACTTGGTGGAGGTGACTATCTATTTGCCATTCGAATGCTCATGGTTTTGTTTCGGCGAGAGTTTTCCTTTGGTGATTCTCTGTACCTTTGGGAGGTATGAGCGTTGCATCATTTCACTTTCGATTTCTAAATGTTCTGAACTCATTTAAGATTTGATACATTATAGAACAGCTTCTAACACGAGTTTCTTGGTCATTACTCCTGTGACAGATGATGTGGGCTTTGGAATACGATCCTGACCTTTTTACGATTTATGAAGAAGCTGAAGTTGGGAGTGAGAATTCTGAGGGATCTAAAATGAGGACAACAAAATCAATACGCCATTATGGAAAGTATGAAAGGGAGAATATTAAGAGTAGAACAAATGAAGATGCTCCCCTTCCCATTTCCGTCTTCCTTGTTGCCAGTGTCTTGAAAGACAAGAGCCCAAAGCTACTTAAAGAAGCTCGGGGTCTGGATGATGTTGTAAAGGTTCGTCTCCTTCCATCTGTTGTAGTACGTAATGCAATATTAACAGTTTATCTGTCATATATGTTTGAAATATGAAGGGAAAAAAAAACTAAAAAAAAAAAAATCCTTGAGTGCTAAATAAAAAGCTATTGTTTAGAGTTGCAAACAGGTCGGTTTAGGTTGTCGGATTTAATAATTGGGTCAACTTTTGTTGATCTTGGCAATAGCTTAGAATTACTCTAAAAATTAAAATTGACGTGTTTTCACACTAAACTGTCAATATCAACTTCGGGTTAAAATCAGTCAGATTTAGACTTTCCCAGCTATAGCTATTAACACGACACTCTTTGGTGGGATCCGGAAAGAAGTTTTAATGGAGGAGTTTGTGTCCTTGGAGAACAAATATTAACTAACCCCCCACCCCCCCCACCCCCATCTATTGCTATATATTTAACTTTCCACCACTAATCCTTGAGCTGATTTTATGCATTATCTTCAGATTTTGAATGATATAGCTGGAGATATAGATGCCAAGAAAGCTTGCACCAATGCAATGAAGCTTCACAAGAAGTACTTGAAACAAGCCCAACAGGTTCTTTTTCCCCTCTTCACTGCTGTTATTATGGTACACATGCTTAGCCCTGTATCCAATGATTGTTCTTGTACTGATGAACAGAAAACTGACCCATACCTGATTTTCCCCTCCTGAATTTCCCGGGACTGTCCCTGAAAGAAATTAATTTGATTTTGATGCAGTCCAAATTAAACAACTCAACGTTCACCTGACTAATAATGTTTGATTTAGTTGACAAGTGTCTTGGACAGAAGAATACAGGTCCTGAGTCCTGAATATGGCCTGAACTTGGAAGTGAGCACAATTCGAAATTGACCTGACCTATACCAAAAAGGATGATAAGTAATTAGACTTGGAAAAATCGACTCGAGACTCGAAACCCGAATTGAACAATTTGTATCTATACCCGACGCGACACCCAAAACAGACTCACCCAGAATGGATTTGAATTGAGCATGACCCAGAGTTTCCTATTAAATTGCTGTTTCTTATTGGAAGACAAGTCTATTGACCCAAATATCAGTTGACTTGAACTGAAAATCACGAAATGTCTTTCACCTGAAACATGACACTATTTGTACCCCAATTGAATGACCTGTTTACCATGAATACCTATAATTGCCCAGTATAACCAGCAATAAGGTTTACTCTTTGAATAGACTAATAGACAAATAGCATAGTGCAGATTAGTGCAGTGCTCAAATTGCTGATATTCTAGCGCAGTGCACCAGGCCTTTCAGGCGTACTATTTATTTACGGAGAAGTTTGTGTTATTTGCAGACAAAAAAGACATAGCTGGGAAAATGTATGATTTTCTGTACCACTCAGAAAAATAAACCACACGGAAAGATCATTTTTGATGGTGGCAGAGTAACTGTATCATAGAAGCCGTGGACGAATAGGCATTGATCTCCATATAATCCAAAATGGATTGATGTTTGTTTGTTTGTACATCCTAAACATTCTTTGTACTGCATTAATCTACAGAATTTATTAAATACACTGCCACTGCTCGTGGCCTGTAACCCTGCTGTAAAATCCTAAACAGAAGTTCTTTCATTATAATGGAAATTTTGTTCATGCTGCACATTTCGTCTAAAAGAATCTGTTGGAAAATTTTGAGCTATTTTTCTAGCCTTGGATTATTTCTCTTGAAGTGTCGCAGCCTCGTAAGCCGTTGACTCTATTTAAATTCTGGTTTAATGTGGAGGCAAAGAATGTACGTTTAATGTGAAGGATTGTATGGATGTGGCCTCTGAAGGCATACATAAATCAAATGAGTTTCAAATGTTCTACACCACATGATTGATTATGTTCTTCGCTTCAGCACTTGGTCGATTCCATACGAGCATTTAAGGCCTTCTTATTGAAAAGTAGTCAATCTTATTCCTATGAACTTCTGCTTGTAAAGAGACCGGTTTCAATAGACCTAAAAAACTCGGCTTTTTGCCAACTTATAGACTTGTATATCATTGAGTTACTCCATAGGTTCAAGTTTATAGGCTTTTATGTGAATAGGGTAAAGGGAAAAAATTGAAAGTATGTACTTTCATGTATCATATATAGTTGCAATAACATGTCACAAATTTGGGTCAGATGTAATTTACATATTAGACAAATTAAACAATGCATGAAATTTGGAGAAAAGTATTTGTCAAATGTCTCATTTATGTAAGATTGGATATAATTTTTTTAATCACCCGAATTGGATATAAATGAAATGGCTAAATTCAAGCAGACTTAATCGAGTTTAAATAATAAAAAAATTTCAATCCTCTTATAAATCATATATATGGTTCTAAACTTTAGACGGTATAATTTTTAATTAAATACGATATATCTTCATCCGACAATATTTTACCAACGTAACACTACTAACCCTTAATGAAAAGGAAAAATCTCCCAATAGTATTATTTAGACCCGATCCCCTTAGGCCTTAATTACTCTCTACCATTGAAAAAATACTAAGGATTTGAGTTTGGATTCAAATTGTAAGAATGTCTATTCTTGAACCTTTTTAATGTAAAATTTTTATTAAAATGGTTCTTAAATATGAGATTTGAGATTTTGTGAGAGAAGTCTCAAGTTTAAATCTTAGTTGCTCCCATATTTAATTAGTGTACAAGATAAGTAAAGGCCTCTACAATGTCTATACTTCAAGCTCGTGAATGGACGTATACAAATGTAAAAATAATTTAAAACTTCAACCATTATCTTAAACTTTTAAAGATGGTTCTTAAACCTAATTCACAATTAGCTATGTAGCTCCAATTTTATATCAAATAGGAGTGACATATTGTACTTTGCACTACTATATATATGCTTGGTGTTAGTAACTAGGCAACATACACTCACCCTCTAGAAAAACGAAAGGAAAAAGATAGAAAAATATATATACTCAATACTTTCAAGATAACCAATAAATCTTGGTATAGTACCAATAAGTTCATGACGTAATAGTTAAGATTGAGATCCCGAGTACATTAAGTCTTATGTTCGATTCCTCATTCTTCTATTGTATTGTACTTGTCGTTTGTGTTTCATCCGTACAAAAAAAAATAAAAATCTTGGTATAGTGATCAAGAATCAAGACTAAAGTCCTGATTTCATTCGATGTCGAGTTTAATTTCTCTCTTTCCATTATATTGTACTTCCCTCGTTCCCTTATTTGGATTTTTTTATAAAAAATTCAAGACTACAACGCTGATAGCCACAGATGGATAATATACCAACAACAGTTAGTCGAAAAAATATTCAAAATTGTATAGAAAAAGATATTTGAAATTGTATATAAAAATCATTAAAAAGTTCTCTAAATTGTTTAAAATAAATATCCGTAGAAATTAATTAACACAAGATATTTGAAATTATACGTAAAAATTATTAAAAGTTTTTAAATTGTTTAAATTAAATATGGGTAGAAACTAATTGATACTTATAAAAATCCATAAAAAAAATTTTGATTCGTTTCGGCTCATGCCTAACTCTAAAATACCTAAAAAAAATATATATTTTACTCACTTAAAGACAACTTATAAATAGGTATATATTAGAAAAACAATTAATTTGACTTGAACCTTGAAATGTAACAGACTTTTTTAAAACCAACATATACAATTGGACTCTTAGTCTTAGAAGACCATAAATTTAGCATTTCAAATAACAACCACTTCCTAATTTTATGACATCCCTTAATTTCTCCCAACCTTTGAATTAGCAACCAGAAAAACAGACAAGCCCCCGAAAAACTAGACTTAGGAGAAGGCCTAACTAAATCAGACATTAGAAAATCCCCCTACAAAACCCATTTCTTTGATCTCATTTGGGGGCTTCCGTTGAACGTTTTGCACCTTCCGGCGCCCCCACTCCCGGTTCCCTCTCTGGTTTCCCGGTGTGAGGCTTTTAGTGTCTGGCCTCCGGTACACCAACCCCTCACACTGGTCGACAACGACACGAGAGGAGAACCGAAAGAAGTACATAAAACGGCATATTACATGCCAACGTGCTGCCCCATTGGTTATGGGTCTATGAAAACGGTCCTTAAGCCTCCGATGGAAGCACGCAGGAGGATACTAGTAGTGGCCATTTTTTTCCTATCTTCTTTGCTTTTTGTGGCATGTCAAGCAGCTGAGGAAACGGAGTATGACGAGTTTGGGGACCCAAAGACCCCCGGGGATCTTCATCGCTCTTTGGAGGTTCGGACTCAGGGGGAGAAGGAGAAGGTGATGGAGGGCCTCCTAAGGTCCCTAAGCAAGCCCGAACTTGTAATGGGATTTACATTGCGTACAACTTCATGGGACGAGAGAAGACTTACCCCTTTGTCAAGAACACAACGGCTCAATCATGGGCATTCAAGGCACAGCTCCAGCTACTGAACATGGGTGCGACAGAGGTCAAGTCATGGAAAGTCTACATTGGGTTTAGGTACAATGAGCTGTTGGTCTCGGCAGAGGGGGCGACTTTGGCCGAAGGAGACGAGCTCCCAGCCCAAGTTGGTGTCAATGGGACCACCATTGCCGGGTGGCCACAAACCGATCTCAAGACTGCCATTGAAACCGCTGGGGATTATAACCAAATCTCGGCAATGGCCACCCTCAAGGGCACCCAGTTTGGGCTCAAGCCACCTGCCATACCTATGCCTAAGACCATTAGGCTTGAAAATGATGGGTTCAAGTGCCCTACTCCTACAAAGCATAGTAAGTCAAAATCTGCCATGTTTCTTCATTCACACAGGAACACAACATTTTAGATATAGATCAAAATAGATTAATTCAAACGAGATCGATGCTGGAAACTTTATGGTTAGGGTCCCGTTTCAAATATGACCAATCAACACATATTAGACTCCGTTTTTGAATTTACAGACATGCATGAATACCATGAAGGCGAAATAGAAGCCTTAGAACGATTGATATGAATGTGAACTTACTAAATTAAAAGTTTCACTTTGTGATCAACAGAGAGCAACATGTTTGTATGTTGTCGGAAGGACCCCAGGTTCAAGCCCAAGAGCACCAAGATTAAGTACTCAGCGAAGAGATACGGTGACCTCAACATAATGTATGATGTGCTTCAAGCCTACACCAACAACTACCAAGCCCAAGTAACCATCGACAATGACCACCCTTTGGGTCGTCTAGACCATTGGAATGTATCATGGGATTGGATGAGAGGGAGTTCATCCACTCGATGCGAGGAGCCTTCACATATCTCAAGGACTCGTCCAAGTGCATCTATGGGGAGGCCGGCCAGTACTACCAGGACTTTGACTTCTCGGTAGTTGCCAATTGTGAAAGAAGGCCTGTCATCTCGGACTTGCCTAGGGAGATGAAGAATGATGACAAGGTTGGGAAGCTGCCGTATTGCTGTAAGAATGGGACAGTCATGCCTAAGACTATGAATGAGACTGAATCTAGGTCGATTTTCCAGCTACAAGTGTTTAAGTTACCTCCAGATATGAACCGGACTGCCATTTACCCACCTCAGAACTGGAAGGTCACTGGAATTCTCAACCCTGTTTACAAGTGTGGTGCTCCTGTGCGGGTCGAACCCTCAGAGTTTCCTGACCCGAGTGGATTACAGGTACACACTACTAATGTCATGCAATAATAAGTCTAGCTAAATCAGTCCAAGTGAAAGTGGGAACTAGATCAACTCAACTAGGCTCGACCAACCATGTAAAAGTAAAATGGACCAAGTAGTGCCCAAAGAGGCAATGATTGATCAACTTGACTTGACTTGGCCAACCGATCAAACTCATATTGGGACGTTGGTCAGAATGGTCACAAATTGAACTGATTTTCAAAACTTTCTTAATCAGTGAAAAAAACGGAGGAATATATGGTCCAATTTGGGTAAGATCCAATCTGGTTCAGTAGTTTGCTGGTTTTTGGTCAAGTCAATTCTACCCTCTTGACCAACGTGGTTTGTGTTGTGGGTCGAGCCAAGCTGTCTTTACAATCAGCTGAGCTTGCCTGATTTGTCACCGATTCAGACTGGATTGAGCCATAGGTCACCACTAATCAGTTGCGAAAATGTTCCACTTCTGCTAAATGACTTTGGTAATTGTACTTGGCAGGCCAAGGTCTTGGCGGTAGCAAGCTGGCAAATAGTATGCAACATAACCAAACCAAAGGAGAGGGAATCAAGGTGTTGTGTCTCATTCTCAGCCTACTTTAATGACTCCGTTGTTCCTTGCGACACTTGCGCTTGTGGCTGCAACAACCTCCCTGAAGGCACCCGGTGCAGCACCAAAGCCCCTGCCATGCTCCTGCCAGCTGAGGCCCTCCTCGTACCCTTCGAAAACCGGGCTAAAAAGGCCATTGCATGGTCCAAGATCAGGCATTACCCCCTCTGGGACCCGCTGCCTTGCCCTGACAACTGTCGGGTTAGCATCAACTGGCACGTGGACGGCGACTATAAAAACGGATGGACTGCCCGTATGACTCTTTTCAACTGGGGTGAAACCGCATTTGAGGAATGGTTCGCGGCAATTCAAATGGGCAAGGCAGCACAAGGGTATGACCGAGTCTTTTCCTTCAATGGCACACTCCTTAAAGACCTCAACAATACAATTTTCTTACAAGGGGTAAAAGGGCTCAACTACTTGATTGCTGAGACAAACGGGTCAAAACCGAGAGACCCACGAGTGCCCGGGAAGCAGCAATCGGTTATCTCCTTCAACAAGAAGTTAACTTGGAATCTGGACATTCCGGGGGAGATGGGTTCCCAACTAAGGTGTTCTTCAATGGGGAAGAATGCGCACTTCCTAAGATTAGGCCAAAGAAGAGTGGGGGCAATAAATTACATAGAATGAATAGCCTCATGACATTGATCTTTACCTTCATCCTTGTTCTTAACGGCAGCTATATATTCCATTGATTTAAGCAAAGTAAATCCTATTTAGTATGCAATGGAGGTTTTCTTTTACTAAAACGCATTGCATGGTGGATCCATGTAGGCTATGTTCACTTTGTACAAACAGAATTTTTCCTGGGTGAATCTAATTTTTTAGATGCCTTTTTTTGTGAATATTTCATATTGTTGTCACATTAAAATGAACTGGCAAAGTTTTTGAGAGTCGGTACATGCTACAAACTTAGGTTCGAATGCCACCTACATCAGTTTGAGCCTCCCTTTACTCACACTGACAACACAATACTTGGAATGAAGGACACAGTGCAAAGAAAACCATACTTATTCAACACAATACCGATCAACCTAAAACTATATAAGCCTTTCTTTTAAGAATTTTTTTCAAAAAAATCTATAAGCCTAGAAACTATTACAACCCAAACTAATAAAACCTAAAACATTGACATCCTATAATGTAAGCTTGCTCCCCATTCGATCAAATCACTCAACGTAAGCTCTTGTTCTTGCTTCTCCGAAGATTTAAAGAGACAGGGCATATCAGTTTTTCAGGTTTGAGCATGGATCAACTCTAAATGCTTGCTTTAAGGCTCAAATATGTGATTATAAAGAAACCGAAGACTTCGTGAGTGTTAATTGTCTCAACCAGTAAAGTTGGTGGAGGTGTTATCATAGCCCCACCTATATCGGTTTTATGCCTCATTTTGCATCCAAAAGAAAGAGACAAAAGACTTCAAATGCGATACATATAATGTAACATTGTGGTCACTGAAACATGGAAACATTTGTGACATAGCAGAAGCTGCATATCTATGATATTTCTCATACAGAAGAAACATATGTCTACATCCAGCATTAGTAGGGTTCCACTGGGCCCATCTTCTCTTTCCCTGTCTCTCTATTCCGGTGGTGTTCTATCCCAAATCTAATTCAAATTTGCAAGTTAAAACTACATAAAGAAGCAAAATTTGCATAAAGCTGAATATTTCATCTGTTTTTCCTAAGCACCTGCTACTGATCATGTAAGTTAAAACAATTTAGTTTTACTGTAAATTTGGATCGATTTCCCGCAAAGAAAAATCGATTTGCTCCCTTGCATCAACTAAATGGATGCAGGATCAAGCAGCAACTATCTCATCAACACTAGAGATCTCCTCATATTGGGCTTTAGGCTCCAAGTCAATGAACTGGTTAGACTTGCTAGCCAAATGCGAGATGCTAACCCTGCCTAGACGTTTAATATATTCTGCAACAGCTTTCATTTCTTCTAGAGAAATGTATATGTATTTTCCTCTATCATCCATGACACCCGAAAGTCTTCCTGAAAATTTTCAGAGAGAAAGAGCGTGAATTTCTCAACAACAGATTACACCGTGAACAATATTTTTCAAATTCTTTTAGTTTAAATATAAATGACCAACTTCCACATTTGAGTTTCTCATAGATATAAAACCATCACATCTAATAAAGCAAGCATATATGCTTATAGTCTTTCCATTTTCAAATGTAATACTACATACAGCAAAGTGAATCTTCTGGATGATTACAGTACAAGTAGTCGAGTACATTTGGGTATAAAAGATGGAGAAACAAGGGATGAAAGTCCAGACATGAGTAGATCCTAATAGAAATAGTTGATGAAGATATCCTGGATGATTCCAGGTATCATTCTAATGGGCAACATAACAACTCAATACAGAAGATTCATACATAACGAAAAAGAATAAGAGAACAGATTTTGTACATACCGATACTTTCTAGGGAGGTGATACGATTAATGCACTCCTGTTACAACATAAATTGGCATCATCAAACATGACTAGATTAATTATAAATAACGACAAATGGACATAAAACCAGGATAGAAAGGTGAATGTGGTAAAAACAGGGAATGTATGCATGAATAATAAGCTGTGCTATATGACAATAAAATCAATTGGTTGCATCAATTTCTGTAATCAGAAAAAAAAAAAAAAAAAAAAGAGGAGAGGTGCACAGAGGTAAAAAGAAATATGGAGAATTAGCATACCTGAGTCCTTAGCCTAAATTCCGCAGCAAGGTCTTCCAGGGGGACACATTTGTGCTTCTGTCACAGTAAGCAAGAGCAATGAGTGGTCATATGAAAGCTATACCAATTATTTATTCAACTACAGATGTCCTAATGATATTTGCATGATCAATTCACATACGAAACCTCGACTAAAATTGAACATCCTTGTGGCAGTAGGAATATGAAACCAACATCTCAAAAACGAATGCCAAGGAGGAAAAATAAAAAATGGATAATAACACTTTTCTTTTCTTTTCTTTCCCTTTTTAGAATGCTGGGTAGGGGGAGAAGGGGAGGGGAAATGTAAGCAAAAGGGATTAGGAGACTCGTATCTCAAGGGTCGGGGGTCAACTGGACAAAGTAGACTGGAAATGACACGTGCACAAAAACCAAAACATAAACCTAAGATCTACTCATGCTGCCTTTTTTCTTTTTTTTTTTTTTTTTGTGTTGGAGGGAGGAGGGAGGGGGAGGGGTTATATATGCAGCTTTGACTTAGAAGATATTTACACAGGCATTTTCCATAGACCCAAAATTTAGAAGACATAACTAGTTCAGAGCAAAAGAAGCTAAGGGCAGTCCATTGAAGAGCTAAACTTGAACTAAGTAGGAAACACTTCTTCACAAACACATCCTGTTCAAATTTAAACAAACTAGCGCCAGGGTTAAATATAAGTCCATCTCAATGAGACTCTACCTTAATGTATTCCACAAAGTCAGAAAGCAAATCCTGGTTCTCTTGAGCATCATTCTCTGTGGTGCCTTCAGCATCAATGGAGATCTCCCCTTTCCACTTTTCAAACTCTAATGCAGCAGCTGCCTCTTCCCTGGCTTGCCGAGCCTTAGCTTCTTCCTCCTAAAACAAGATATCACATTTTCACCAAATGGACGCTATGTAGAGGCATTTTGAGGAAAAAAAAAATCAATCTATGAAGAAGTAAACAGACCAGCCGACGTTCTTCTGCTTCACGCTCCTCATCTTTTCTTCTCCTCATTTCTGCATATCGATCTTGCTTTGCTAGTCTTGAATCACGTGCAGCTTGTTCAGCCTCCAGGAAAAAATGATTTGAAGGGGTAAGTGAAAAAAATGATGGATTCAGAAATTAATGATGTAGCAACTAAGTAAAAAAAATTGATGGAATCAGAAATCAATGACATAACAACTAAGGCAAGTGAAAAGAGCCAGAATATCACAAAAAAAAAAATTATTTACTACTAGCAAAGAAAAATGACATCAACAGGACCAGAATATCCTTGATTTCTATTGGTAACAAGAATGCCAGGTGCTTCCTCTTTATCGTGAAGGCAGGGGTATCATAACTCCCATTAAAGATGGGGCAAATAGCATTGAACCTCAAATGCAAACTTAGACCTAAAAATACCTGTCTTTGTGCTTCTCGTTCTTGTCTTTTCTTATCCCTCTTCCTCAACCCTCCAGCTGCATACTCAGCTCCAGCAGCTTCATCATCACTCTCGTCAACAGTATCTGCATTGGTAAAATCAATGAACCATGGCTACAACTTGAATATCTCATATCACTCATCCATCACAGTGAACATACAATAGGAAAATCCTATTTTACAGAGATCATCTTATCAGAGCATATTCACTGACAACATCAAGCTGGTACTAGTATTATGAGTTTTTTTTTTTCCAAGTTGAGGGTATGGTAAAGATCACACTTTTAAACACACATTATACATCAATCAAGCCTCCAACAGCTCCATTCATAGCATCTCCAACAAATGTACCTGACATCATTCTTTTAGATGTTACCAGGAAAGTTTGAACCAAAGTCCTAGCCTTCCAGCAAAACAGCCTAATCACATAACATTTACATAAAACAATATCTTAAATTCACCCGTCTAATCATCGTCTGGGATCAGTTCACAATTGAATGAACATAGCACTCGCATGACTATGATTTAAAGCAGACATTACATAACTATAACATCAGAAGACTACCAACCTTCAACAGCTGTGGCAGCTGACGATGTACTAGCACCCGCAGCTGGCCTCCTACGCATACGACGACCACCGCGAACTACCTCTTCCCTCTGAGGAGCCTGAATTTTTGCATTACACCATATTAAACACTACATGAACACTACTCATTACACAATCACAAACACATTTCCCTTCTCTTATCAAGCCTCAAAATCATCTTGAAAATAACATTAAGACTACTCAACAATTAAATAAAACCAACAAAGTCCCAGAAAATCAATATTTAAGCTTGATTTTTTAAAAAAGCTGGGATTTTGGTGACCTGAGGTTCTTCTCTATGACCATCAGCAGCTCTGGTGTCCTGACGACGTTTCCACAAATACAATGGAACTAACGAAAACACAAGAAGCATAGAAAGGATTGCCACCAAGAAATCTTCCATCTTTCCAATCAACTACCTGCCCATCAAAATTAATTGGAAAAAAGGAATTTCCATCAATAAATCAATTCAAAATTTGGCTCAAAATTTACGGGCGAAGCTGATAGCAACAAATTCAAATTTTCCGCAATTAAATCCGGAAAGGGTTTTTCCGAAAATTAAAAAGACAGTAGGGAATTGGGACTGGAATCAAGGATTCTATGAGGTCAACAACTCAACATACTTGGGTATTAGGAAAAAAAAAAAAAAGGAAACATTACCAGAATTAATCGCAATTTCATCTAAGTTTACCTGATGCTAATCTGATGACAGGAGAATTCTGCTGATCGATTTATGGAAGTTGAAACTCAATTAGTCAATTGCAGTGCCCTGCTCTCTCTCTCAAGCAAAGCCGTAGAAATTTTGGGTCGAAACACGTTTCGGTTTTTCCATGTGACCCTGCGGCGTTTCTCTCCGAGGCCAAAGAGAGACCGTCTAAGGTTGAGGGGAGAGCGTAAGTGCAAACGACGCCGTATAATTTTCGCTAAGTTTTTCGTTAAAAATAGTAGTGAATTTTGATTAAAAAAATTATTAATAAACTATATGACATAATATTTTAATAAAAATAAATTTAAAATATCAAATTAAAATTTTATTTTGATAAAATACACTAAATATATTTGCTTGTAGTATCAATCTGATTGCAAGTTATCATACAACTTCATTGAATAAATTTTTGTATAATATAATAGATACAACTAAAAAATAAATATCATTTTAATCGAATCATATAAAATAATAGGTCTTGACCGATACCATTTCACTTAAAAATTATTGTGAGACAAGGACTTTATGGTCACTTTCAATACATATTATTAATTCATTTAGAGTAAATCTAATAAAAGTCACTTCTTCATAAATTATTAGTCACTCATAAATTTAAAAGTCACTATATTATAAATTATTAATCATATTAAAACTTTTAAAAAGTCACCTCCAATAAAGTTATCTTATAATAATTTTTATGTCATACGGTATCGTATAAACATTTGTGTTAATAATTTTTAGCCCAACCAAATTGTGATTCATGTGCTGCCTGGACTTCCTATTCCTAGTTCCTGACAACTCAATCTCTCGCTGTCTCTCCGTTAACGCTGCCAGGGTACCAAAGCTTCTCTCAGGTCAACTCTCTCTCTCTCTGTCTCTCTCTTCCCCTCCCCACATCCCCAAGTGTTGAGAATGCTTATTGATTGGATTATGAATTCGTTTTCCTCCATTGATGTAGGGAACTGATGGGATGTTTCAATTTGTGCTAAAGTTTAGTGTTGGTTGGGTAATGTGGTGTGCTTGTTCAGTCAAATGATTAAGAACAGAACCCCTGGATACATATTGCATGATGAATTTAACAACTCATGATTTTCAAATCAAAAATGTTTTCTCAAATTCTTTTTATAATGTAGGTCTTCCGGGATTGGTCTCTCTTTGAGTGAGATGCTTATAGGAGTAAGACTGCATACATCTATGTACATGAGACTCACAATGGAAGTTATGTTTTTTGTTGTACAGAAGAACTCATCAAAATTTGCTCGGAAATGGGAGGATTAGTAACTTGAATGGCAGTGTAGTTTATAACTAGTACCCTGTTTGCTCTCAATTTTGTGCTGTCAATCTGCACGTTAATTGTTGTTATATTTAATCAGATTTGACTTTGAGTTAAGAAGAGTTCCAATACTTAAGAGCGTAGGCTCAATCGTATTTTCTAACTTTCCAAGTATTTTGCAACTTGATATGTGTCAAGTTTATTCAAGGTCAATGGCAAGTGAGAATTTTAGTAGAAGCTGCACCAATGGGGAGCTCAATTGCTTTGCTAATCTGTTATCTCCCTTACTGATGAAAAGAATTGGATTTCAAATTCTGCATTCTTTTATCCTCACCTTTGGTTTACCCAGTTTCGATTCTTCGTGTTAGATTATTACTCGAGTATCCCATGTTCAGTAGCATTCTTCAAGATTATGATTAGATTGTTGGAGGGTAAACTTTTGTATGTATTTCTTACCCGCGGTTGGCATTTTGCAGGTTTGACAGGTCTCTGAAACCACATCCTTGTTTCCCGTAACACTGTCGTGTTAGTCACATTTCAGGGAGAACATAGAGAGAGAAGAATGGAGGCTCATCCATATTCTCCAAAAGATCTTATTCTGCCTGGTTTTGTCTCTAATTTTATGTCTCAAGCAACGATTCTGGGTATTTTCGCTGCTGCATCCATCATTGTCTTCTCCTTTGCATGGATTCTTCCTGGTAATTTTCTCGTCGCCTTGTTTGCTCTTTCTCAGGGGTAATTCTTGATCTTGGTTTTATCTAGTGTTGTCAAACTCTTTAGATGTAGTACCCCCTCCCCTGGTATGCATCTTGCCAAGCAAACTACGAGGAGATCCAAATGTAAACAGGCCTTACCCCAATATGTAGAGTGGTTATTATTGAGAGTCAAACTAATACTGACACAGAAGTCAAAATTATTTTATCATCATTGGTAAGCTAACATAATGATACCATGCATCCTAATATAGTCAGATAAATTGGAAGTCATCAGCTAAGCATTGCCGATATGCAGTGTCTTTATGTCATGGGTTGCTCCGAGTTCATATCTTTATGCATTCTTAAAGCTGGAGTGCTTGGCTGTTGCTGTAGGAGTTTTATGGATGTATTTTTCATTTTCTGAAAAGGTGTAGGTTATGTGTCATGAACCATCTTAATTAGTTTTCAAACCGACGACATTGCCTGTGTCTGCAGACCTATTAACACATATGCATGATGGAAGCAAAGTTGCTATCTTTAAAGGTTGAAGTTGGACCCCGAATAAGCTATGGATTCGGCTTATATTAGTAGCAAAATCAGCTGAGATAGGGAGGATCTCAACTGGACCATCTAAATGCCATGCTCTATTACTTACCAGAATGTCTAACATAATTACATAAGAAACTTGTAAACAAACAAATTCCAAGAGGATTAATGTTAAGGATCTGTCATCCGGATCCAAAACAAACTTCTCCATTAGTTCAATGTATTACATGGTTTTAAATCACCAAATTATTTATAGTTCAAACCAATTATAAGGTATCAAGTTCAAATTAATCATTGATACCTTGAGGATGTGTGTAAATGCTTCCTTACTGATACTGTTTACATCGATGGCTAGACAAGAGGGGTGCTTAAAATTATGCCATGTATGCAATAATCACCCTTCATAATACTGTGATTGGCCATACACTTGTAATCCATGACTCATATCATCAGAGAAACTCAAAGCATCTGATGTTATCCATTCTTTAATTCTGAGGATATTTTATGTTGCCTTTTCATCTTGTCATCAGGCACTATTTTCTGATCACGCAGGGCAGTTCTCCAAGCCAACAAAAATGGAAAGGTTACTCATATGTTGGCGGACTTTCACGGGCCTAATCCATATGATTGTTGGGGGATACTTCGTCTTCTCACCTGAGTTCTACAAGGACAAGAAGGGGTGTTACTTGGCTGAAATCTGTGAGATTCTAGCTTTTAACTTCTGTGATGATGTTGAAGTATGTTTTCATTTACAAGCTTGGCCTTCTTGCAATTAATGTAATGTTTTGTTATCTCCAGGGAAAGAGTACAGCAAAGGTGATTCGAGATATGCTAGTAGGGATTCTGCTGTTATTGCTGTTGCAGAAATAACAGATGTTCTTGGGGGTCCAGCCTCCCTTTTAGCCGTGTAAGACACATTTTTCGCTTTGCAGTAAAATTGTGATCCTAATATGATATTGTCAGCTGAAACCTTCGTTTCTTTTTGCTTATTCCCAACATTTGCAGGTATGCTATAGCTACTCGTAAACCATACAGTGATGTGCTTCAGCTGGCCATATCTCTAGGACAGTTATACGGTTTGCTTGTATATTACATAACTGCAATTTTGGAAGGCAACAACTTTGCTGCAAGTCCATATTACTATTATGCATACTATGTTGGAGCAAATGCCCCTTGGGTAGTGATCCCTGCTCTGATAGCCATTAGAAGCTGGAAAAGGGTATGCCTACCGTTTAAAGCCCCGGATAAAAGCAAGAGAAAAACCCAATGAAGTTGGTTTTTTATCATGAAAAATGCGGTCTATTGGCATGTGATGATCCACTTTCTATCCATCATAGATTTGTTGGGTTCAAACCTCAAATTCCACTTTGAGTATCTGAAAGGAGGCAGACCTCATTGTTTTATGATTTCTTGGAAATTTCTTCCATTTTTATTTTTGTTCATTTTATTATGGCAACCCTCATGGGAAGGGAAATATTTTAATGGCAAGCTGTGACTCTGCAGTAGTATTACTAGACCTGTCAATTCGGACAAAAGAGTAAAAAAAAGTTCGTGTTTTTCAGGTTCAAGTGAAATACATACAATTGTTTTTTCAGTTTTTGTGGATTTCAGGTCAAATCAGTGAATTAACATCATAATTTAAATAAATTAACAATTAGTTCTCAAAAATTATGGGAGCTTAGCCATACCAATATTGAATTCATTTTTCTATGACCACAAATTAGGAAAAATGCCACGACTATATACGAACTTGGGTGAAGTAGGCTGAATTCGACTCTTCTTATTAATTAGGGCAGTAAAATGGATAAAGCCTCTTGTACGTAATTCCTCTGTTACTAGCTCCCCCACAAAGGGAATGTAACATAACCTGGTCAGATATCTTATAGTACTAGACTTCTGGAACAAGCATTCCATAGCAAAGTCAGATCATGCACCTCTAGTGTTTTGTAGCTCATGATCAACCTTGCAACTCATCTCAAATTGTAGCAATGGATCACGCTCCGATTGCACTCCATTTATTGATTAGATGACATCGAACCAGATTAAACACATCCTACATATCACGCCGTTCTCTAATTTCCAAACCATCTTCATACTCTACTCCAGTATCTTCCAACCATTCTCGTCCTTCAATAAACTCCCCGACTGTGAATTGTGTAGCTACCTCTGGATCTGTGATAATATGGTAGCTATTCCAGTTCGCCCTTTGAGAAGTATCTGCACTTGGTCCGTAATTCTGATATTCACCATAGTACAAGAAATCCAAGGGAGACTCCTCGTCCCACTTGGACCATCCTTTGGGGTCGATATGCTCACCTATGAATGACTGCATTACTACAGTCCTAGAGAAGATCTTCCAAGGTCGGCCTAGGAAGGAGGGAAATTGCGGTTGAACAGGGATAAGGTCTGGACTTGCCACTATATCACAATATTGAATAACAGTGCCGGTGTCTTGGTTAGGGTCGGTCCTTCCTTGAGCAGTGACCATGTTTTTTGCCTGTCCATGGGTCTACGAGCCACAAGACTGCAGTTTTGTAGCACAGCAGCTGCATTGCCAAAGATGAAGTCAACTGTACCCCAGATAGAGCAGTCACGGTAGAACTGTCTGAGGGAGTGGGCATAGAGGGTGTCCTGGTAAGCTTTGATTTTGCATCGAAAAATGACTGATTTATCAGACCCCACGCGGAGGGCCACAGCTTGGTGCTTCTCCGGTCCTGATGTGTTCTGAATGCATACATCTTTTAGTATAAATCCTTTACCAACTGCAGCTGAAAATTTGATCAGAACATACAGAATAGGTTAATGCCTGTATATACATTTGACATAAAATCCGTCAACTTCAGAAAGGCAAGGCATAGCTTTATTATTCATTGTTCAGAACCAGCTTATGTGTTATAAATTCTCTTTACTGCTTTTACTCTTTTTCTTTTGCATAAGCACATAGGCGGCCAAAAAACTCCTTCGACTTGGCTTTCAACTTACAATACAACTCTTGCACTTTTTCTGCGCTGAATCAGATGGTATACTCTTTCTAAAACTTTCAACTGCAATACATTTTGGTTCTTTCAATGGAAAAATTCTGATTTCCCAACCCTTCCTACCCCTTCCTGATACATCCAGAGAATTCCACTCCATCCCGCTCTTTCCCACTCATTCCCGCTTCAATTTTTTCACTTCTTTTGTATAGGAAAACTAGACTTCCTACTCCTTTCTGGTTCCAAAAACAAAATCCTACTCCATCCCACTCTTGCCACCTCCTTCCCACATTACACTCGAATTTTCCACTGAAAAAAGGGACCCTTCATCCCACATACCAGTTCAATCTTTCAATGAAAAGAATATACCCTTAAGTCGATGCCAAACGTGATGAGAGTGAACTGTCATGAAAGGAATACATACCAGTACTACCAACTACATCACATGGATGGAGAGCAACACTTATTTTCGTCATAAACACATACAACCACTCCAAGGGTCCCTTACTTTATTTGTTAGACCACTAATTTTTGGTCATCTGTCATCTTGAGGCTCGAGCTCCCTTCGTTTGAGGGCCCATCTTCCTCCTTTCACTATCTCACTGTACATACCACTAGTTTTTGTTTACTTCTTAGGCCAAGCAGGACATAATAACACGTCCTTTTATATATAAGGCCAGTGGGTCCGAACTATTTTTGATTCATTCGAAATAAATCCATAAAATACTTGGTCTAGACAGACTTAAAATATGATGAATTTGGGTTTAATTATTTTGGCCTATTACAAATATATCATTCAATGATTTAATTTCTTAAGAAGATATGGTATTAATATCAATCAAACAAATTTATAGTTGACCCCAACCAGGTGTATGTGGGCTCAGACCAGTCCATTGACCTTATCGACCCAGGCCTAGTAGGACTAGACCGGGTTTGGAGGAGGGGGTCTCTAGAGATTTCAGTTAATCAACCGATAGCCGAGTGTGAGAAAAATAGCCCAAGTATAAATTCAAACCCAATAAAATTAGATAAACCAAGGACTTACCAAGTGTAGCTGTTCTAAAAGTACCACGTTCAGGGTAGTCTACAACATTAAGACATCCAGTGATAATAGTCAGGTCCATACCATCCCCAACAATCATCACATTCTTCTTCCTACTCCCTACCTCCACAATCTCATCATACACCCCTTCCTTCACATATATCACAAATCTCTCCTCCCTGTTATCCGGAGCGATCGCCACCGCCTCCCCCACCGTCGTGAAGTCCCCGCTCCCGTCCTTCGCCACCACCACATCGACCTCAATCTCGTTCGTGGAAGCTTCTAGAAGCTTCTTGTCACTTGGTGTGAGCCAGGATGGGAACATCTTTCTATTTACATAAGTTTCGAAAAAATTTCTGTCTCCACCACTGTCAGCCGACACCTTGGCATGAATTGCCAAAAGTGCCCTCGCCCTCGAGATCAACCCCTCCACCGTGGGCTTTAGGCCCATTAAAGGTGGGTGCTCTTGGATTGAGTCCAAGCACGTGACATAGTTAGTCAACACAGCGCTTAACCACGCATTTATGCCCTTATCCTTGGACTTAACCCCCAACTCCTTGATTGAATCAACCACCAGGTCACGTGACAGATCCATAAGCTCCAGGCAAACAACTAGAGCTCCAACTCCTCCCTCCCCATCATGAGTCTTCATCTTCATCTTCATCTTCATCTGGGTTGCTTCAATGGCATTGTCGATGTGTGACACGTGTCCTTCCAGGATCTTCCCGAGCAAGTCTCGGCCGTTGGATCGGTGACGATGATGATCATCAGGGGTGAGTGGGATGACCTCAGAAATGGAAGCCAAACAAGAAGGGGGTCATGGGATTTGTCACAAAGGGAGAGGGTACGAATGGAATTACTTGAAGAATAGGGCTGAAATATGAGCAGGGCAAGATAAAGAAGGGAGAAGAGGGCAGAAATGGAGAGAGAAAAGAAGAGGAGCTTATGCCTTGTTTGGATGCTGCTCTTGGGAGGGTTGAGGAATGGTTGAAAGTAGCTTTGAGTCACCATTTTTTTTTTTTAGGGTTCTTGTTTTGTTGTTGCTGCTGAAATTATGGGATGGAGAAGGGGATTGGAATATAAAAGTATTGGGTTAATTTATTAACTAAAAGAGTGACAAGTGCACATATATTAAAAGTTCTTAACTTTAGGTTAATGAAATGAAAAGCATAACTGTGCGTTCTAAGAGTGTTTTAGGTAGACCGTAGACGTGGAAAATAGTCGTTGGCTTTTCTTTTGGCCCCTTACTCGAGAATAGCAACGTGCAACTTTAATAATTGTGGCCCACTTGTCATAATCTTATTTGTCACATGGAAAGGTACTAATTTTTGAATTTCTCTTATTTCTCACTGTTACTCTCACTCTCACTCTCACTCTCTCGCAGTGAGACCTAATAACTTTAGATTTAGCCCTTTTATTTTTATCTAAATGTCACATATGTGCCACGTCACCCACTCTCTTCTCCCCTACTCGCCACCTTCTGGTTCACAATATCATCACCAGCCACCGTGAATTTGGGCCTAACGACCATCACCATGGGGCTCGCCAGTGGATGGCGGAAGTTAATCGTCGTTTCTTATCCATTAACGAGCCGCGTGGTGGCCACTGTTAGGTTTGAAACTATCCCTTAGTCTAGTGACAGATATTTAGTTAGAATTAGATTTTAAAGTGAGACCTAACAAGTTTAGATTTAACTCCTTTATTTTTTATCAAAATGCCTTAGATGTGCCACGTCACCTACCCTCTTATCCCTACTCTCCCCACTTTCTAGTTCACAACATCACCATCAGCCATCGTGAGTTTGGGCCTAACGACCACCACCATGAGACTCGCTAGTGGATAGCATAAGCTAATTGGCGTTCCCTGCCATTAGCGGGCCATGTGGTGGCCAACGTTAAACGTGAAACTATTCCCTAACCTGGTGACATTTTCTGTCCCTTGTTACACCTCCCCATCTCCCATCCCACCACACCTTAGAGAAGAACATATAAACCCATGGGTGAGGTCAACTATGTCAAGGCACTCTTAGAATTCCGGCGAGAAAAGTGGTTGATGAGATAGATAGCAAGGGAACATAGTGGCAACAACTTTACAAATTGACTAATGGTGGCCACTACAAGCGTCGTCAAAGGCAAATGATATCCACCATCTAGTTAGGGTAGATTATATTATAGAGAGTTGAGAGCAAGTAGAAGTGAGAGATTTTGCACGGATTTCAAACCGCGTTTGCAACGACGGTTCAATCACGCCTTTGGATGTCAATGACTTTCTTCCCTTCTCTTTTCTTTTCTTACTTTATATTTATATGTATTGCAATCCATATTTTAGTTTTGGATGTTGAATCTTTGATTTATGCAAGAAGATATTAATTTCCTGAACTTGTATTGATCTGTTTTAGTACTTTGGAATTATTGGCTTGTTTTATCAATGAAGTAGTGAATCTAGATTAATCTAGAACCCTCGAGAAACGATAATTGATTAGGTTTACATATTTTATTCCACCTTGAAAGAGGAGTTTGATAATTCGATTGTCTGTTTTAAGATAATCAATTGAAGAAAAAGTGCTTAATTTGATATTTGGATTAGGAGATTACTTGATTTGCTTAATTCTTTGATTAACTATTCATTAGATTAGATTGTAATTTAGCCTACATTAATCTTTATTCTAAATCTTGATTCGCTTAACAAATTTTGAAGGAATATAATCCACTTAGTTTGACATTGTCCTATGGAGACGACCTTAATGTGCTACAACGCTACACCCATGCGCTTGCAAGCCTATCAACGCACCACATCATAAGTCGCCGGATACCAACGGACAAGTTTAATCTAATTTCGAGCCTCAACCACTGGTGTCGAGTTTGTTTCCTCTCTCTTTCTAATATTCATTGACCCGACCCACTACCAATCGCCAATCAAAATGCTACAAAATGTGGGAAAGCCCATGGCTGAAATTGCCTATGTCCGACGAACACCATGGACCGTCTAATCGTTAAATTCGGTACCCTATTAAGCCCAAGAATATTTCTTGCCTTTTCCTTCCAATTTTGAAAACAGAATAATATGGCTCAAATCCAGCCTAGGCTAGGCTAATTGAAAGTACGGTAAAAACTCTTATTCATAGGTCGAGCATCTTGTTAGATTGATTTAAAAAAAAAACAGGGCCCAAGTTCAATTTTGGGATTTAGTATTTGAATGTGTATGCTAGGTGATTGATCTGCATATATCTATGTCTACAATATCAGATGCATCACTATAAAAGTATATCGTTAGGTTTTAGATTTGAGTTTATAAATGAAAAAATCCGTGATATAAGAACTCTCTCTATTATATGAACTAACAGTATCTCGACTTCGATAAAAAAGGATTTAAGATTAAAGAATAGCGGGTGACATTTCAAAATATAATTTTTTTATCATATATTTTTTCGGAAAAAGAGCAAACAAGAACTTCTATGAATAGCTCTCGTATAATATAACCCTTTGTCAGCCATGATCCATCTCTTGATATAAGATTCATAGAATTTCCTCTGTGTATGAAGAATATGGCAAGCTAGCCCTATCATTTGCAGAAAAATAAGAGAATTTTTTAGCATTTAAACTAAGACGTTTATTTTTTTCATTTTTTGGATGCAAAAAAAAAAAAAAATGATCATATTAAATATTTTATAAAATTACGCTATATTTCTTTTTATTTTTATATAAAATAGTTTATGATGATTAACATTTTTTTTGATAGAAGATTAAAATATTTTTATTTTAAGGGGTTTACAGGAATCAATCTTCTATTCTTGACCTTAATTTATATTGATTAATAACGGCCGCAGTAGCTCTTATACATGCATTTCGGTTTTGTAGGTTTCAAGGAGATTTAGATGGTTGACAATTTTACCCTTACAAGCACTCGTGTAAGTAGAGAGACTGATTACTCATAAAATTAATAAAAAACTTAAAATTATTAATAACGTAAGCAGAGGCCAAGAGCTACCATTTTCACGAAAGAACTCAAGTTCTACAAAGAAAGGCATTTACAACGCCCATTAATTCAAAAGCAGATTTTCATGGCTTTTGTGGTATAGAAATCGTCTCCATTTTTATTAAACTCTCTCTTCCTCTCCCTCTCCCTCTCCCTCTCCTTCTCCTCCTCCTCCTACCCCCCTCTCTCTCTCTCCTCCCTTCTCTCTCTCTCTCTCTCTCTCATCTGGCCATCAACCTCCCACACTTGAAATTTAAGCATCAGCAGTCTGAGATGTTTGATCGGCAGAAGCAATGGTGAACTCAGGCTTTGGTGTCTGGGCCTCAGTTGTGCTTGCAGATCCATCAATGGCGTTGGGAAGCCCCAATGACTTCAATGCCAAATGGGCCGCCTTTTGGCCCGATATCATCATCGCCCCAAATGTTGGTCCCTGCAATTTTTATTTATTTTTTTAGTGTCATGTCAACTTCAAATCTCTATTCTTCGGGAAATTAATAAAAATCTAATTAAATGTCACTAGGGTTGATTCTCGTCCACATTTGCATATGTATAAAAAGCTCTCATGTAATCCACATAGGCAAAGATTTTTTTCTCAAGATTCAAAAAGTAAAAATATCTATCTGATATGAGATCGATCAAATGAGAGTGTAGATAGATGTTCACGGTCTACCTGAATATGATATATAATACTAGTATCGATAGTAAAAACTCTAACTTTCTTCTTTTCTGATTTATTGTCTAAAAATCGATTTTAAATGTTTAATTAGTGTAAGTATGTTTATAAATTAACAAATTTCCAAAAAAGGTTTATAGTAGAAATTTTCCGGAATGTCTTTGTGGGGCTAATTTATTTCTTATTGGAGTATATGCTCCTAGCAGTTTTTAAGAATTTGCATAAATTTTCTTCAAATACCAACTAGAATCTCGCCAAATTTGTTAACCCTTTTCCCTAATTTTATGATAAAATTTCCTCGTTTGTCTCAGCAATTCGGTATTTTTATATGTTTGAAAGATGTGTGTGAGAGAGAAGGACGAATTACCATTCTAGGAGCCCCATCAATCTCGGCAACCTCCATACCAGTGACGATCATGCCAGGAACAACCTCCCTAGTGAGCCTAACAATGGCGTCCTCGGCCGAGTTCATGTCCAAGGCCTTCATCCCGGGCACGTGGTCCACCATGCCAATGTCCTTGAGCCGCTTCACTCCAGTGGCTCCGAAGGGCCCGTCGTGCCCGCATGAGCTCACCACCACCTTCGCCTCCATCACGTTCGGGTCCATGCAACTCTGTGTGTCATGGTTCATTGACACCAACGCCCAGTTTGTCACCACCCCTGCCATGTACTAGCTTGTTAGGAATAACTCAGAACCCAAATTAAACTGAAATACAATAAATTAATCTTATGTAAATCAAATTAGCCCAAAAATTTTAATTAACCGAACCAAATCACTAAAAAATTGTCTTTCTAATTCTTCAGCACACTAATTATTAATTAACCAAATCAAGATGGGAGTAATTAGTTAATTAATCCAAAACTTAACTCAATGTTTGAACCATTTTTATTTTTTATTGAATTGAACTGAA
This sequence comes from Talinum fruticosum, assembly GCA_021018815.1. Classification (NCBI taxonomy): domain Eukaryota; kingdom Viridiplantae; phylum Streptophyta; class Magnoliopsida; order Caryophyllales; family Talinaceae; genus Talinum; species Talinum fruticosum. The sequence continues at coordinate 1,619,385 of JAITYX010000106.1, forward strand.
CTTAATCGGGATGGTCGTTACCTGCGACACGGTCTGACTTGACAATCAAGTCCTCAGCGGCCACAGCGTTGAAGAGCTTGACGTTGGGGCGGGCAAGGAGGCGGGCCATGATGGTGGAGGTGAAGAGGGCGGCGTGCTTGATCACCACGTAGGTGTCCTGCTCGTCGTAGTCGACGCCGATCTCGTCTAGGAACTTGTGAGCCGGCTTCCTAACCACCATGGCAGAGAAGAGCTGGCCGCCGAGCCATGCACCGCCACCGGGGCTCACCGACTGCTCGATGATGGCGATGTTGACGTCCGGGTTCTTGCTGAGCTCGTAGGCGCAGCTGAGGCCGGCCGAACCCGCGCCGATTATGACCACGTCGGTGTCCGCGAAAGTGATCATGTCAGTCATGTACCGCCGGGTCATCTCCCGAGCCACGATCGACTCGCGGATGGGCTCGAACTTCAAGGCGTTGAGGTCGTAGGGGGCCGGGAGGGGCCGACGGCGGAGGCAGAGATGGGCTTGGGCTTGGAGGAGACTGAGAGGGAGAGGGGCTTGGTGGTGGTTAAGGGGGAGCCGAAGAGCGGGGAGTCGAGGAAGGTGGGCTTCTTTAAGGTGGAGGTGAGTGCGGCGGAAGCCATGGAAGCCATTGGAATATAGAGAGAGAGTGGATCTTTGAGAGTGTAGTGGTTTTCGGTGTGGATGTGAGTATTGAGTGATGAATAGGGTGGGAGTGGCGGGGTTTATATAAAGGGAAATTAGGGATGAAAAATATCTGCAATTCTAGTGAGAGGGGATATGTACAAGTGGCAAAGGTGAAAGCTTCGTACTTCCATAAAATAGAAAAAGAAAAGTTTGCATCATATTTATTACTATATTTTTTAAAAAAATGTTCTTAAAATAATAGCCTTATGTTATGAGTCTATCAGGAAAAAAAAATTTGATAGTTAAACAAAGTCCAAGAATGTAAGCAAATTTCAAAATAGCAAGTGAAATATCATAAGAGGATCATCAACTTCACACATAAAGGAGGATGCATACACATTCTGGAAAGAGAAAAAAATAAGACTCGATAAAAATTATATATGAACTGAAACGATTAATTTAACATAAGATGGAAGAAATCTCACAAATAAGATGTATCATGGTATATTTATATACTTGATCAAAACCAATAACTCACAATAACACCATGAACTTAAAACTAGTGATCATTTATAATTGCACATACATCCTTCAAATGAACTCCTTTTAAGTACATATTTGGCTATATATATATATATATATATATATATATATATATATATACACTAATCATACATAAGCCTAATTGATGAGATTTTTTTATTTGAAGTTGATTTGCTCAATTTACATATTAAATCCAATTTAATTCAAGGGAAACAAACAACATATAAAATAACATAATTTCCTTATTTTTTGTATTATTTCTGATGAAAATATTGAGATGTCATATGACCAGCCAGTCTTCTTATCCTATCTTATTCAATATAATTAAAGTAAAATCTTCGACTTCAATTCCTTTAATCGAGGGTTTATATTAATGTGAGTTGCTCACTTGGTTTACTGACCATCATTATTATTAAGGTTATGTTCGGCAACAGTATATGCAGTAGAATTTAATATTTTGACATCATGTCAAAACACTAACCAATCAAGTATGCAGTAACTTTTTTCGTAATATTAGCTTTTTACATTTAAAATTAGTGTTTCATATTTTTTTTTGACAAAAACATCCCTCGATTAATTTGTATCTTTTTATGTCAATTCAAATTCACTGAACACATTCATTCAATCGCTTAGTTGAACAGTACTATTAGCTAACAACTAAAATCTAACAATTATCAACTACCCAAACAACTATCCATAGATTTCAGTATATATATTAGAAAGAGAATCTAATAATTGTACTCTAAAGGCGATTTACGAGGTAGTAACTCGATTATTTTATAACATGTCAAGTCGAAAGAATCTAATCGATGTGCAGTATAATTAATTATACATAGGAATACTTTTTATGCTCTTTGATAAGGAGATAACCCAAGGGAAGACACTAGAAGCTTTATCAGCAACTTCCTCTTGAACCAATTAATGACCTAAAGATAGTTGCAAAAGGTTGGAGTCACAATTCAAACATAAAAATAAAGAGTAGAGAGTCATATCCTTTGTGAAATTTGGCTGCTAATATGCACAAAAATTTGATAACCACTTTTGGATTTTTATGCGTGTGTTGATTTGGGACCTTTCGTGATCATTATTTATCATCGATGTCATCGCCACTTTCATCAAATATCACCGTCCTTTTCTTCCTTTTCATCTAAACATACATCACACTTTCTATCTATGGCCTTTATTAAACTTTAATCTATGTATTTCATCAAAATGCAATGGAATAATTCTATGTAGGGTGATAAAAATTCCAGTCCCGATTTTTTGTTTCTCAGAACAGATAAATTTGATAATGTTTAAAATTTAAACAAAATATTTTGTCTGTATCTAGTTTTTTCACAGATGGACGAATATAATGTCTAATGTCAAATCCTCGCAATTTTTAATGGGTATATCTTCTGGCTAATACCCTTTTCTCCTTGTAGGTATTCCATTTCCAGCCATTAAATTTGATTTTGTATTGAAAAAGATATTTTGTTCAGTGATTTAAAATCAAGACTCCTGAAGATATTTTGTAAATGGGTTTTGTTTGGATGATAAAACACAGAGACCTGAGTGGCACAAATTGGCAGAAGAAGTCACAAGAGCTCTGGTCTTTTGCACCTGTGCATGAAAATGATGGGAGAGCAGCACCACCTCTTTTGGGTTACTTATAAAGGCAAATGGCAAAGTGGGGCAAACCCATATGGTTCTTTTTCCCCCTCCAAATCTTCTTACCAACAAATCTAAATTATTATTATAAATATAATATATATTAGATATTTTAATTTGTCATGGCTAGATTCTTAGATGAAAATCCATAAAAATCGAACACAATCGCCGGCAAGGACAAACACGGTGGGCTAGGGAAGGTGGGTTTCAATTTCATGGATGCAAAGCGGGGTGGACAGGGGAAAACGAGGCTGTCACGATGGTCGCGGCGAGTCTCAGTCAATGTTCATCGTCCAGTGAGTGTCGTGGAGACGGCCGTCACCGGTGAGAAGAAGGTTGGGGAGAGGTTGGGAAATGGAGAGAGGAGCTTGGGAGGGTAAATTTAGTAATTAATATTTCATTGACGTGACTTAATCTGGTGCATTGGATTAAAAATTAACGGCTCAGATATATAGTTCTTAGTTATCACTCTTAAATGGAGTTATCAATATATATATATATATATATATATATATATATATATATATATATATATATATATGAAAATTTGAGTTTATAAACTCCGATTGTGGTATAATTTGTACCGACTCAAGACATCATATAAAAAAATTATAATGAAAAAATTAACCAATTATTGTACAACATTTAGATACATACTCCCTGCGTTTTAAAATACTTATCACTTTAAGGTAAGAGGGAACACTAAGGAAATATAAAATTCATGATACAACTTATATGTTAAAATACCAAGTTGTCCTAAGATTTTACTAAAAATAAAGAAAATTAATGAAAAAAGGAGAGAAAAAAAAACAATTAATAGGAACAAAATTGGTAAAGTAATTATTAATACGTTATTAAAATTGTGAAATGACATATATTGTGAAATAAAAAAGTTAGAGTAATATATATTTTGAAATGAAAGAAGTTCTTGTTATAGATATCATTTGATAATAATTAGGCACATGTTTTTATAAGAGTAAGACCCTATTTCATTTAGCTTTACCTTACAACTACTTACAACTTATGATCCTGTTCTATTTAGCTTTACCTTGCAACTACTTACAACTTTTTATAACTAATTTTACAACTATCTTATAATTGTTTATAACTCCTCACGAGTCACGACTAAGCTAAGTGAAATTATTTTCTTAATGAAAACGCATAACACCAAAGCGTTATATATGAATCCTTCAATATCTTTTATATAACCCTGTCACTTTCCCTTCCTGGGAGTTCTTCTGTTCTTAGGAGGTCTTCTGTGCTTTGAATTATAATGGCCTACTCAAACAGAGGCTCTACAATATTCATTAATACCTATACCAAATTATGAGAAAGCGATGAATTGGAAATTTTAAAAAAATAAAAATGAAGATGATGAACACAAAAACAAAGATGGGGATTATGGTGGGGATATCATTTACAATGCCCTCCATTATCCATCCCTATTGTGATTGCTCTTAATCATTTTCAGTGGCAACAGATTAACATGTTGCAATATGAGAAAAGCTAAGCACACACAGCATTATTAGTGTTGACATTACTGAGAGAATGGAGTTAGTGTTGACATTATTAGTGTCCACAGATTAAGTCATAAGATTGATTATCGTCAACAAAAGCACCAACATGGGTCTCATATTCCATATGCCAACCAGCATCACAAAGCAAATGCAACAGTAGACGCTACTCACTCTCACACACAATTTACTAGTAGTATTACACAAACTTGACTGTCATATGTAGCTGGTTCACACTGACACTGGCAGAGGGATTCAGCACTTGCTACTTAGAAACCATGTATCTTGATATGTTCCTTCTTCACAATGCCAGCCTGTTAAGCCAAAAACCAAAGTACAATCCATCAAAATCATGTCAGACCCAGCCCCGGGTCACAGTTGGGGTTGGGTTGAGGTTGGGGTGAGGAGGGGTTGTTTCAGACTGAGACACACCGAGGGTCTTATTACCCCTAAAATGGAGTTGCAGAGGATGTTTAAGACTACTACCCTAGAATTTATAAGTGGTTTACTACCTGCTATTTAGTATTTAGTATTTAGGTATATTAAACATATAAACTAGTCATTGGTAAAGAGGTCATCCAATTAAACTTTCGGTTTATGTTGGATTCGACCGAAAAAGTGCATACATTCACATTCGGTCACATTCAGGATTGTTCTCTCCCTTGTCCAATGTACTTGCCGAGAAAATACTAGGCAAATATTAGGTTAGCCCGTTTCAGTCAATAGATCCTTATTTTGCTTTCACCTATGGACTAGATTCAAGTATTCAGGTACAGGTAAGTTCACCAAGATCAATTTTACCTGAACCAGGAAGGTAGAAACATTCTTCCGCTGATCACCTTGCAGTTGAATAACCTGCACATTTTTTAAAAAGAATTTAGCTGATCACTATGCAGCACAAAACCGTACACTAAATGGGTGGATTTGGACAGGACTTGTAGCTGACCTGGCCTAGTTCTGGGTCCTGAACAACAGTACCATTACAGCAGAACTCCTTCTTTAGGTCCTTCAGAATCTTGTTGTAGCTAAACTGCTTGTTTAATCCTTGCACAGTTGTCAGGCTCTTTCTGCCGTTCCGCTGTTGTACACGGATGTGCACATAATCTTTTGCCCCAGCACCGGAGTTCTCAGCATTTGCATCCGCAAAAGGATCTAATTGAATGCCACCAAGAACACAAGTGAGCATAAACTCTCATGGCATATCATCCAGAAAGTAAGATACGTCAAAGAAAGAACAATATCAATTCCATTCTAGCCAATAACAGAAGACCTCAGAGCATTCATACCTTAGAAACTACTCTTCCCTAACATTATTAAACAATTCTTTTCAGGCAACAGTCAAATTTCATTCAAGCCAGCCAGTCACAGAAGACCTCAAAGCATTCAGACAGTAGTTTACAAAATATTAAGTGCTGGTAGAAGTAAAAGTTTACTGTAAACCATAGGGAATGCCCTTCCATTACATATATAACATAAACCCTAACTCTGGCATTATGGTCCTGATCTTTTTAGCTTTAGTTTACTGCCTTCCCGCTCCTTCTAGTTAACATTAAAACTATCTTCCAGCTCCTTACAACTCGTCCTTACAACTCCTAACATCTGAAAAATACAAGACCACGTCTCTTAAATCAGTTTGAATATCACAGTGTGCCACTTGTGACATTTCAGTCACGTTTTGAACTCCAAATAACGCATTTATACAACTGGGTCACCATCATAGTTTGCTCATGACATGAATCCCCTCTTTCTGCACAAATTTTCCCTATACTAGGCTTCAGATCTCTCAGTTCTAAAATATGGACCATTAGGACTACAGAAATAATAAGTAACTATGGCCTCAACATCAATCAGGGTCCATTTCCACCCTGTATATTCATTTGGGAACTGAGACAACTATGTGTAACACTAATTAATAATTACACCCTTGAAAACAGGAAAAAAAAATCAAACAAACTTACCAAAAGCAACAGGAACCTGGTTGTCAAGATCGGACATGAAAACTAGGCTTATAGAGAGAAAGGGATCTGCAGATCAGGGAAGTTTTAAGCTAATTACAAATGCTCAGACCTGCAAACCAAAGAATAAGAAAAGCACAACAAGTTTAGTAAAATACACCATATAATTCATCCAAAACACAGCAGATATTTAGAACAAATAGAAAGGCTCTTTCAACAAGTAATGTACACACTTATACATCATTATATCTCATTCTGCAAACTAAAGTTTGCTTTCCCAAAGACTCCAAATGCTACCAAATAGATGATTTGTTTCACTTTTTTACATCAAGTCAAGCTCATTAAGAACTCCATGCACATGACAGGCCAATAACACCAATTGAAGGAGGTATTTGTCCTATTTCAACACACCTATTGTTAAGCACAAATTAAAAAAATACTGTCTAGTGACCACACCTTTTCCTTGACCCCCCTCCTTTGGTGTACAGGGGAAGATGATCAATTGATTATTGATGTAATGTAATCCTCACAGCAACTGCAACCTAAAAATGCCACACGTATGCTCAAGCCATCCTAGGAAAAATGACAAAAAAACAATACAGGATAACCCCCTCGCTTTTGCTGCTGAACTAAGGCAGCTAGGCAGCCATTGATCCCAAAATTACTATCAGCCCTCTCACGTGGAATACCACGCCACCCTCAATAAAGAGGGAAGCGCTCGGCCTTGGGCATATTAAACTCACCTTGAAACAAGAATCAAGACAACTACCAAAAATCAAGGCAGAATAGCCAACACCCCTAAAAATATAAAAGAATCCATCCAATTATCCTCGAGAAATAAGAAACCACAACAATAAAGTCCATAAAATTCTCAATCAACCGATTAACCAAGTGAAAAAGAATCTAAGATCAACACCATCAATACGCAAACCCCAAAAGCATTGGAATACCACAGAATTAGAGAGGAAAAGTAATAAGTGACCCAATACGTTTTTTCATAGGGATGAACATAGGAAGCCATCAAATCCCTTCTCATAAAAACAAGATCTTTCTCAAAGATCTCATACCATAAACCAAAAGCATACCAACCCATAATCTCTAAATCAAATCAAGATATAAAGGACAATCAAACACAAATGAAAGTATTTTCACAACAAATCAAGCAAGAAAAACCAAGTCTCAAAAAATCCAGCGCTAACCCAAAAAGACTATAAATCAAAAGCAGAAACCTCAAATTAAAAGGGATCAATGAAGGGTTTTGAAAAAATAACCTTGATCAAAATCCTCAATCCAGAACCTCAACTCGCGTAGAGGAAAAACAGAATATTGAATAGAAGATGTCGGCAAAGGAATAGATTTAATGAGAGAACACTAAAAATAAACAAGCGAAAAAAAGTAAAAGATGGGGAAATTCAATAGTGGAAGAGAGAATCACCTGATCCGAAGAAAAAGGGCAGAGAAGAAGGAACCCTAAATTCGGATAAAGTCTGAGCAACTTTCGGAGAGAGAATTAGGGGCTGTTTTTATAGAGGAAAAGAACAACTGGGTGTTTGTGGGTTAGGTGAGTGGGTCCCTCCAAGAGTATGTGCAACGCGCGGAGAGAGAGAAAGAGTCTATTGAGCAGTATGTGTTGGGCTGGACAGCCCAAAATTGTGCATAATCTTATAGTTGGGCTTAGCCGAAAGAACTTCTCAAAAAATAATGTCCACTTTGAGTTTAAGGCAAATGTTGTCCTTTTGGGGATGGTTACTCAGCCACCCTAACCCTAGTCTTGTGGTTGAATTTTGAGTTGGAATCAATTTTAAGAGCATTCCCGATAAGGACGAGCTCACTTTAGTCCTATTTGTTTCACCTCATCAAATATATCACCAAAAAGAACCCAATTATATAATAAGGAGAACAATTTCTAGTCTCACTTTCGAGTCTCATGTCCACCTTCTGTCTCCTACACTCAATGTGGACAAGTTCGACTTTTAGTCTTACTTTTAGGTTTTCATTTGTCACTTTAATTTTTCACAATAAAAAACATTTCACATGTTTTCCTACAATTGGATGAGACCAAAATGAGACATTATTGTGGATGCTCATATTTTTTATCAAGAAAAAGTGAGTCATATAAATTCATATCGGATCAATTAAGATTTAGATCTAAATAGAATTATCTTATTTTGAATATAAATTTGGGTAATCTGATTGAAGTCTTAGGTTAATTTTCTAGATCTATTTGTGAGATAGAATATCGCGTTTATATATAATTTTATATTTTATCGACTCTTGTTTCTAGAGAGTCAAAAGCAAATTTCAACTTAACATCTTATAAGCAATTATAGTATTTATTGTTTTAAGATACTCTCTATATTTAACAATATATATCACTATAGCTAATTTTTCTCGTTGCATAATATTTGTCACTTTATAATTTCAATGATATATTAATTATTAGTTTACCAATTTTATTCTTATTATTAGTTGTCTTATTTCCTTGTTTTTATTAATTTTCTTCATTTTCAATGAAATATAAAGACAACTAATTTTTTTAATACAAAATTCCAATGACAATTTTATTTTTCTTAATATTCTTATATAATTTTAAAATTATATATATTTTAAAACGGTGGAGTAACGTATGAAAAAGTGCTCGTAAAAAGGTGTAAATATTTGATGGCATGCATTTTCTCATACTGGTTGTCACATTTTTTGGATTTTGACCAAAAAAAAATTTGTAAAGAAAGTAATTTATAAATAATTACTGTCGCAAATGAAGGTATTTTTTTAGTGGAATAAGCTTTGATTGCTTTTCCAATTCCCCATGCATGCAAATCAACGACAAAGCCATATCGCCCATCCACGTTTTCTCCATGCAGCTTCTCCATACTCACTATAAATACAAATCCCCCTTCAGTCTCTCTCCTCACACTTACCCAAATATACCGCGTCCATCCCCTTCACAAAATAAAATAGAAAGAAAAATGGCAGCTGGTAAGCTATTGATACTAGGAGTAGCAATTGCAACCACCCTAGTCGTGGTGGCTCAAGCCACCGAGCTAGGTGGTTCGAACCAGATGTGCCCCCGAATATGGCCGGCAAGCTGCGAGCAGTACCTAATGAGGCAGGGTTCGCAGTACGGCGGACGCCGGCCCCGGCGTTGGGGAGGTGAGTCGGAGGAGGAGATGATGGACTACTGCTGTAACCAGCTGATGGTTTTGAGGTCACCGGAGTGCCAGTGTCGAGTCATGGAGATGATGAGTAGGCGTCCCGGTGTCGACAGGGAATTCGCCATGGAGCTCCCCATGAGGTGTGGCACCATGCAGGAGAGTTGCTCCTCCATGATGCCCTACATGTAGGAGAGAGACTGGAGAAAGTCATGCATGACAATAATAAACATCAATGGTGGATGGTAATAAAGCACTTCAAGAATCCATCGAAGACCAAAAAAATTGTAAAAACCTCGAAATTAAGGTGTCAATCTGATGATTAGGAGGTCATGCACATGATCGTGTGTGTGTTTGTGTTAATGATGATGGGGTTTGTCACCTTATGAAATAAATAATTGATTAATTTTCTTGTGTCGTTCAATTTAACTGTATTTTGGACACTTCCCTCTCTAATTTTGGATTAACATCTTAATTACCCATGGTTAATTAATTTTTCAAGTATTCTAATATGCTAATAAAATAAATATTAATTTTTACTAATATGTGTGGCGTAATTAGATGGTACTACAAAAATATGGCATGTAGTGTTAGAAAGAATTAAGTATTAAGTATTAATTATAATTGCAAGTACATGTTATAGTTGTACATGTAACTATAACTAGCTGGTAAGTACGGATCGTGTTAACGAGATAGTTGTGTTTTAAATACCAATATTATTTTAAATTTTTAATCTAGGCGAATCAAATATTATGTATAATTATAATCTAGAAACCATAAAAATATGATCGAGGTTGTGATTTGTCACTTAATAAAGTAATTAATCAAGTAAACTACACTTACCCAAGTTTGTACAAGTATTTAAGAGTAATCGGTTGCACCGTCAAAACCTAATCAAACCACAGTTTCGAGGGTCATGAGCTAGTCCAATTATTCTAACTATCTATTTTTGGGGGTTTACTCAACTAGACTACAAAAATAACATCGGACCTAAGTAGGATTCAAATGATTTTCGTACTAAAACCGCAATCATTCTCTCCACCCATACTGATAAATTGGTTTCACCTTTTAGTGATACATCAACCAGCAAAAAATCAATGTGAAAAGAGCTTTGGGACATTTTATCAAAAATGTGACGGGTAAAAGAAACACTCCCAAAATATTAGCATAAGCTAGATAAGTTAAAGCCCATACAAAATCAATTAACCATTACAAAGTTTAGTCACAAAAGTAACACAATTACCAACTAGTTAACATGGAACACAATTAAATCCACTAACTATACTAATTTAGATCAACTCAAATAATGATATAAATTAACAAATTAAACTTAAATATAAAATTAAACAATCAATCTAAGTATTACTAACATAATAAGATAATAAAAATAGTTAAACAAACAAACACAAAGGAGAGACAAAAGAAAAAAAAAGTTATCGAAACGAATCAAATTGTACTTAAAAAATAATACAAATTAAATTAATAATTACAATTAAAATTTAAATTAAATTTAAATTTATAAAAAAATTAATTAAATTAAACTAGAACTAACTCTGGGCTTCCTTTTCACTTTCTGCATTTATCAAAAATTTCACAGCCTAATACCCCTAATTAATTTAATCAAGCCCAAATAAGGTGATCGTTATAGTCAACGTGGGCTTTATCGGAAAGAGTGTAAGAACAACAATATTTCGATATCTCTTAATGTGTATTTTTCTTAAATTTTTTACTATTAACTCGATCCAATTTATTAACTTTAAAGTAAATAAAATAAATAAAAAATTTTAAATTATATTATTTTACGAGACAAAATTTATATAAATAAGGGGATAAATAATGCAATATTTTGACCGAATATGCATCCACAGTTAAAATTGTCTCCTGCCATGGGTATTAGTGAATAAATATTCAGCATGCTTAATACACATAGTGGGAGCCGTCTCCGACTATGCTTATACCTAGAGGAAGCAACATCACCGACCACATTTTTAACCGTGGATACTTTGCCTTCACATTATTGCATATATTCGCCAAGGAGCTAAACACACCATAATTGATATAGCCACTTAGGCTGTTGGAGCGGCTGAACAGTTTAGCTACATAATTTTTCTTGAAATTAACTGGGGTCAATTAAAATATATTAGATTTTTATTTTTTTGTCTTTATGATAATTATTTTTTCTCAAAAGAACGAGGTGTAAACACCTAAAAAGTGTCATCCCTTTTCTCTTTTATTTTTTGGCGGGGTGATGAAATCCTAATCCCGTTTACAAAAACAGAAGGCAGTAAATCACAAAAAGACCCATTAACACCACAAAAATTAGTCTTTTAATTTTTTTCTTGAATTTTTTTTGCGTAAAAATGCTCCTTTTTTTGTTGAATTTTAAAAAAGCTATTTTCAGTTATTTTGATAAAAAATTGCTTTTTGATTGTGTATTTAGTAGTTCACTTAGTTAATTATCAGAAATTGTCTAACCTAAAAAAGTTCTTTTCAAATATTTCAATTACTTTAAAATAATTGTCAAGCTTATTATCCGTGCTAACATGACCTTAGTCAATAGATGTAAATCACCACTCTTAATATATGTGAGTATACCTCAACAGGTTACTATCATTCTTACCAGTGGTTATGAATAAATTTTTACGCAATACTAAATACATTCCAAAATTTATTATTAAGAAATTTTTGCATGGATATGTCTACTAAAAATCATAACATTGCCAAATATATATTTTTACACAATGATCGATTTACGCAAGATTTGAACACCATTTCTGATAATAACTCCCAGAAATTTTACCCAACTATTGCCACATAATTTTTGGATATTTAGATTAACACATAGAGGCTAATTTCATGATTTAATATTGCATTTCTTTTCTTTTCTTTTTATAACCAAATTCAAATGGCTTAGAAAGTTGGAGTTTCTAAGATTAGTTTAAAAGGTTGGGCTGAAACTATGTAACAGCTTAAACTCAAGCCCATTTCTAGTTTCTGAATTTATGGGCTGAACTTTTGTTGAGCTGAATCAGAATTTTTGGGCTTCTCCTAGAGAGGCTCGGGTGGACCTCAAAACCCTCAACCACTCCACACACTTTGGACTTGTATAGTGAAGCAAACTCCAACACGTAAATTTGGATCGGGTTCACCTGAATTTGGATCCATTTATTTTTTCTGGATCAGGAACTAAATTGCAATCGATGGGTCTAACTCGCCGGGTTTGTGAATCCATGGATTCTTAATGAGTCCGGGATATTTTATATTTTATTTCTATTTGCAAGCAATATGACACCATATACCTTCTTAAACATGATGAAAAGTACACATTTTAAAGCACAAATCTCAATATTGAGAGAGAGAGAAGCCGATGACTGAGAAAGAGAGGCAAAGATGATTGAGTGAGAATGAAAACAAAGGCAAAAATAATATTAGGATCCAAATGATTACTTTAGATTCACTAAGCATGTGTTCTATCATTTTTGATTCCTCAAATGATGACTATTTTCAAAATTATCACGCAAATAAGTCTAATTTAGTAATTTGATGTGAAATTTCACCTTTTAGGTCTTCACCCAATATATCTAATATGAGCAAGAAAGCAGTGAAACTTCTTACTAGACAAATCAAATTCGTATACAATTAACCCAACAAATTAAAATTACTTCAAACAATTAATTCAATAACCGATTCAATCATAAGTTTGACGTCAATTCCATGATTCAAAGGTACAAATTAAAAGAAATAAAATATAACATAGAAGCCATGAAATATTTGAGAAAAGAAAAGAGAAAGGAAGAATTGTTCATCCAAAATCGTGAATGAATCCTTCGATGCAAACCTGAGTCGGAATCCTTGCGAATCTCCTTCTTAAATTTACTCTTTGTTTAATTTAATCTAATTCTAACTAAATGGTGAATATGGTGGCGGATGGATCGTGGATGGGCAAAAACATACATTTGATAGCAGAATAGGAAGCACATCACGGAAACCGAAAATCCACATGAAAAGCGGCCGATATGGGTCGTGCTATAAACAAAGGTAGTACATGTTACTTGCTGTCAAGCACAAGCTAATATATTTTAGTCATAACTTCCTCATCCACCTCCAATGTCTAAATGACGCGATTTTTTATTTGTTGGAAAGTTTATTAAGTCTAATTTCTAATAATTTCAACATTATACTTGTTGAATAAGTGTTGACAACGGTATAAGTCAAAGAATGGAAATGTGTCCGTTATTACTCACTTCTTATTTTCCGACTTATATTTTTTCCGTTTATTATAATAATGTAGCTTGTAATATGTCATTTGAAAGCTCTTCAAATAAAAAATTCAAAAGTAAAGACTTAAAAATCTTTGGCTAAAAAATATGACTGAAAATCAGACGTAAAACACAATGAAACTGCACAAATAAACCAAAAATACAAAATCCATTAGTAAAGCATAAATAGGCCATAAAGATGGTAGGTTGATAGTGAGGAAGGAGAATTGATGAAGAGATAAGTGGATGTACTACGGATATTTGTATTTATGTGAGAAACTCGAGTTTCATGGAAAGACGTGCATGGATGGGGTACCTTACATGGTAGCACTTTAATTTGATGTTGTGTCGTTTTGTCTTCTCGAATTATTAACATTCTCGTATCGTGTGATTAATTTGGTGATATTTTCATCTTTATTTTATTTTTTGTGGTTGTTGGATTTTAGAGTATTTTATTTATTTATTTTTATTGACTTTTATTTTTTTATGTTTTGTTTTTTTATGTAAGAGAAGAATAAAATTATACGAACATTAGGACAAGGATAATCAATACACGATTCACTCTTTACGCTAGATTTGTTGGTGACCAATGATTCTGGTGGCAGTCGGCACTAATGGCCTCCCCTAACTGGTGGCTAGAGGTGATCCGGTGTATACTGGGTGGTGATGTTTCTAATGAAGAATTAAAAAGAGAGATAAAATTTTTACACTACTCGTAATAAAAAAATAAGAGTACATATATGAGTTATAGTACATATATTGAAACTAGAACATATCAATATAGTTATACAAAGATAAAAACTAATAAAAAATAATGTAACCGTTTATAAATTACGAGTTTTGAAATATTAAACAATTAAGTTGGTAAAGGACCAAAATACCCCAAACACACATCATCTCGCATCAAAAACTCTCTCCATTCAAGCTTTGAATTAGGGTACCCATATTATTATTATTATTATTATTCTTTTGATCAATGGGTGCCTATATTATTATGAGAAAGGTGGATTTTAAAATTTTCAAAGTCCGATTTTGAGCAAGAAAGTTCAAATAGACATAATTGAAGTCATAATGACTTTTTTTTAAAAAAAAGAAAATTGATTCAATTTTCCTCAATTGAAAGTTTTGGAAGGGAACCATGAAGGAGTGAGTAATTTTTGGAATTCTCGAGACGTGAGGAGATCTTATACGGTTATTAAATTTGATTGAGCCATACAAAATTTTATTATTGAACTATTTCCAATCAAACGAAATTTTAATTTGTTATCATTGATTTCTTGTAAGGGTCATTTTAATCAATAAATATATTCTTTATTTATTAAAAAAATAAATGAGATGGAGTAGTTAAATTAGAGAAGGGAAAGACCAATTAATTAAATTTAGTAATAGTGATACCATTTAATTCATGAAGCAAAGTTTATATATACTATCATATGCAAGCAGATTGCTCCAAATTAAGGAAATTATTTATACACCATGCCCGAAGCATACGATAGTAAAACATTCATGGACATGATTGTGGATAATTCTTAAAATTAAGAGTCGTATTTATGATAATTGTCATCGACCATTATTACAAGTACATCTTATTTAATCATTTTATTATTCCTTAGTTGCCATACATTTTCTGTCTTACATATAAGGCACCATCTTCATTTTCGGGGAGCAGCTTTCCTCCGTCACGCCACACTTACGGGGCAAATCCAAGGCTAAGTCCTCATCAAAATCTTCGTTGAATCTTACAATAGTTCGTATGGCCCCACATGCGCACCCCGGCCAAGACTCCAATCTCTTCAGCTGGCCGCAACAGATCCTAAATAGCATCTCCAAATCGACTTGCCCATCGGATGGGCGACCCTGCCACCATAGGTAGCTCACACATTCGTTCACCGATAATCGGGGGCATGCTTGGCCTAGGTTCGAGCCACGCAACTCGGTGGCTTGAGTCACTATCGCTAGGGTTGTCGCCATGGCCACGGCTAATATCAAAAACTTACCAGCTCCCATTTTCTTTGTTATTTCTTTTTCCAAAGAGGGTAGATGAGATAAGATTGTTGGTTGGTTGGTAGTGAGAAGAGAGAAGTTATGGAGAGATTTGTATTTATAGTGAAAATTGAGTAGCATGGAAAAAACGCGGATGGGTGCATGTGGCTTTCATTGATCCTACGGTTTTGGCTTTGTTGGTGTATGATGGGATATTTATTTATATGCATATGCAAGAGCAATTGATTGACCATAGACCGGTTAAATATTTTTAGGAGGTGTACGCATAAAATGCAAGTTTTAAAAAGTATCGGCTGATGTGACTTATAAAAATATATTTGTTTTTAGAAATATAATATAGGAATTTAAATAATTAACATTTAAGGATTACAAGTTATGAAAACATAATTTAATTTGGTAACTAAAGAAGGTTGATAAGTAGATATATGTAAAACTCAATTTTTTAATATACCAAATATGAGTTATGTTTCAGGTAAGGCACAAGGAAATCGAACGGTAGAGATGTGGGGCCATGAGGTCCACCCAAGCCTCAAGGGGGAGGAACAAAAATTTTGATTGAGTCTGTTTTTGTCTCAATCTCCTTTTCTTGATGTGTTCTTACCTTGGATCGACAAATTTGAGCAAAAAGTGGTTATATTCTTTTACGCCTACAACTTTGCGAGCAAAGAAATGCAGTTGTGAACAAGATGAGAGGAAAACTGGAGCCATTAGAACATCATGGCCTGATAGAACAACAAGGTGATCAGTATGTTTTTCCTACTGACACAAAGTAACTATGTTCGAGAATTAAGGAAGATAATATTTTTTCAGTTTCAGGGTACAAAACGCTTAAGTGTGGAGAAAAATATAAGTCAAAGAATGAGGATATGTCTGTTATTACACACTTTTTATTTTTCGGCATATATTTTTTCGTTTTTTGGCCTAAAAGTATGGCTAAAAATCAAGCGCAAATCATAATAAAACTGCCCAAATAGACAAAAATACAAAATCTAATGGTAAAACATAAATGGAATATGAAAATGGTTGGTTGGTAGCGAGAAAAGAGAATTGATGAAGAGATAAGTGGATAAAGTAGGGAGATTTGTGTTTATGTGAGAAATTTGAGTTGCATGGGAAAAACGTGCGTGATGGGTACCTTACATGGTGGGACTTTAATTTGATGTTGGGTCTTTTTGTTTCTATTATTATTAACATTCTTGTACCGTGTGATTAATTTGGTGATATTTTCACCCATTTTTTGTGGTTGTTGGATTTTATTGTATTTAACTTTTTATTTGTATCCACTTTATTTTAAAAATAAATATAAAATATTTAAATAAATTTTTATTTTGATAAAATTAATAATAAATATATTTTTATTAAGTTTTATATTTGCAGCATCTAGCCATAAATCATATTTTTTAACTTTAATTTATTTTTTTCAAACATCTTTAAGTTATATAATATAATTTTATAGAATTGACATCTATGTGATATAATAAATCAAATCTTAAAAGATTGTCAATGTAATTGAATTACATAAAATTTTACTATTAAATCTCATTCTTAATCAAAGTGAATAAAACTAGCTGATAAAATATTATACCCTCCAATTGATTTGGTACCGTAACAAACTTACACAGGTAAGAGGAATAACTCATAAAGGCAATAATTAAAACTCTCACAAAAAGGAGATAATTTTAAACGTTCATAAAAATAAACCAAGAAACTCTAACTCTCATAATAAAAGAGAAAATTTATTAAAAAACAATTACAGTAAATTTAGATATTGAAATAAAAGTAATTTATCACTAACTGTATAAAATTAAAATTTAGAACGGAGGACGAGAGAGGTGGAATAACTATATTTGAGGTGATACCTATTGTTTAAAGGAGACAACCAATGGCAATTTTTCCAAAGATAACTATATGTGAGGTGATACCTATTATTTTTAAGAAAAATTAAAATATTTGGCTCAAATTTTATATGAGTATTTTTAAAATAATTAATTTATTTGACTAAGATTTTAGAAAGAGAAAGAGAGAAGATAAAGATAAAACAAAACAAAAGAGAAAGGAGAGAGAGAGATAGAGGAGAGGGAATAGATAAAATAACATGAAAATACATAAAAGGTTATTAAATTTTGTCGCTCCGATAAATTAGTGGTAGATTATTTTTTGTTTCATATATTTTTGTATTAAATAGGTTGATTATTTACTATTTAATTTTTAAATTAAGATGAGATAATTTTATAATATTATGTAATAATTTTTTAGCAAGCTGACCCAATATTACCTATATATAGAGTCAACTTATAAAAGAAAACATGTTTTTTTCCTTTTAATGAATTTTATTATTTTTTAATTATTTACATCAATGACTCATGTTTAATAGACAAATTATTTTTATGGTTAAGATTACACTAAACTCTTACAATCACTCCTGTTGCATTATTTGACCAATCTAAAAATATTACTATTATATATTGTATAGATTATTTACATCAATGGTTCATGTTTAATAGTCAAATAATTTTTATAATTGAGATTACATGAAACTCCTACAATTAGTCCCGTTATAGTATTTGGCTAATTTAAAAAGATTAATATTATAAATTGATAGATTATTATTGTCATAAATATATATTTATTAACTTTTGAATATTTATAAGGTCTATTTCTAAAATTATCTAAAAGTTAAAAAATAAAATAAGTTTAATTTCATTTCATAATTATCAAATAGTAAGGACATAAAACTTAATTCCATTCATGTAAATACTCAAATTTCATACTCAACCTTCATATATTATTATCTAATTTAATTTAATTCTAATTTTTTTTATATCAAATAGGCCTAAATAGTCCATCACAACACCAATAAAACCAAAAACCTAACATCAATGGAAACCTCATATACTCATCCATGTTTTTCCATGCTACTCAATTTTCACTATAAATATAAACCTCCCCAAAAGTTCTCTCTCCTCACAACCAATCAACAATCTTATGTTATCCACCCTCTTTGGAACAAGAAAAAAAAATAAAAGAAAATGGGAGCCGGTAAGTTTTTGATATTAGCCGTGGCCATGGCGACAACCCTAGCGGTGGTGACCCAAGCCACCGAGCTGCGTGGCTCGAACCTAGGCCAAGCGTGCCCCCGACTACCGGTGGACGGTTGTCTGGAGTACCTATGGTGGCAGGGTCGCCCATCCGATGGGTCCGTCGATTTGGAGAAGATATTTGCGTTCTGTTGCGGCCAGCTGAAGCATTTGGAGAATTGGCGGGGGTGTGCATGTGGGGCTATGCGAACTGTTATAAGATTCAACGAAGATTTTGATAAGGAATTAGCCTTGGATATCCCCCGTAAGTGTGGCGTAACGAAGAGAAGCTGCTCTATGAGGCCTTGGATATCCCCGTAAGTGTGGCGTAATGGAGGAAAGCTGCTCCATGAACATGAATATGATGCCTTACATGTAAGAGAGAATATATGGTTGACTAAGGAATAATAAAATTACTAAATAAGATGTGCTTGTAATAATTATCGTTATATGACAATGATCAGAAATACGACTCTTATTTACTCCGTAAATATTTTATTATTGTATGCTTCAGGCATAGTGTATAAATAATTTCTTTAACTTAGAGCAATCTACTTGTTCATGATGGTATACATTTGCTCCGTGAATTAAATGGTATCACTACTTTATTTCATATTACTAAATTTAATTAATTGGTCTTTCCCTTCTCTAATTTAACTGCTCCATCTCTTTTATTTTTTAATAAATAAAGAATAAATTTAGATGGTATCAAATTAAATTGAATGCATATCCGTGTCTATAAGGTCTTTGGGAAGAAGATTTTGTAGATTTATTATAGTTTATATGTTATCGTAAATATGATAGACATACCATTAGATTTATTGAAACTCTCATCCTCCACTCTAAACTTTATTTTTATATTTAGTATTTATTTATTTTTTTAGATCATTAAGACTGCTGTTGGCTTAGTTATAAACAATGATAAAATTTTTTTGTTAGGATTTCTCTCCCTGCTGTAAAAGTTTTTATTTTTCGCCTTTATGTGAGTTATTTCTCTTATCTATATGTGTAAATTTTGTTAGAATAGTTGAATCAATTAGTGAGTATATTTGTGATATTTTTATCGGTTAGTTGGTTTCATTGATTTTGATTGTAAATGTGATTCAATAATAAAATTTTATGTAGTTCAATAAATTGATGTTCCTTTCAGATTTGATCTATTATATTAAATAGAGGCCTATTCTATAAAATATTTTCCGATGTTTGAAAAAAATAGATTGAAGTCGGAGAATATGATTTGTGGGTAACGATGGAAGAGGTTGGGGCTTCATCCTATGGGATCAGCTCGGTGACATCATCCTGTTGGCGGAGGTGAAGCAAGACCAAGGCATTCAAGGGGCAGAAATCAAAGAAGCTCGGGCCCTGCTTGTATGCTCTTCGTCGATTTGTTGTTCAAGGTTACAGGAACTTACTTGTCAAAGGTGATTGTCTCTCACTTATAATTAACAAGCTGAAAGCCAAGCCAAAACTGAATTCTTCTCTAGGTTTTTTTATGACTACTATTTTCGAGTGTGTTTCTAGTTTTGACTTCATTTCTTAGATTCATGCTAAGAGATTGTGTTATGCGATTATTCATGCAATCGTTCATTTCTGACCTATCGATCTAGCTAAGAGGATACGAGAGGAAAATGTGCCACATAATGTTCGAGATCTAATTATGTCACATTGTGTAAGTAAAAATTTGTATTTATTTAGTTAGTATATTTGGAATGGTTGAATGATTTTCACATAATTATTCCCCACAATGGCACTTCCATCACAATTTTTGGCTCCCAAAACAAATAACTTCCCATTCATTCTTTTGGTTTGGTCTATGGTTGACCTATAAATAGTAGAGTTCTCCCATTACATATTTTCTCCATTTTTATAACTTTAATTTAAAATTAAATTATCTAAAGGAACAAGTATTAAACTAATCTACATTGATAATAATTTATAGTTTGTCTATATTAAGTTTATACCACTTCTGGATCCATTAATGCTATTAAAATAATACTCATAACTATCCGATAAAGTCAAACAAAAAAAAGGAAAGATTCATTTTCTCTAAGTTAAAGCATATTTGGAGCCCCTTTCATCTATGTCATAGTGCTTATTAAACTATGTTATTTTTAGCCATAAAGAAGAGCGGTAGAATATAGGAAATTGTAAGAAGTTATCAAAAGTCATAAATAATTGTAAGAAATAATAAGGGAACTATATAAGAAATACGGAAATATTGTATGTGTATTTTTCTTTAATCTTAATCAAAATATTTAGTTTTGTTATTCATGTGTATCAATAAAAAAATATTTAATTTGGATATTATCAAAATATTAAAATTCTTAATCAGAGATTCCATTTATAACATACTACTCCACATGAAAGATCAAAGGTTTGTCAAAGCTGTAAGACAAAGGACTTAAATAATGCTACAAAACAAGAAAAGTGTTGGGCCAAGCCAACTGCATAATGTACAGTATAATTCATCAAGTTTCGTCCTCATCAAGGTCTTCACAATTCAAAAGGCTGGATATTGATCCAATAAAGAGGATGTCTTAGGAGTGATGAGTACGTCCGAGAAGTTGTCATCTTCTAATAGAGTATCGAACACTGTCAGAGTTGGATTAATCTCTGTACTGTCACAAATCATTTGTTGCTGAGTGTCATCAGAGAACGTAGCTGACAATGATGGTTCGAGTTGCACCCCATGCCCAGGTAGTTGACTCGTGCTTGAGTCCCTTATACGAGCATGGTTTACTTCGGATTCTTCAACTTGCACGGTTGTTATTAGCTGCATAGATGACATGATCGACGGGTTGAATGAATCCGACATACTATTTCTCAAGCAATCATCGATAACGGGTTCAGTTTTGTCAAACCCGATATCATCCAATAAACCACTCATATGGTTGAGGAATAGATCGTCATTATTGTATGTCGAAGGGCTGAAAGTGTTAGTTTCAGTTCCATCCCGAGAATTCTTTGCTTGTTCAAACGAGATGTTCTCATTGAACAAACTACCCGAGTCCTCTATGAAAGTATTAGGTTCAAGGGCTCCGTTCTCCACAAACCGATGATCAGGCAATGATCCTCTATCCACACACAACAAAGATGGTTGTTGTTGTACCCCGTGATCTGCTCCTTGGGAGATCATTTGCCTTACACAAGCATGTTTCACACTCGTTTCTTGAACTCTGACTGCTATGATCGGCTGCGCAACTTCAATTGCCCCACTGTTACAGTGAAAACCTCGCTTCTTGGCAGCGGCGACAACTCTCTTGTTGATCTTTCTACTAATTTGGCACATGACTATTTCTTGATTGTCCCTCAAGGAAAACTCATGCATGAAAAACTCAACGTCAGCTTCCTTCCCATGTTCGCGATTATCGGGCACGTACTTGAAGTACTTCTTGTAGCCTATCATCGTTTTCGTCTTTGGCATCAGAATTTCGTTGCTATTTTCTGCTTTCCACGTTCCACAGTTCCCAACCCTTCAGGTAATCCTACTCCCCTTCTTCGTGGTCTTCTTCAACGGGTGAATAAGTACAGTTTTACGTCTTCATCTTCATCTTCTTCTTCTCCGTTCGCTTCAGAAAATGCAAACACCTTTGAAGGGTGCTCGGCATAGATGTGAAACTTGATAATTTTAGGGTATAACGAGGGTACAAGAGTACAATTTATCCTGGGTTTGAGGTAATTGTTTAACAATTCATGATCTCTCGGAACAAAACGATAGCCTACTGGGAGCACTGGAGATGGAATGTGAGCCATTGTTGATCTTGTTGAGGGAAAATTGAAGGGCACCTATGTTCAATGTGCAGAGGTTATGGAGAAAATGGATGATTTTATTACAAGAGATATATTATTAGGGTTAGTGAGTTATTATATATAGTCAGCAGGAACCTTCCTAGACAATTTTCATAATCAGTTTCCTTGATTCACTAAAATTTTATTTTTGTTGTAATAACACTCATATTATTTTTTAGTATTATTTTATGCTAACAGAAATATATGTGCAATATACCGTGCCAAATACATACATGCCCTTAGCTATTTATGTGGAAATTATTAAAGGACCCCTGTAGTTTAGTTGTAAAAAGTATTCTTTGTTAGATGAAAATCAAATTATTTATTTTTTTAAAGATCAAATATCAATTTTTTTTTATGAAAAAATATCAAATTATTTTTTGGCCCTATATTAGTTTTGGAATTATTAGATAATTGAGTCATTGTTATCACGTATTTGATTTTGTTGTAATAACACTAATATTCTTTTTCTTGATTAAAAAACACTAATGTTCTTTTTGTTTTTGGTTTTAAAACGAAGAAATGTACTTTATGTGTCGATATTGTACACTATTAGTTTTACAATTTTATCATTGATTGGGAATTACAAAAAAAAAAAAAAAAAAAAAGCTACTGACCTTTCTAAAAATTAATGGCTACTCTATGTGACTTATAAATAATTCTTTTAATATCTATCTTTTAATGGTATTTTCGGCTTTAGTTTCCCAAATGTTTATTTTTATTACTTTTGCTATTATCATTTTATACTTAGTATCGTTTTATTTATAGTATTCCCTTGTTAATCTACCTTTAGAATATTTATCAATTATTTTGTTTATGTGCGTTAGAAAGGCGTGATTAAAATAAAATAACTTTAGATGAAGTGTCAATTTTATTATCTAAATTTATAAGGCACAAATATTGATGTTGACGGAATTTAAACTAATATAATTAATCTTCGACGACTTCACCCTTTAACCGTAAATTTTAATGTTACGTACACCATATCATTTTTCACCTTCTTAGTCTATTTGGCTCCCTTTATAAATGCCATAACTTGATATCTCAACATTTTAATGGATGTGTAGTGGGGTATTTTGGTCCTTTACCAACTTAAATATTTCATATTTTGGAACTCGTAATTTATATACGGTTACATGTAATCTCATTTTTTCCATTAATATTTTGTTACTTTTAGATAACTATATTGTTATATTTTAGTTTCCAAATGTACTATAATTTTTATATATACTCTCAATTTTTTATTTTTTTTTACAGTAGCATAAAAATTTTGTCAATCCCTTTTCAACTTTTCACCGAAAACACCACCACCCAGTGCACATTGGACCACCTCTAGCCACCAACACTACTAGAAAAAGGCTTCTAACGACGAATAAATTGATCGTTAAAAGTACATTTTATCGTCGTTAAAAGTGATTAACGACCAAAAAATTTTGGTCGTCGATCGTCGTTAGTGCTTCCCTCGTTAATACTTTTAACGACGACATTAAAATTTTCGTCGTTACTTAAAATAACGATGAAACAAGATGTCGTCGTAATTAGTTGATTTAATAACGATGAACTACATATCATTAACGACAAAATTTTTCGTCGTACATTTAAAAGAACCATAAATACAAAAATTAAAATCATGATTATTAACGACCAATTTGGTTCATCGTTATTTCTTTAACGATTAGCATTTTCATCGTTAATAATATTATAGATAACCTAAATATATAATTTTGCTAATTATCTTCAAAATAATGTAATAAACTATTGATCACTAATATATAGTAACAACAAACTCGAATTGATATGTATTAATTTCTTTGAATACCACTGGTCTGCGAATACACAATATAAAACATAACCTAATATCAAAAGCATCCTAAAACACATAATCTAAAAAAGAATCAAGGAAACTAGAAGTTCTCATAGTAATTGATATCCTGGTACAAGCAATATTAACTAAAAAACTAAAAAAAAAATGAAGTCCTCCAAATGATTCGAAGTATAAATCTTCATCAACTACTCATAATTGATCAATTTCCCCATGAGCGAGGTTACTTAAGATGCACGATGATATCCACATACACGGTATGGGTGCAACACCCCCACCCCAAGAAAAGAGGGGAGCATACTACGATGCAAACACCTGCACAAGAAGTAATGACGACTTCTCCATGATTAGGTAGCAAATAGAATACTTCTATGTCTCCCAATCAAGAAGTGAGTAAAATAATGCTCTGGTATATTCAACTAGCTACTTTAACAAAACCAAATTATAGTACCCGAGACTCACGCATCTTTCACTTCAACTGTTGAATTTCATGGTTGACCTCCGCTTTTCTTTGGAAACATTTGACTTGATGCACATCTTGCGTCTCCAAAGTATGATGATCATAACATAAGGAAGGAAGCATGGGCCAGTCCAATGTACAAATATTTCAAACAAAAAAATCATGGGTAGCTTAATGTTTCAATGAGACGAACCTTATGCACTTGGATGGGAAAATAACTTCTCTCAAGCTCCTCAATTTGACTGACGAGATCAACAATTTCCTTTTCTTCAATGTTCATATCCTGAAAAGTGAAGACCATATGAGTAATGACAAATTTCGGAAGAAACATCCAAGTCATGCCAACCTAAAGCTCTTAATTGCTCTTGTAGGATCATTTTCAGCCATAGCATGCACTAGATTAGCATATCCAAGCTAGAGTTTGTCTGGCAGGTCTTTCGATTGCCCGTACTCCAGCAAGGCAACCTAAGTAATCAGCATTAATCGAACAATGATTGTCGGTAAATGCCTAATTTATCCTACTTTGAATTGAGTTATCAATTAATTGATCCCGAAGAGGGGGCTTTATATCATCCAATGTCACTCGCAAAACTCTTAAGAAAGATTAAAACTTAAGGCGAGGTTTCGGGGCATGGTCATGGCTAAATTTGACCTTATTCCCGCTTTATATAGAATCCTCTCAACTACTTGTGTTGTGAATGCCAGACAAAGCCGACCATTTTTACAGCACCTTTCCTATTGAAAGCTACCAACACCGCAAATGAATGTAGGCAACTCCGAGGGCCTAGAGGCTGCAATCGTGTCATATCAAAGATATAATTTCAACATCCTTCAGAACCCCACCAATGATGAGATCATAAACTATAAGTCGTCATCCAAGTTAAGCTGGAGTAGTGCCTTGAAAAACTAGAGTAGTGCCTTAAAATTGGATCAAAGGGGAAAGCAAACATAGAGAACGACCAATTTATTTATCAAAGCAAATAATTATACACAATCCAAACTTGGCATCCTGGGGCTGCCTCTTAACTAGGAACTACTCGGTTAGGTTCAATGTTCAGCCACTTGAAATGAACATGCTCAAACCCTTGTATTTCAATTAATGATCAAAGGGGAAAGATGGGGAAGAATTGAATCAATTGATCAATAAACAAGCAATATGATCACTAAGACACGAATTTCTCGCAAATTAAATCGTAAAGCAAACAGAAATTGGAGAGCAAAAACAGAACCCTAAAACTGTCATAGAGAGAGATGAACGAATTTCTCGCAAATTAAGGAAGAGAACATGCAAATTCGTGAACCCTAAAACAGAAATTGTAAAGCAAACGAATTTCTCGCAAATTCAATGCAAATTAAAGAAATTCGCGAATGAAATCACACGAGTCATAGAGAGAGATGAACGAACCCGATATTTGTCCGATTGAAAGTTGCAATGCTTGAGAGATACGAGTACAATGCAACCAATGAATACACCATTGCGATGAAGTTGAACATCGAATTTAACCCAACCCAACAGAGAATAAAAGATTCAACATAGATAACTGGAAGCCCATATCCCCTTGACGAAGTAATCGAGGAAAGAAATCGCCAATGCCTAGACGAGAGAAGAAGATATTCGCAGAAATTAAAAAGGCCCAAATTATCCATGGAACAAAATCAAAACCCTTACAAGTCGTGCCCGTCCCAAATTGAAAGTCAAAAGATAATTCCTAATGCAAGAAATTTACACATCATCGGCCAATCAAATCGCACGAACGGATCCCCGAAATCGGGAGGAGAGAGAGAGCGAAAGGTGAGAGGACGAGAGCCGAGTGAGCGAGAGCGAGAGGTCGCCTGAGCGAACCTCCGACCGGGAAACCGGGTGAGAAGAAGAGGGAGAGCGACGACAACGGCGACGGCCAAGGGAGAGGAGTGGAAAACCGAGCGTGGGAGTGGGGTGGAGGAGAGACCGCAGTGAGCTCGAGCGAGAGGCGACGCGAGACGAGAGGAGGGAGGAAGGGAGTTATTCATTAGAGTTGGTGAAAAGCAAACATTAATAATTAAATTTTTGAATCTTAATAGTATTAACGACCACCATATTAAAGTAACAACGACGCACTATTTTATTCGTTGTGTAATGATAGTTATTTGATAAAATTAAATGACGAAAAATTAATTTTGTCGTTATTAGTAACTTTTAACGACCAATTATGTGAGTTATCGTTAAAGTATCGTCGTTAGAAGTATAATTTCTAGCCGTGCAACTAGGGAGAGGCCACTATAGTGTCGGCCGCCACTGGATTAGTCACAGGCAAGTCTAGTGTAAAGAATGAGCCGTGAATTGATTCTTTTTTCCTAGTGTGCTTACAAATTCATTCTTCTCTTATATTAAAAAATAAAATAGAAAAATACAAAAGTCAATAAAATAAAAAATAAAATACAATAAAATCCAAGAACCACAAAAATAAAGGTGAAAATATCACCAAATTAATCACACGCATGTTTTCTCCGTACAACTCAAATTTATCACTATAAATACAAATCTCCCTCGTCCACCCATTTGTCTTTTCATCAATTCTCTCTCCTTACTGCCAATCAACCTTCTTATCTTATCTACTCTCCTTGAAAAAAGAAAAAGAATAGGTATAATATGGAAGCGAGTAAACTTCTGATATATACGACACATTTTCAAATATCTTCTTTTTATTTAACGGTTATATTATCATATAATTATGTTGCAGTGGTTAATAAGGATTTTGCCATGGCTGTCCCTAATAAGTGTGGCACCATGAAGGAAAGTTGCTCATCCATGAACGTGTGGTGAGGAGCCCTTTTATATATATGTACGTACTGATGTCATATTGGAGAGAGCAATTCATGCTTGTGGACATGCATGCATGATGGAATAAAGTTTATTATAAGTGTAATATTTAAGAATTGAAGCACAAGCATGTGTATGTTTGTGATTGTTACTATTTCTTTAAAGATAAAAGGAGAATTCTCCAATTAATAAATAATATTTACGTCAAATAATATTATTATTTACATATGTGTAAAACTTATGATTTGGGAGAAATATTTCTGTGTAGGTTACTTCTGGGACCTATTGATGATATATATATTAATGTTATTAACATTACTTTTTTATTACTATTATTTTGATAAGGATTATTATTAAGATTATTATTAAGATGGAAAAAATATATTTATTAACTTTTCAATACTTATAAGGTCTATTTCTATAATATTATAAAAGTTCAAAAATAAAGTAAGTTTTATTTCATTTCATAATAATTGACACTAAAGAGTAATAAGGACTAAAACTTAATTTTATTTCTGTTCTACACCAAACGCATGAGGTAAATATTCAAATTTCATACTCAACCATCAAATATCATTCTTTAATTTCACTCCACTCCAATTATTCATATCAAATAGGCCTAAATATCCCATCATAACACCCACAAAGCCAAAAACCTAACATCAATGAAAACCTCATATACCCATCCACGTTTTTTCCATGCTACTCAATTTTCACTATAAATATAAACCTCCCCACAAGTTCTCTCTCCTCACAGCCAATCAACAATCTTATGTTATCCTCCCTCTTTGGAACAAGAAAAAAAAAAGAAAAGAAAATGGGAGCCGGTAAGTTTTTGATATTAGCCGTGGCCATGGCGACAACCCTAGCGGTGGTGACCGAAGCCACCGAGCTGCGTGGCTCAAACCTAGGCCAAGCGTGTCCCCGACTACCGGTAAGCGGTTGTGTGCAGTACCTATGGTGGCAGGGTCAGGCATCCGATAAGCCCGACGATTTGGACAAGATATTTGAGCTCTGTTGCTTCCAGTTGGAGCGGTTGGAGACGTGGCCGGGGTGCGCATGTGGGGTCATGAGAACTGTTATAAGCTTCAACGAAGATTATGACAAGGACTTAGCCTTGGATATCCCCCGTAAGTGTGGCGTAGTGGAGAAAAGCTGCTCCATGAAAATGAAGATGCCTTACATGTAAGACAGAGAATGTATGGCAACTAATGAATAATAAAATTGTTAAATAAGATGTACTTGTAATAATTGTCATTATATGACAATTATCAGAAATAAGACTCTTATTTTTAAGAATTATGCACAATCGTATTTATGAATGTTTTATGATTGCATGCTTCGAGCATAGTGTATAAATAATTTTCTTAATTTGGAGCGATTTACTTGCCTATAGTAATATATATAATTAATTGGTCTTTTCCTTCTCTAATTTAACTACTCCATCTCTTTTTTTTTTTTTAATAAATGAAGAATAAATTTATTGATTAAAATAACAATTACAAGAAATCGATGATATCAAATTAAAATAAATACAGATCTAATTAATCGCAAAATAAATATCCCAATCATGAAAGCTAATTGCTAATACATTGATTGTTGGTCTTCCATCCTATTGGCGGAGGTGAAGCAAGACGAAGGCTTTCAAGGGGCAGAAATTGAAGAAGCTCGGGCCTGCTCGTGTGCTCTTCGTCGATTTGCTGCTCGGAACTTGCTTGTTGAATGTGATTGTCTCTCACTTATTAACAAGCTGAAAGCCAAGGCAAAACTGAATTCATCATTTCTTAGATTAGAGGGTGTTATAGGTTACTCATGCAATCGTTCATTTCCAATCAATCGGTTTAGATGAGAGGATATGAGAGGAATGTGCCACACAATGTTCGAGATTTGGCCACAAAGAATATGTGTGATTTTATCGAGAATAAAATGATATAAAATCCTCTTTTCGATATAAGAAAAAGTATACTAACTCACTTTGATTGGTAAATTTTAATCAAAACCACCCTACATCTAATTGTTTCATGTTGTGTCAGTAAAAATTTATATTCATTTAATTAGTATATTTATGGTTGAATGAATTCCACATCATTATTCTCCAAAATGGCACTCCCATCACAATTTTTGGCTCCCAAAAAAATAACCTCCCACAAAAAAGAAACCCAATTAAATCTGTCTTACATAAGATTAATGAAATTTTGTGGCTAACTTCTGTTTATCTTTTTAGAACTAACTTTTATTTATTAATTTTGCAAGTTGTGTTTTATTTTTAGAGATATGTATTATTAATAAGTGTGCAAATTTATGTTTTTCTTGTATATTTATATTTGTCTCTTCCTATCAAAAGGAGTTCTCCTTAAGAATTTTTATAACCGCAAATTATTTATATCTTATAAAATTACACACCAAAATGTAATTAAAAAAATGAGTTTTGCATATGTCAACTGATCGACCTTCTTCGATTACTGAATTAAATTATATTTTCATAACCTGTGATCCTTAAAAATTAAAACAAAATTTTTGAGTTTTGCATATAGCAAAAAGCCTGGTATGTAATGTAACAATTGCTCGAATTCCTATAATAATACTCCAAAAAATATACATTCTTATAAATCACATAAATTGACATTTTTTAAAACTTAGCCTATTTATGTGCCTCCAAAAAATATTTAAGTACTCTATCGTCAATCAATTGCAAAAAGGTGGACCACATATACCCATCATAACACCAACAAAGCCAAAAACCTGGCATCAACGAGAACCACATATACCCATCCACGTTTTACTACAAATAAAATTATCCCCATAAGTTCTCTGGTCACTACCAACTAACCGTATTTATGTCACATTTATGCTTTATGAGTGGGCTTATATTTTGGTCTATTTGTGTAGGTTCATTGTGATTAGCGCCTAATTTTCAGCCATACTCTTTGACCAAATATTTTTTTAAGTCTTCACTTTTGAATTTATCATTTGAAGAGCTTTCTAAGGACATATTGCAAGTTACATTATTATAATAAACATAAAAAATATAAGTCGAAAGTAAGAAGTGTATAATAACGGACACTTCTCTGTTTTGTGACTTATACCTTTCTCAATAGTTATGCAACAAGCATATTATTGAAATGATTAGAAATTAGACTTAATAAACTTCCATCAAATCAAAAATCGTGTCATTGGATATTGGATGAGGAAGTTATGACCAAAGCGAATTAGCTTGTGCCTGAAAAAACCTAACTATATACAGCCCTTGTTTACTAGCATCGGCCGCTTTTTATGTGGTTTTTGGTTTCCGTGAGTTGCTTCCTGTTTTTTGCTATGAAATGCATATTTCTGCCCATCTACCACCATACTTAGCATCTAGTTAGAATTAGATTCAATTAGACAGAGAGAGTGAATTTAAGAATGAGATTCACAAGGATTCTGACTCGTGTTTGTATAGAAGGATTCATTCACGATTTTGAATGAGAAATTCTTCCTTTCTCTTTTCTTTTCTCAAATATTTCATGGCTTCTAGGTTAGATTTTATTTCTTTTAATTTGTCGCTTTGAATCATAGAATTGACGTTATAAACTTATGATTGAATCGGTTATTGAATTAATGGTTTGAAGTAATTTTAATTTGTTGGATTAGTTGTATCGAATTTGGAAATTAATTTGTCTAGTAAGAAGTTTCATTGCTTTCTTGCTCATATTAGATATTGGGTGAATATCTAAAAGGTGAAATTTGACATTGTATCACTAATTTAAACTTATTTGTGTAATAACTTTAAAAATAGTCATCATTCAAAAAATAAAAAATAATAATCACATACTTAGCGAACCTAAACTAATTAATAATCTATGAGAATGTATAATAACTCTAGAAGCCAAAAACCGAACATCAAATTAAAGCCCCACTAGGTACGTTCCTCTCCGCGCGTGTTTTTCCCATGCAAGTGTAATTTGATTTCTCATTATAAATAGAAATTGATCTCCCAAGTCCATCCCCTTATCTCTTCGTCAATCCTCTCTCCTCACGACCAACAATCTTATCTTATCCACCCTCTTTGGAGAAAAAACAGTGGAAAATGGCGGCGAGTAAGCTTTTGATATCCAGCACTTGCAGGAAAAATAAGGAATGATCTTACTGCGAAAGCAATCGGATCGATTGTTGTTCAATAATTCACGACTAAATTTCCGAATCATGGACACACCGAGTCTGGTTATATATTCAAGTTCTGAATTTATCAGCATTACCCGAGATAATGTACCCGACGGCTACCGGAGTCGTCGAAAATAACCATGTATCAATCAAATCCAAAGACCCCTAAGATTGTAGGTCTAAACGTGAGAGAAAATAGAGAGAGTAGTGTATAATTTTGAGAAAATAAAATATAAAATATAAAAAATGAAAAGTTAATAGGAATAAAAATTAAAATACTCTAAAATACAACAACCATAAAAATAAAAGTGAAAATATCACCAAATTAATCACATGGAACGATAATGTTAATAATTCAAGAAGACAAAAAAACCCAACCTCAAATTAAAGTCCTACCATGTAAGTTACCCATCCATGCACGTCCACTTATCTCTTCATCAGTTCTCTCCTCACTACCAATCAACCATGTAATGCCCCATTTATCCATCCCCACAGATAATATGGTTGCCACAAAACGGCAAATATGATAGCTTTTGTAATATGGACCGTACACATGATATGATTTAATTTTATTTATTAATTTATTTAAATTTAATTAAAATTATAATTACATTATTAAAATTTACAATTTATCAATAAACTATTAGAAAAATATTCTTGTTAAGCGTTGCTTGGACCCTTTCATAAAAAAAAGGAACAAAGAAACAAAATATTGTAAAAAAACACAATTAAAGAGGAAGATTGAAACAACAATAGCCGAACTACAGAAACACCCCCCCAAACACCATTTTGCCGGTTCCTCCATTTTTTCCGATCAATCCCTAGTATTTTTCCCAACTAGCATCCCCTCCATTTTTCAGCCTCCCCTTCCCCCAATTAAGATCCCCATCCCTCCAACCCTAACCTGAGCCTCCAAAATCATCGGCGGCTCCTTGGAAAATGAGGGAGGAACAAACAAGTTCCGGGTTAAGCGTTTTTTGTCGGAAAATTGAAAAACTTCTTCACCCCTAAATGTAAAGAAGGGCTTCGCTGTGGTTTTCTATATGGAGTAAATGAAAGGTTGTCGCCGGTATATATGGAGGTAGAGGGAAAGGTTGTCGTCGGAAAATAAAGAAAAGGAATCATTGCATTGGAGAAAATTGAAGGCCAGAGGGAGCTAAAGAGTCGCCGGAAACAATGGAGGCTTAGGTTATGGACTTATGGGTTAGCAGGAAGTTCGACGTAGATGATAAGCTAAGGGTAATTAATCTACACATCAATCGCCAAACACCATCACAATTAGTTTTTTTTTTTTGATTTACCAAAATTACATATTTATCAAAACAAATTTTTAATTTTATAAAAATTGATAATAGAGATTTAATAACGCCACATGTATGGCTAGGATTGTGAGAGTTATGGTGACCGCCATGGTTGTCATTTTGCAGCAACCACTATACTCGCATTCTTAATCCATCCACCGTCATATTCACCATCTAGTTAGAATTAAATTAAATTAGGCAGAGAGAGTGAATTTAAGAAGGAGATTCGTATGCATTCCAACTCGGGTTTCCATCAAAGGATTCATTCACGATTTTGGATGAGCAAGTCTTCTTTTCTCTTTTCTTTTCTCACTTATTTCATGCATTCTAGATTGAATCGGTTATTGAATCAATTATTTGAAGTAATTTTAATATGTTGGGTTAATTGTATTGAATTTGGAAATTAATTTATCTAGTAAGAAGTTTTATTGCTTTCTTGCTTGTATTAGATATTGGGTGAAGACCTAAAAGGTGAAACTTGACATCGGATCACTAAATTAAACTTATTTTCGTAATAACTTTGAAAATAATTATCATTCAAAAAATTAAAAATGATAATCACATGCTTAGTGAACCTAAACTTATTAATAATCCATGAAAATTTATAATAATTTTAGAAGCCAAAAACCCAACATCAAATTAAAGCCCCACCAGGTACGTCCCTCTCCACGCACGTTTTTCCCATGCATCTCTAATTTAATTTCTCACTATAAATAGAAATCTCCCAAGTCCATCCCCATCTTATCTCTTCAACAATTCTCTCTTCTTACGACCAACCAGCCATCTTATCTTATCCACCCTCTTTGAAAAAAAAAAAGAAGTGGAAAATGGCAGCGAGTAAGCTTTTGATATTAGCGCTCATGGTAATGGCGGCGGTGACCCAAGCCACCAGGCCGGGTGGCTTGAACCAGCTAGGATGCCCCTTTATTGGGACCTCAGCTTGCGACCTGTACCTGATGGGGCTGGGTCCGATGTTTCAATGTTGTTCAATCCTCAGGGTTTTGCACACTGAGTCTTGCCAGTGCTCAGCCATGGAAGATATTGCAAATTATCTTGGAGTTGATAAGGATTTCGCCATGGCCGTCCCTAAGAAGTGTGGCACCTTGAGGGAAGGCTGCCCAACCACCATGGCCAGGAGGCCAAATATATATATGTGATGTACTGATGTCATGTACTTCATGTTGGAGCGAGAAAGTCATGCATGCCTGTGGGCATGCATGGTAATATAAGCAATCAAGTTAAGTGAATAAAGGATTGGAGCACAAGTATGTGCACGATCGTGTGTCCTCTTATTTCTTTAAGAAATAAAGGAGACTTGTCCGAATTAATAAATAATAATTATTCCATAAAATGCGATTATAGTGGTTGTCATTATAAGACAACAATCATTAGATTGAATAAATCTCAAACCTTACATTTAAGTGTATGATATAAAGATTTTAAGCATTCATTTTTGTTTTACAGAAGGCACCCAACCCGATTTTTTTTCATTCTTTGTGGTCAGATTGATGTTGCAAATATAGAGTGGAACGAAAGTATATAATAATTATTAATTTTGTCAAAATAGAGATTTATTTTGATATTTTAAATTTATTATTAATATAAAATTATTTTTATAGATATCGCATCTTTTTATTAATGAATTTTGTCTTTCTAAAAAAATGTGATATAAGTTGAGCTTTGCCTTTGCATATATCAATTGATCAACCTTCTTTAGTTATACTAAGTTAAATACAATTACATAACCATATATGATTGTTATCTCTTCATCAATTCTCTCTCGTCACTAACAATTAATAATTTTTATGTCCAATTTATGCTTGACGGCTAAATTTTGTATTTTTGGTCTATTTGTGTAACTTTATTATAATTTGCGCATAATTTTTAGCAATATTTTTGGGTCAAAGATTTTTTTAAGTCTTCACTTTTAAATTTCTCATTTGAGGAGTTTTTCAGGGACATATTACAAGCTACATTATTATAATAAACGGAAAAGATATAAGTCATAAAGTAAAAATTGTGTAATAATGAATGACTCCCCATTCTTTTGACTTATACCTTTCTCCACATTTAAACAACAAGCATAATGTTGAAATTATTAGAAATTAGATTCAATAAGCTTTTAAGCAAATAAAAAATTGCGTTATTTAGACATAAAAAGTAGATGAAGAAGTTATGATCAAAATTACGTATATGATATATCTTTATGTATAGGATTGCTGCTCCATGATACCCTACATGTGGGAGAGAGATTAGAGAAATTTATGTTTATTATGGGTATAAGTCAAAGTTAAAAAAAAAAAAGGATTTTTAAAAGTGTCTTTAAAAACCCAATTACAAAGGTGTGAATGTGATGATTAGGAGGTCATACACATGATCGTGTGTATGATTGGGTTAATGATGATGGGGTTTATCACTTATAAATAAATAAATTGATTAATTTTTTGTGTTGTTCAATTTAAGTAGATAATATATATCATTTTAAGAATAGAGAAATTAATAATAAAATAAAAATTAATCAATCACAATATATTGGTATGTTTTTAATATAATTTTCATTAGTCAGAATAAAGGTTGTTTTATTGTTTAAAATTTACTTACGTCGCCCCCTAAAATAATTAAAGTTATCTATCAAATTAAATACAAAGCCCAATTAATAATTCCTTCAAGATATTTACGCAATCTACTAAATCTATTCCAAAGTTCAACGTGAAGAAAATTTTTATGGATGTATCTCCTCAAAACCATAACATTGCCAAATAAACTCAATCTCTTATAACAATTCTCAAAGATTTTATAAGTTATTGTCAAAGGATTTTTAGGTATTTAGATATTTTTGGATATTTATATTAACACAAAGAGACACTAATTTCCTAATTTAATATAGAATTTTTTTCCTTTTCCAAATTTTGATGACTTAGATAGCTGAAGTGTGTGAGATTGGTTTAAAATGTTGGGCTGAAAGTATAAGTTGTTACATAGTGGCTTTAGAGCTTAAACTTAGTTACTTTGTGTCGGGAAGAAAGTTTTGGTAGCCTATGAAAGCTTTTCTTGAGGTACAATTCCAACTTTTGGATCCTGAAACTGAAAACATATTTTTTGTTCACTACAAAAATTCAGTCTGTTTGCAACCGAATTTAAAGACTGGAAACAAAATCAGTTTTTAAATTATTTTAGAGACCGAAAACAAAATCGGTCTCTAAATTATTTTAGAGAACGAAAATAGAGACTGCTCTCTACTCGGTCTTTGATTGAGACAGCTCTGTGTTTCGATCTCTAAATTTAAATTGCTACCACATTTTCTCGAGATGAAATTTTTCGACCTCTACTCGGTTGCTAATATTAGTTAGAGACCAAAATATTGATTTTAGAGATCAGAATTTTCAGTCTCTAAACCAGCACTTTCTTATAGTGTTTGTAATAAACTTCAATTTGTTCAACCGAATCAAGATTTAACGGTATTATTATTTTCTTTCTAATAAGTTTTCTTTTTTTTTGTGAGAGTTTGAGTTTCTCTCTTTTTGTGAGAGTACGATTTTATCTCATTCTTGTGAGAGTGTGAGTTTCTCACCTTTTCTCTAAGAGTTAGGGTTTCTTTCCTTCTTGTGAGGGTCTTATTTCTCGCTGTTTTGTGAGTTATTTCTTTTGCCAATACATACAAATTTTATTAGCCTTGTTGATTTGATTGAAGGGTATATTTTTTTATATTTTTATCAATTAGTTTTACTGATTTTGATTGGGAATGATTCAACAATAAAATTTTATATGGCTCGATCAAAGTAATGTTTCTAGGTTGGATCTATTATATCATACAAAGATCTATTCTATGAATTTATATGATAGCTTACCAATGTTCATGAAAGACATATTAAAGTTAAAGAACACAATTTGTAACCTGGATTGATACTGCAAAGTATAGAGACCAACTGAAATATATTCACCATTAATTTATCGAAATAAAAATGTATTTAAATATTTTATATTTACTTTTGAAATAAAGTGGATACAAAAAAAGTTAAATACAATAAAATCGAACAACCACAAAAAAAATGAAAATATCACCAAATTAATCACACGGTACAAGAATGTTAATAATAATAGAAACAAAAAAACACAACATCAAATTAAAGTCCAACCATGTAAGGTACCCATCACGCACGTTTTTCCCATGCAACTCAAATTTCTCACATAAACACAAATCTCCCTACTTTATCCACTTATCTCTTCATCAATTCTCTTTCCTAACTACCAGCCAACCAATTTTATAGTCCATTTATGTTTTATGTTTTACCATTAGGTTTTGTGTTTTTGTCCGTTTGCTCAGTTTTATTATGATTTGCGCCTGATTTTCAGCCATATTTTTAAGCCAAAGATTTTTAAGTTTTCACTTTTAAATTTCTCATTTGAACAGTTTTTCATTGATATATTACAAGTCACATTATTATAATAAACAAAAAAAAATATAAGCCGAAAAATAAAAAGTGTGTAATAACAGACATCTCTCCATTATTTGACTTATATCTTTCTCTACACTTAAGCGTTTTTTTATCCTGAAACTGAAAACATTATCCTCCTTAATTGTCGAACATAGTTACTTTCTGTCAGTAGGAAAAACATACTCATCACCTTGTTCTATCAGGTCATGATGTTCTAATGGCTCCAGTTTTCCTCTCATCTTGTTCACAACTGCGTTTCTTTGCTCGCAAAGTTGTAGGCGTAAAAGAATATAACCACTTTTTGCTCAAGTTTGTCGATCCAAGGCAAGAACACATCAAGAAAAGGAGATTGGGACAAAAACAGACTCAATCAAAATTTTTAGTCCGCCCCCTCAAGGCTTGGGTGGACCTATGACTCTACCGTTCGATTTCCTTGTGCCTTAGCTGAAACATAGCTCATATTTGGTATATTAAAAAATAGAGTTTTACATATATCTACTTATCAACCTTCTTTGGTTACCGAATTTAATTATATTTTGATGACCTATAATGCATAAATGTTAATTATTTAAATTCCTATATTATATTCCTAAAAACAAATATATTTCTATAAGTCACATAAGCGAATACTTTTTAAAACTTGGCTTTATGTGTACACCTCCTAAAAATATTTAAGTACTCTTGCATACAAGCATATAAATAAATATCCCATCATACACCAACAAAGCCAAAACCGTAGGATCAATGAAAGCCACCCAATTGGAGCAAGAAGAAACTGGGTCGCGTTTAAGTGAAACACATGCCAGGTGTCGCCAGCCCGTCGCCCGACGTTTCCTCAGCTAGAACATGGACCAGCAGCTTTTGGCCCATCTGCATGCGAGTCCACAAAATCTCTAGGAGAGCCCACAGACAATGGGAGCAACCAAAATATTTCCGAGACCGATATTTCGGGCGGGGCAAGGAGCGAGAGGAAGTTCCCAAGCCATCTACAGGACTATATTTGTTATATAACTCGATGAAAATACCCATCTTCGCCTTCACCTCTACAAAAGGTATCCTCGAGTGTAACATCCCGAAACCGAATCGTATTTAATTATTTTAAATTTGTATCTTATCATCTCAATATCATGTTTAAGAGTAGCGAGTCGCGCAAAAAATTCAAAACCAAAATAAAAGGTGCGACCAATTTGATAATTGCAAATAATAATGGATAATTCGTACAAATTTACGTTTGTGCCACGAAATGTATATATGTTATACATGTTCGAATAATTTCATTCCGAATCCAAATAATTTAAAATGCAAAGCGAAAATAAAATAAAATAATATATATATATATAATAAAATTAAAAAAATAAAAAAGAGGGAAAAGGGGAGACTGGATTTACGTATTGCT